>OZ024860.1:24482498-24484998 GCA_964017155.1 Oasisia sp. SBJ-2009 | reverse complement strand
TCTGTTAGTGATGAGTATACACCGTATGTAGTCTAGCTGTTGGTGAATCTGATTGTGTTGATGAACAGCGAAGTACTGAGGAATTCCTTGGATTTGTTGAAGCTGCGCGAGAGAACAATTGGTGAAGCCCTATGCCTAGCTACAAAGTCGTTTATAGATGTCCAGGAAGAACTTGGGAATGTAGTAGCAATGATGCGGAGTCAAGGATATAATAGTGCTGCCAACATAATTGGTATGCACAGTGGACTGCAAGCACAGATCAGACAGCAGATCCGTAGAGCCATCTACATGCACAGCAAAGGACACAACGGAAGGTTGGCTATTGGACATGCCCTGAGCCTTTGGCGAGAAGCATGGTGGACACACTCCAACAGATCGCCTTCTGCTTCAACTACTCAGCTAAGAGGTTGCGCGTGTTACAGGCTGAACTGGAGTTAGAAGATGACGCAAGCTGATGGGGATGGCAAAGCCCGGAGCTACTTCTTGTCCATACAGAGTTAAGACTTCATCATCACATTAGTAACGAACGAGCAGGTACTCCAAAGTCTGCTACCTCTGACAACATTTCTACAAGCCAAACAACGTGACCTCGAGGATGCAGCAGTCGCTATACCATCTCCCAGCTACAACAAGAGAGGGGCAGATCCAGGGGTATGGAATACATTGTAGGAAGGCGCTGTGGAACTTGCAGCGAAATTCGAAGTTCAACCGAGCAAGCCGTGCAATGTTAGAAAAGAAAGACCGTGGAAATGTTCCCGTTGACACACCTTGTCAGTACTGGAAGAGGACGATGAAGCTACCATTCATGAACCACTTAATCGCTGCATAAAATGAACACATGACTGTTAGTGGCTCAAGATCGCTACGTGGTTCAGTAGCACTGCATCACACCGAAACAACTGGTGTATCACCAGAAATAGTAGTCCAGCTGTACGAAGTGTTCCAAGACGACATGCCTGAAGATCTGCGTCAACTACAAAACGAAGCGGATCGCTGGAAGGCAAGATGGGAGATGATGAATGTCGCTGGGACACCAAACACACTCGACGACACGATTCAAGACCTATGCCCCAACTTGTACACTGCAGTCGTCGTACTGACCGTCATAACAGTGATCTCAGTATCGACAGCCACGGCAGAGCGCTTTTTTAGCGCAATGCGGCGTCTCAAGAACTATCTGCGCTCTACAATGACAATCGAGCGCATGTCGGGACTGGTCTTGACGACCAGACCATCTTGATAGCATTCATGTTTCTTATCTTTCATTAGTACTTCCACATGTATTTATGCTTAGCTACGTCATTTGTGTGTGTGTGTGTGTGTGTGTGTGTGTGTGTGTGTGTGTGCGTGCGTGCGTGCGTGCGTGCGTGCGTGCGCACGTGTGTGTGTGTGTGTGTGTGCGTGCGTGCGTACGCACGTGCGTGTATGGGTTTGCGTGCGTGCGTGCGTGCGTGCGTGCGTGCGTGCGTGCGTGCGTGCGTGCGTGTGTACATGCGTTTGTGCTATGCCCGTGCTGTGTACACGTTCTACGACCGTGCGCGTGTGAGCGCGCGTGTGTTCCAGAGCGCAACAGTTTCTATTAAAAATTTAGCAAATTATAGTATACTAACTAACAACAATGTGTCAGACAGCAGCAAACATAATGAAATCAGCCTAGTGGCCTAACGCGTTAATTAGTAACACCGCAGAAGAAGACGGAAGACTCTGAACATAGTCTGCGCTATAAAATCATGTGCAGTGAGTGAAATGAAATACTCATAAAACAAGAGAACAGCTACCTTTGTATGATTGGTTGGTACAATAAATGATATGAAGAATGGGGTAGAATAGCCTATAGGTAGGCATATGGCGCATGCAGAGACAGCAAATATAGAAGAGAGCGAAAGATTTTTGTAAGACAGAACACTTAAACGAATAGGCTCCAGTCAGTGAGAAGTTCACAGTATTAACTTACTTATGTATTGGTTGTGCCTAGTAATTGTGCACAAAGTTCGTTAATAAACAATTAGTTATAGTTTAATGGTATCAAAAACATGTTTTCTTAGATTCAGAGCGCTGCCATCTTTAGACTTATGCGCCTGTGACGTAAGTCAAATCGTTTACGTCACTGGCGGATTGTTGAAAAAGGCAAGGATTGGCGGAATCTTCGCTAATAATTGTGATAATGACGTAAGCAATCCGCGACGTACTGGATACATCAAATGCCATTGGACAGACGTAGGATGTTCGAACGTGCATGCGCCAGTGACGTAAGCGGTTTACGTCACTGGCGCACAAGTCTCAAGATTAATCCAACATGGAATGTTTCTGATATAATTATACTATAATTAATTGTTTATTAACACCATTTGTGCACAAACACTATGCACAACCAATATATTATATAGATGTAAGTAAATGCTGTGAATCTCTCGCTGACTGGAGTATTCCTTTCAGAGAGAAAATTGCCGGAAGCATGGTTCCATTAGCATGCGTGGAACACAGAAAACAATGAAAGTAG
>OZ024860.1:24459998-24477498 GCA_964017155.1 Oasisia sp. SBJ-2009 | reverse complement strand
GCCTTGCTAGGCCAGATCAGTTCGTTCGCGTGGAATTTGAACCATTCTTTGCACAGATTGTCACCAACGATGATGCACGCGAACGTCGCACACTTGATTATATCGTCGTGTTTATTTTGCAGACTCGAGTGACGGTCGCCGGAACGCCCCCACCGCTGTCACGCAATGTAAACATAGGTGAGACGTTTGCATTATCGCTCACCCAAATAGTTTCCTCTTTCGTTGTATGACATACTACGTCGATTGCATTTTAGAGCGAATAATTGTTAAATTGTTATTAGAAAGCTTCTTTGATACCTTTCAGCCCATGCATTTTGGTGTTAAAATAATTTCACAAATAAGTATTGTTTAGTTTATTTTAGATTAAATATTTGTTAAATGTGATTGTTTGTTTTATTTATGTCATCATGACAGTTGTGATGATGTCAATACACTGGTGTGTGTGTATCACTATGAAGTATTTGTTATAGTTTGTTGATGAAAGGTTGTCATTGTTTTTCTGAACATTACATGATTTTTGATAAATGCCCAAATCTGCTGAGAAGGAGGTAGTTCTAGTTAGTAATGGAATTAAAAGAATCTCAATTGCGTGCTATACCCATATTCATAGTTCTCAATTAATCCCAGAACATTTCTTGTTATTAAAGACAGTATTTTTTCTGTTGTGAAGATATTTTGGGAAATATCTTATATAATGCAGTGCACAAGTGTAAATATTATTCATGCTTTCACTGTTTTGTATCCTATTCATGCTTTTAAATTTTAAGTGTCATGCAAAACATTAAAAACAAATGTTAGCTAGTCTAAAACACTTCCTTCAATGACCAAGAGTACACAATTGATATCCAGTCTCCCAGTTTGGACTTGGAAGTATCAAGAAAAACCACAGCTAGTGCTTTGGAAATAATCCTATTCCTGAGATTGAAGGGATGAAAGTATCAAAGTGTATGTTGATCCTATAATGACAATAATTGGGTATAGATTAAAAATGTATCAGGTAGGTACCCATTTCTCATATTTTGGTGGTTCACAGTTTTGATATTATTGATCAAGAAATTTGTCAATAATGTTTGAAGATATGAAGAGAAGTCAGACATTTTCAACTTAACAAAATAGGCTGTGGAACTTTGTTAATGATGTTGATCAGTTTGTGTGTATCGACACCCGTTTGTATACGCCTGTAACACCAACGGAAGTGACCGTTCAGAATAGTCGTATAACAAATCCTCTAACGAATCTACCAGCACCAGGCACGTAAGTGCATGAAGCAAGTAGAATCTAGTAACAGTGTTTGATGGCGTGACAGCTGTGTCATGCATTTTGCATATTTTAGAATTAATACATTTTGGAATGGTGGGAGATTATTTTAAACTTTGAGCATATTATGGATTTGCACTCTAGAAATATTATTAATATTATTACATGCAGACATGGCTGAGTTAAAACAATTTCTCCCATGTCTGCACGTAATAATAATAATAATAGTAATAATAATATTTCTAGAGTGCAATATCCATAATATGCTCAAAGTGCTTTACAATAAAAATTCAATAATGTAGTTATTATTAATAATCATGAATTACATTTTAAAGCAATTTTATTAAATTTCCATTCTTGTGAGCAATGTCTGTAGCAAGCATTCCCCAGTCCCATGACTGCTACATAGATGCATTTATTGGATGTTTATTTATTGCAGAAGAATCATGTTTGCACTGAATTAACGAAAACCAACACAAATTATATAAAATATGAAATTTACGATTTCTGATTTTGAATATTATATTTGAGTATTTGTAAAAGTTTCGAAATGTTGATTTTACTAATACTATTTTGTTTTGTAATAAGATACTGAGTAATTAACATGAGACCCACTGTTGATAGATAGGTCATATATATGGGGGTAAAACACAATAGTCACAAACAGGCAATTGTTTCCACCTAGCCTAGGCGTGAAGCAATTACAGTTTGGCAAACACAGCCTGTGAGCCATGTACCAGCATATGTACTGTAGCATGTACCATTGTGTGGCCTGTCCCTGAAGACCAGCTGATCATCATCAGTAGCAGATTGTGGCTGGCCTTTGTGGGACAGTTGAATAGAGAGTAGCTTGTCAATGCCCTGCCCAACCACACTGGCAACACCAGATCTGATGTATGAAATCAGATATGTCCTTAGCACTGGCAAACTGGAGGACATCTATTATGATCGGTGTGACTTGTAGCCGCGCTTGAGAAATGGGTAATCGACAGCGACACGAAGATGGTTATCGGGCGTGCTAACAGGTCTTGGGAGTGTTCTGAAAGGAAGGCGGTTATCGCTGCATGCGTAGTTGGTTGTGTTACATATCGGCAACAGTAGCATTGACACCAGCGGGAATGATATGGAAGTCTCCGTGAATGTTTTGTATATGTCTCTATTTATCTATTGTAACATTCAAGTGGGTCTTATATAAGTTCTGTGAACGTATGCATGCGAATGAGTGTGTGTGTTTAGAACGCAGTGAGCACTGTGTGTGCATGGATGATGAATGTGAAGGACTTGTACTGTATCTTTTTTGTGAATTTCTTTTTAACAGTAAACCCCACTGATAGTTCGTCTGTATACAAGTGGACCTGTGATGTTTTGTTGCGTGCAAATTTGATCCCTTGATGTCACGTGTAAACATTATCAAAATAAGAGTAACAAACTAACATTGTAGTCTGGGATTGTGCCCATAAACGTCTGTGACGTGATTACCTGAAAAGCCGAAAGAAGCTTCCAGCGGCGTTGAATGGAGTTGCATTTTTTAGCAGTAGGAATTTTTGCCACCTGCGGAGTTCTTGTGCACCACCACATTGTAAGGTAGTGTAATCGATTTGATCGCTGCCAACGTCACCGGCGCACAGCCGATGCGATGCCTTCATACTGCGGACTGTGCCTGACATCAGAAACATTTCTCGTTCGTGTTCATTCAGGGTGCCATTTTTGTCTTTTAGTCTTTCACAGTGGTGTACATCATAATTTAGTGTTTCTTTTGTTGTTGCAATCAGCTCGTACAAAGAGCAGATGGGAAAGTGATTGTTTAGTTATGCCTGGTAAAATAATATTTGTGTTTCCGATGATAGGGGCGGCCTTGTAAAATGTTGTGAACCCTGAACAGTCTGAATACATGAAAAATACAAGTATAATTTATGTGTGGCCCTGTATAAATCCAAGCACACGCTGACATGCAAATATACAAATTTGCCACCTGACCTAATATTCAGCTGTAAAATGATCAGAAGTGAGAATGTCTCCTGTTGGTCTGGAGAAATTGCACGTGTATCTTTGAACAAACAGCATCACCAAGATATATATATATATATATATATATATATATATATATATATATATATATATGCCCATCTTTCCTAATAAATCAAGGACATCTTTATAAAAAATCTGTTATATCTACCTCAATATTTGAGACCACAGAACACAGATTTTTTTGAAATGCCTTTTCTTCAAAGGGTACACCAAGAAATGGGAAGATAGCAACATCATATGATACTTGATAACGTCAACACACTGGTTATAATCAGTCAGCATTTCCAGCTCTGTAGCATGTCACATCCAGTGCAGTTCTAAAATCGGTCAAACGGTCTAGATAGTGAATGATTGTGAATGGATTTTGGCTGTTCAGTGACATCCAGTGAATTCCCGTGATCTACTTCCCCTTCCAAGTGTGACTGTAGTGAACTCTTGGCTCATGGCAGGTCGCCATTGTAAGGAGTGCGTGAGGTATTGTGGCGTGGCCTGCTACAATGTAGACTGTATATGGACGCGTCTCAGTCTTGCTGTGTAGGACTCTTGATGTAAACTATGGACCATTCATTTAAAGGACAAAAAAGACTACGGTTTCGCTTCATACACCTAATAGAGTTTATACAAAGTAACAATTTCCACATATACTCAATTTTTAACGTCAGCGGTTTACTTAGAATGTGACTTTAAAGTCTAAAATTCTAACGAAATCCACGATGGTCTAGACGGCGCCATAGGTGAAGGGTTAACTTGGCTTGGCCATTCAGCGCGCGGCATTCTATGTCTCTGCTGAAGCCAGTCAGCTTCCTGCGATGTTGTTAAGGGTCAACAACTTCGAGTCTTCGACAGTTCGTTCAGTTGGTGTGACATCTAGCAGCTGCTTATAGACGTATATCTAAATATGTGGTTAAATCTATGGTAAATTTGAGTAATTATGCCTTACTGTTCGGCATACGGTTGCAATAATAGTTGAAACAACCGGTAGTATTGAAACAATGGATTCACATTGGTGATTTGCGGGCGTACTGTTTGGAATCCCTCCAGTCCAAGTACAGTTCACTTTGCTCGGTCCATTTTGAGGAGAAATGCTTTGAAGTAGATATGTATCATCAGTTGATGGGATGATTTCAGCGATAATAATAATAGACAACTTTATATTTACCGTCATCAGCATGTTACGCGCATTGCCGAGTTGCAGCCATTTCATGACAACAGCCAAACCCTATGCAGGGAATCTTATGTGTGGAGAGCGCCTCGATCACCGTCGTGACGTCATTCTTCGTCTAAGATGGGGTAGCTCATAGTATTGGGATGGCTGGGTGTTAAAAAATATTTTTCTGGTAAACCACTGGCGTTAAAAAATTGAGTATATGTGGAAATTGTTACTTTATATTAACTCTATTAGGTGTATGCCATGAAACAGTTAACTTTTTTTGTCCTTTAAATAAAACAATTATTTATGAAATCCCTGTTCTAGGGATACAGATAGAAGGGACACTATATTATAAGGGGGAACACTTGACTGAAGGAATATTGGATATATGTATATATATATATATATATATATATATATATATATATATATATATATATATATATATATATATATATATATATATATATATATATACATATGAGACACTGGCTATAATGGATTACAGGTATACTGGATGTAATCATAATTGTATAGGACATTGGATATAAATAACACTTGATATTAGGGACACTGGATATAAACAACATGAAAATATGTGCCACTTGATAAAAAGGCACTAGCTATTAAGAAGCACTGGGTATCAGGACACTGGATTTAAACACTGAGTTTTACACATAGGATATAAGGAAGCAAAGGAAAAGTGGATTATGGGACAAAATGTGGATAAAATCATCCAAACATTTTGATTTCACACAACCGCATTACATGGTACGTGAACAACATATGACAACATGTAAATTTTATTTTGTAAAATATACAATTGCATTATTAGTACATTTTTTCTTTTTTTAAGTAGTTTTGGTAACTGGAAACTATACACCATTTGAGCTGCTTTTGTGTTTTTGCACTATAACGTTTACAAAAATCGGTGAGGTTTAATTACTTTGCACCAATCAACTGTTGGGTTCGTAAACTGTTGAACGATCTCTCGTTTGGTCGCGAAACACCCTTCTCGCTCACCCTTTATAAATGTTCGAGTTGTGCGTCATACCCCAATTAGTCTGCTCGTGTTTAGAAGGTATGTCCCAGTTCAAATACCTTCTCTGATTTTTCTCCATTTAATTGCAGTGAACACTGAAGGGCCAGGTGGTGTCTACACCGGCCTTGTAGTTGGACCAGTTGGATGTAACAGACACGTGTTACGCAGGACATACCGGGCGAAGGCGTAGTTACTTACTTACTTATGCCTTTTCGCTCGCTGGGAGCATAGGCCATCGACCAAGGAACGCCACCGTTTTCAGTCCGTGGCCATCTTCTCCATCTCTCTCCTGGTGTATCCCATCTCCTTTGTTTCTTTTTCCGTGTCTCTCTGCCAGGTGTTTCGTGGCCTACCTCTTCTCCTCTTCCCTGGGGGTTCCATGTGATGGGTTGACGGGTGATGGTTTCTGGAGGTTTCCTGAGTGTATGTCCTATCCACCTCCATTTTCTCTTCTTTATTTCATTTTCTATGGGTAGTTGCTTGATCATTTTCCACAGTGTAGTGTTTGTTGGGTACCTTGTCTGTCCACTTCAGGTGTAGTATTCTGTGCAGGCATTTGTTGATGAAAGTCTGTATTCTTTTTAGTGTCTTCTGTGTAGTTCGCCATGTCTCCAATCCATACAGGCGTATTGTTTAGAATATTAGGTCACATCCATGTGTTGCCATTTCTAAGATTCAGAAATCTTGTTTCTGCTACATTGCTCTAGTTCACTCTGTTGCATAGACAAGTGCCAGACTATGGATATTGGTGGGTAGAGGAATCTATATCACTATGTGTACTATTGTGGCATTGCTGAATGCTTCCTGAATATGTTGAGACAGTGTTTGAATGAACAGGCCTTTCAGTGGCACTGGGATAATTGGGATTTGGGAGAAAGTGTTAAGTGCTTTGAATATCTCTGGATAATAATATGCAATAAAAAAATTTACAAGTTAAAATTTTCAACTTCTGAATCTTACAATATATTTTCTAGGCTTATAATAATTAAATAACGATTGTTATTATTATGTACAAATGTTCACTCATAAGCATGTTGTTTGCGATTATATTATTCCATGTCATGCAATTCCTGCTGACATTCGACATGACATGACACGGAATAATCGGCGCTAGTTCCTTCGTGCGTTACAAATGCCTCGTGAAACCAGTCCCAGCTTAGGCCCATCCCTGTTTCGAAAAAACCTGGGAACAGCGGGCTGACGAGGGAGCACCTGGGGACTAGGAGGGAACGAGGGAGCGTGGAATTCCACGGTTGTCCCAGATTAGAAATGTTCGAGTTAAATGTGGGTGCAGAGCGGGTGGAAGATTACGCGAGTGACATCGGATTCAGTTGAGTTTATTCCTGGCGTGTGTATCATGTATTGCATGATGGATCATGTGGTGTGATGGAATGTCGGACAAAACATGCAGAATGTGTGTAACACGCTAGGTCTTGTGTTTCGAGTCTTTGGGTCCACTCTGAACACCTCACGTTACAATCCCTGGCAGATTTGTTCATTCGAATGCAATCTTGACATCCTGGGAAGTATTCAGCCATGTCACAATTACCACACAAATACTTCTAATTCGCAAGTTCATATCGATTGCTCACTCATCCTTCTATTAGTGTGAACTGGAGCAGTGTATCATGAACAAAACATTTAAATTGCAGCAAGAGGATTAAAATTGTTTATTCCTAGGCCAATATCATACCATACTAGTACTCAGGGCTTTATGCAGGATAAAATTATTGCCAGTCACACATGTTTCAGTGGACATGTGGATGTTAACTGTTAAGCCAGTTCACAAACTTTAAATGTATTTTTTGACCTGAAAAGGACTACAAACACACATGTGACACCATTTACACTCACTTTCAAGGCATAACTAACATTATCTATGGTTTTGGAAGACCTTTTTTGTTCCTTCATTTTTGTATCCGTACACCCATATTTCTACCCGTCCATATTCGTTTTTACCCGTCCAAATGACGGGTGGACGGGTCTCTGCATAAAGCTATGATGGCCAGTTACTCATCTGTATATTAATGTGTACTTGAGCAGTGTATAATGAACAAAACGTTGAAATTGCATCAAGAGGATTAAATTGTTTACTCCTAGGCCAATGTCATACATTACTACCGGGGTAGTACTGAAATATGAAATGCAAATGTAGTCGAAGTGGATTGTCTGGCTGCAGTCATTTACCACAAAGCTCTGGAAACTGCCCCCATATATTGAAAATTATACAAACAAAATTAGAACGGTGTCCCCCATAAAATTCTATAAATGTCCCTTCTAATTGGTATTGCATACCGTTTAGTTGCATGATTTGGAGTCAGGTA
This sequence comes from Oasisia sp. SBJ-2009, assembly GCA_964017155.1. Taxonomy (NCBI): domain Eukaryota; kingdom Metazoa; phylum Annelida; class Polychaeta; order Sabellida; family Siboglinidae; genus Oasisia; species Oasisia sp. SBJ-2009. Next base: position 24,469,697 of record OZ024860.1, on the reverse strand, counting down.
TAATTGTGTTTGGCTATTGAACATTCTAACCTATTAGTTTGTAACCAAACAGTATGTGATCAATCAGCAATATTGTTCAGTGTTATACTAGATGTGTGTAAATTATTAGAGTCTAATATCCTGCTTCAGGAGGAAACACTCTTTCTACCTCCTTTTGTTATTCTTCCATCTTGACATCTTCTTGTTGATGCCCTGGGTTCATTTGCCCCGCAGTGATATCTGTCGACTTCTCCAAATTTAAGAGAGAATAAATTTTTCAAAATGGCACATACCACACTGGACTGTCCACTGGGGAGTTGAAGGCTTTATTCTGCCTCCCATGAAGTGTGATTTCTTGCTATAAAGTTCCACTTTAGTCCAGTCACATTGTAAGGGTGGTCAACTATGTTTGACCCTGCCGAACAGGGTTGTGTCCAAGGGTGTATGTCCACTAAATGACCTTTTTATAACCATTCCCGTGCACTGATGGTTGTGCGTAACAATGGTAGTCAGGTGGACTCGATTAGACAACTTTACACAGTGGTAATTAGTTGGGCCATATTCCCATGAACATCGTTTAGATCACATCTTAACCATTATGCATAGTTTTTTATTTAAATGATATCTACACTAGTTTGAATGTGTTTTGTATGACATCATGTATGGTCTTGGCATGTCTCACGTTTAGTAATTTCCCATAGATCTATTCTACTTATTGTACCTCAATGTTTCCCTACAAAAACAAATGTGTTTCTTCCTTGTTTGTTTTTAGTTTAAGTCATTAACTAGTTGATAAATTTATATTGTGTATGTGCAGCCACAATCTATCTGCTTTATTTGAGAGATATATATATATATATATATATATATATATATATATATATATATATATATATATATATATATATATACAGCTGTATATGTATATATATATATATATATATATATATATATATATAAATATAATAACATATTTTTATTAATAAATAAATACAATTTTAGACTAAACATACAGTCTATTAATTTTATGGTGTTGGTGACATCTGGGAGAATGTGTCTGGGGGAAAGGGTGCGTAGTGTGTACCCTGTCACATGCATATCATGTGTCCATTGTTCCTCAGTCAGCTACCAGAAGCACCCTACCCTAGTGGTTGTGACTAACCCCCCATTGTCTTGTACTGGATCAGGTGTCATGAGTGATGAACCCTGGGCAGTGTGACTCAGTAGCCAGGAGGTTGTTTCAGGCACTCTGTGTGTGTGTGTGTGTTTGTGTGTGTGTTTGTATGCGTGTGCGCGTGTGTGTATATGTGTGTGTATATGTGTGTGTATATGTGTGTGTATATGTGTGTGTATATGTGTGTGTATATGTGTGTGTATATGTGTGTATATGTGTGTGTATATGTGTGTATGTGTGTGTGTATATGTGTGTGTATATGTGTGTGTATATGTGTGTGTATATGTGTGTATATGTGTGTATATGTGTGTATATATGTGTATATATGTGTGTATATGTGTGTATATGTGTGTATATGTTTGTATATGTGTGTATATATGTGTGTGTATGTGTGTATATGTGTGTATATGTGTGTATGTGTGTGTATATGTGTGTGTATATGTGTGTATATGTGTGTGTGTATATGTGTGTATATGTGTGTATATATGTGTGTATATGTGTGTATATATGTGTATATATGTGTGTATATGTGTGTATGTGTGTGTATATATGTGTGTATATGTGTGTATGTGTGTGTATATGTGTGTGTATATGTGTGTATATGTGTGTGTATATGTGTGTATATATGTGTGTATATGTGTGTATGTGTGTGTATGTGTGTATATGTGTGTATATGTGTGTATATGTGTGTGTATATGTGTGTATATGTGTGTATATGTGTGTGTATATGTGTGTATATGTGTGTGTATATGTGTGTATATGTGTGTATATGTGTGTGTATATGTGTGTATATGTGTGTATATGTGTGTATATATGTGTGTATATGTGTGTATATGTGTGTGTATATGTGTGTATATGTGTGTGTATATGTGTGTATATGTGTGTGTATATGTGTGTGTATATGTGTGTATATGTGTGTGTATATGTGTGTATATGTGTGTGTATATATGTGTGTATATGTGTGTATATATGTGTGTATATGTGTGTATATGTGTGTGTATATGTGTGTGTATATGTGTGTGTATATGTGTGTGTATATGTGTGTGTATATGTGTGTGTATATGTGTGTGTGTATATGTGTGTATATATGTGTGAGGTGTGTTGGGGGAGGTGTGTATATGTGTGTGTATGTGGGAGGCGTGTTGGGGGAGGTGTGTATATGTGTGTGTAGTGTGAGGCGTGTTGGGGGAGGTGTGTATATGTGTGTGTAGTGTGAGGCGTGTTGGGGGAGGTGTGTATATGTGTGTGTGTAGTGTGTGGTGTGTTGGGGGAGGGATGAAGGGAACGAGGGCAGTAGATAGGAGACAGGAGAGAGAGAGAAAAATATGGGTTGGGGAGAGAGAGTGAGAGAGAGAGAACGAGAGAAAGAGAGCGAGAGGGAGCGAGAGAGAGAGAGCGAGAGAGAGAGAGAGAGAGAAAACAAGAGAGCAAAGGTACAATTTTCTTGGATGCAGAAATCAGTTCTGTTCATTTCAACTAGCAAGCAAGACAATTCTTCAGTGTTTCATACTAGTTATTAATAATAAAGGCTGTTTAAAGTGAAAGTCGTCACACAGTTGGTAGGATATGTAAATTGATAGCATTCTGTTGTGGCAGATAATAAAATATAATTTAGCTTTATTGACAAGTGACAAGTCAACCTACTTGTCCAGAGAGAGTTTTGTCAAGTTCTAGAGGCTGCTTAGACTCTGGTCTCTGGGGAAGTTTGGTAAGCACAGAAACGTTTGTCTAGCTCCAAACCTGAGCATTACCCAGCTATAGAAAATGTTGTCTGTCTTCAGGGCATTTTATGTAACTCGGAGGGGGAAGGGGGGCTTGTTTAGCTCCGGGGAATTTTGTTTTGGTCTGAGGATTTTTGATTTGGTCCGGGTTTTTTTCTGGTTCGAGGAGTTTTGTTTTGGTCCGGGGAGTTTTTTGGTCTGAGGAGTTTTGTTTTGGTCCAGGGAGTTTTTTGGTCTGAGGAGTTATGTTTTGGTCTGGGGTGTTTTGTTTTGGTCCGGGGAGTTTTGTTTAGGTCTGGGAGTTTTGTGTAGCTGTATCAAGTTTTGACCATGCTTTGTTGAATGTGAAAAAACATTGTTTGCAATTTTGTATATCTGAAATATTTACCTGTAGGTAGTTTTATCTCTCGTGAATTTTACCAATATGTAGAAATGTGTTTAAAAAAATTACTTACATCTGAGGGGTATTTGACCACTGGGGGTTTGTCCTTGATTTTTTTTGGGGACAGACGTAACAACGGAGTGAGCCTGAAGTGGTATTTCCGGTGACCAGTTTGGGGGAGGGTGGGGGCAAAGTCTGACGGGGTGCACCACACGACCTTGCATTGTACAGACGTTGTTTCTCGGGGCTGGACCAGGTGGGGTGGAACCTCCCAGGTGGACCACTTTTTACGGATGCCCCAGGGGATTCTCCCATGGGTCGAAAGTGGACCAACTTGTACGTTTCTAGTTCAATCACGCAGATAAATGTCGCTTGCAAATTTGCAGTTCTGTAGTCATTGTCGCTGGTTAGAAAACGATTTGTTGTGCGTTGTTTTTTAAGTTTTTGATAATGACTCTAATGATATATTGATATTGTTACTCCACATATGCGGTGATTCCTGTTTTGTGCCAGCCAGCATTCATGATCCATATAAGGCATGCTCATGAATATTCATTGATGTCTGTCAGACGTCAGTTATGGTAGTTCTGCTGAGTTTTAATGAAAACATCCAGCTACTGTTTATGTCACTGGTTCTGTAAAGGAAAGTGGGAAATTAAAAAGGACAATTCATGGAATAAACTAACACCAATAGATGGACAGGAAATATATAGAACTAGCCCAAGACAAATACATTTAAAAGTCTCCTTCACTGAGCATGTAAGTTGATTTATATTTGGGCTGCATAATTAACCATCAATGTTGCAGCAAGCTCAACATTATTAATGGAAATATAATTATTTATCAGTTTTTGCACATATGGCACCCAAAATATGCATAAAAATGGAACATAAATAATATAAATACGACACCATTACACTTTGACACAATTAATCTCAAATATATACATATTATTAGCTCGTACAGAATTGCTTTAAGATGTGCTAAGTCATGTGATCTGCCCTGTCCCACTGTAGAGGGATGCCTGTGGTTTCTGTGGCTCAAGTCGGAAATGTGCGCTGGATTAGTCACCGCTAAGCTGTCAGTCACAACTCTGCTGTGTTGATTTAACTCAAAGGTCAAGATCACGGCTAGCCTCAGAGCGGTAGTTAGTTGACCAGTGTCAATACTGGCATTGAGGGATAACAGTATTATTAAATGCTTCTACCGATTTTCAATATGAAGTGATCTAATGGTCCGATAACGGACTCGAATTTGTTTGCCCAGTGGTGGAGTAGGTAGGGCCGGATTCGTGCATTTTTCATGAGAATTAAGTGTCCCTGGATGGCATGCTTGTGTCAGCTTGGCCACAGTGATTTATGTGGTTTACTGGTTTATGTATGCTATGTGTTTAGTACAACGGCAGAATGAATACCAAATGGTTGGTTATCTGGCAGGATTAGCTAAATCCAGTCACAAATAAAGGATAAGCACACAGTGAATGCCATTCAGCATTTAGCACACAAATACACACGCATGCATGCACAAACGCATGCACACACGCACGCACACAAACTTAAGCTGAAGAATAGTGATATACTGTTTCCCCATTTAGCATATTTGAGGTGAACATTTTAATATTTCTGTGTACAGTGGAACTTCATCAAGATCATGTTATTTAAATTATAGATAATTTTAATGTAGGGAGTAGATTTATTTATTTAAACCCAAACTACAAACTATAGACTGCTGAATATCAATTACTTATTTTATAGCTGATGCTGCTAAATTACCTTAAGTGATTATTACTTGAGATAGTATTGTTATTATGGTTTACTTCATATTGTATTTTAGCATATTTATCTTGTTTTAATGTAATGTATATCAGTTTTACTGTAGTGTTTATAAATTTATTATGACATTTTACCCTTGTGTCACCTTTGAGTGAGTATTTTACGTGGATACATGGCATGTAATAAATGCTTATATGCTATGTATTATTAAAAGATTATTGTCTAGTTATACAGAAATGTGTTCAGGTTGGGTATGATTGTAATGTCTCCTAGCAAACTGTTATTCAGGAACATTCCAAACTGGCATCAAACGTCACCCAAGGAGATAGTGCATCTAATTCTAAACACGATAGTGTAAAGTGCAGTACATATGGTAAAAAAGCGGTTAATGTCAGAGAAATATGGACAGACTGAATCCAGTTAGAGAGTGCAAACCGTGCGGTTCTGTTTTGTTGGAAGCTCCTTGAAAAAATCTTTCATCTGTTGTTGATTAGAGAGTTGGGGGTTGGTTAGAAATGGCACATTCATAGCTGAAAGGATGGGAGCGATAAAGAAAGTTGCGATAGCTACATCGTTTATCTCCATCCTGACAGACCCATTAAAAGTGACGGGATACGTAAGGTAGAGTGTATTGGCATCAACCTGTGTTTGATATAACAACATTTAGTACATCGACTTATATGACGTGCTTCTCTAGAGAGAGGCATGATACAGAAGTGAAGAACTGGCAGGGATCACTTCGGAACAGGGCTTTAAGCAGGACCAAATTATTATGTTTTGGTGGACACATGGATGTTAACTATTAAGCCAGTTTACAAACTTTAAATGTGTCTGATCATCTGATGACCTAAAATGGCCTACAAACACAAGTAAAGGAGAAAGAAGGAGAGGTGACATATTCTTCACAGCAATTACCACAAAGTCAACATTGAGCAGAAGTTGTGAAGTTGTGTAGAAATGAAATGCAGAAACATTCTAGTTCTGCCCACAAGCAACGTAACAGGATAGCTAGCTATAATGACACAGTAACATGTCGACAGTGCGACTGAGTGGGATGATTACTGGTGTGACTTTTTGTATAATAATTCATTGCAGGTTGACCATTTTGATCAGCAGTGAATAAAGAGAATGATTTATTATGTTATCTGAGAGTTTTTAGGAAAATAATTGAATAACATCATTTATAACTTTATTAAAAACAAAGAGTTCTTTCTGACATTAATGCAGTACTCCAGCATGCTATGTTGTACAGGATCTAACTTGTAAATATAGAACGATCTAATCATGTAATACGTTTAATAAAAGTCAAAAGGATAGTCGTTTACATTGACAGCGATGTTACTAAATCATTCAGCGTAAGATAATTTCTAAAATCAATATCCTTTTCAATATAGACAATACCTCATATTGTTTGTTGCAGATAATCGTTATCGTAATCAGAAGGTTTTACAATGGTGACGCTAATCAAGATTTTGTAATTGAAAACACTCCTGGCTTTGGGGAAAAAACGTGTCCTTCTCTAGCAAGATCAGTACCTTAGGAAATGAATATGCACAATAGAGGTTGTCATATAAAATCTGCAGCTCAGATGCCATGATAACAACCCTCAGACATTGGGGTTGAAAGACACATTGAGTAGTGGGTGGTTTGTTCTCGACTCTGCACGTCATGGGGCGGGGTAACAAAAGACGGACTTGTAGTGTCTGAGTGCGTGAGCAGGAATTAGTATTCCGCCCCAGTCCCGAAGCACAACAGACCGATGAGAAAAAATATCCAGTGCCGAGATGGCGAACATTAATAACAGGTGCAACAATGAGCACCAGAAGGTAAAAAGTTGGGTCAGCTGATGGTGAAATAGATGAGGCCGATGAGTGAATATCTTCGTGACTTCACACTCACGGTCTCGGTGTAGTGTCTGCGATCACTTTGTTACCAGTTTGATGGTTGTGGTCACGGGAGTGATCAGCACTGATACAGTGGACAGGTTTGGGGATGTTTTGAATGGTTGTTGATGGCGGCGTTGGACGTGGTGAGTGTATGTTGTGCATGTGTCGTGAGGGATTGTTTATGCGTAAAGATGACATCTTGATGGATGTTATTGTCAGGTAGTATGTTGAATAAGACAAGGTAGATGTATAGCCACAGCAGGAGTGGGTGTGTATTTTGCATGGTCCGTGGGTGGGTGTGGGGACCATTTCACTAAGATAAAAAACTCTTAAACATCCATTGCCGTTTTACCAAGGACACTATTTCCTTGACACACCGGTGACAATGTCCCGCTGGCACTTCATGGGCTTCACAGTTTTCAGGCATTCAACATCACTGTTAAGGGTAAACAATTATTTTTAAAGTGTAAAATTGAGTTTAAGCACTCTTGGCAATTTTAGTGAAATGGTCCCTAGTCCTTTTTATGACAATGGGACATGAAGTGGTAATGTGGGACACTTATTTTGTATACCAGGTCCTAATGATAGTACATCACAGGGAGCCACTGTTGGCTGTAGTCTCTAGTGGGATACCATAGGTGTTAACACCAGCTCCCGAAAAAGAGGGAAAGTGTGCGAACAATTAAATAAAACAAATTAAATTTGAAGTTAATACCAGGTGCAAGGGCTGCCGTGGTAATTTTTTCATTTTCATCTTCCCCATAGTTAATTTAATCATCTTTAACTTAACTATTTAAATTACCAGGGCCTATAAAAATATTTTTTTGCATTTTGTTGAAAATGATTCTAAAATGTGATTATATTTTGCATAATGATGATGGAAATTCCCTATGAGCATACATTTTATTATCTTAGTAAAGAGGTGTTGTTGGTTGGTTATTCGATGTTGATCGAAGTTTAAGGTCAAGTAATCTGAAAAATATCTTAGCTGCATATGTCTGTTGTTAACTTTGTGAGACTGAAGTAATGGCAACATCCTTGGTTAGAGCTTGTTCGTAGCACAAAGGTGACCCTCCCATTGACTGGGGGTGAGTGATGGATCGTAAGAACCTGCACTCTTGATTGTACCAGGCTGACAGTGTTGACAGAGATGGGTTACAGCTATCTGTGTGACAGTGTTGTTGATGGATGAAGGTATTGTCAATGGATGACAAACCATGACGTGAGGAGTGTGTGTATAATATACATTGGATGAGTTCAGTTGTTTTCTGTTTTCCTTCCAGGTAAAGTTGCTCAGGTAATTATGCTCAGATAATGATGCCAGTGTATTACTCAGGTAATTGTGCTCAGGTAATGACGCCAGTGCACTGTCCATGTAGTGATGCGCAGGTAATGATGGCAGTGTATAGCTGAACTGATGATGTCAGAACCCAAAATCATATAATGATGCTACTGCACTGCAGTTAGGTACTTACTTTTACGACTTTTTTACAGCTTAGTTAGTCAACATGGTGAATTAGTCAGATGTGGCAATTACCCAGATTATAAACACGTGTGAGATCACAGAAGGCTGTTTGTCATCAGTGAATTCACGATAGACTTATCTTCCACGTATTTACCTCTCACAATTTTATCTCACATTTGTTTTCCTCTCAAACTTTTACCCATCACTTATTACTTCTCAGAATGTTACACCACACACATTTAGCACTTTTTACCTCACACATATTTACCTCTCAGACTTTTACACCACACATTTACCACTTTTTCCCTCACACATATTTACCTTTCAGACTTTTACCCTTAACACATTAACCTCTTTGTCATATGAGAGCTACTCCTACTCCAAGAGACCCCTGAGAGCTACTCTCGTCTCCTATCTATATTTCAAGAGGGATTGATAGGCGAACAGTTTCTTTTTATATATAAAGGATAAAACAAATAATATATTATGTTCAACAACTCGTCTCAATGTACATGTCTGTTGAACTTAAAAACGTGATACTTCATAGAATCACATATTTGGTAACTGTTTTGTTTTGTAATTTTAAAGAATTTTAGAAATTGATACAATAACGTCACATAAACAACCAAGAGTACCACAGTAGACTTATTACAGAGACAAATACTTCTTCCATTCAATGATCTCGGTCAACTTGCTGACCATTATTGTCAGTGGTTTTTAGACTTGTCCTTCTCTAGAATTAGTGAGTCCACTACAGGTTACACATTTACCCCCTGTGTGGGATCTTTTACTTCCCCTGGCATAGACACCAGATAGAAGGGACCACCGGCTTCTAGTGTCTCTTCCGAAGGACACAGGCAAATAAATGTGAGGTGAACGAAATTGCCTAAGTTTCGAAAGGGCAGTAGGTGGGATTGAACCACCATCCCCTCAATTGACTCTACTGTGCGATCACCGCCCCCACAATCTGCACAATATTATTAAAAACAAAGCACAAAGATTCATGGAAACAGTTTTGTTATGACGTAAATGGAGGAACGTTAATTGTCAATCACACAGTTTACTGCATTCCTGGTCTGTGTTCTCTGCCATTGCAGACTTCTGTGTTTTTTTCTCATGATTACACCAATTAGTAAAGGCCAACATGGTGACTGGACTTCGCGTAGGTTTTTATGGTTGATACACACAATGTCAGTCATATAGATAGAACTGTCCATGTCATAAACATGTAGCCGAGCTTGTTTTTCCCGGCATTGTTAGAACAAACTCTGACATTAATGCTGCCTCCCCCCCCCTATTGTTCACTTCGAAATTAGTCAA
>OZ024860.1:24399998-24457498 GCA_964017155.1 Oasisia sp. SBJ-2009 | reverse complement strand
AGTCAACCAGTGCCTGGGTGGACCAGACTTGATTCACGAGTCCACCTAGCCTAGGCAGGACCCCCCCCCCCCCCGCCTGTCATTGTCTCGCAGTGAGCTTACTCCCCACACGCAGTGTCACGCACACTGGTCATTTTTTACAAGTAACAAACGGCTCGACCAATGGGAACGAACAGATAAGACGTGGAATCTCCTTGGAGCTACCACGTGGAGCTATGCTGCCAATGGTGTGGAGATTGTGTGTACATTCAGCACGGCCAACCCTTGATTTATTTGTTTCTATGGCTGTAGTAATGTGACTACAATAGGACAATGGAGGTTATGTCATTGCGATTGGCATAACTGATTACGTTTCACGTTATGTTCATAGATCTGAGGTGAGAGCAAATTTGGGCTAATGCAGGAGTTGTCATTCTCTAGAATTAGTGAGTCCATTACAGGTTACACTGTCATTTATCCCCTGTATGGGATCTTTTACTTCCCCTGGCATAGACACCAGATAGAACTATTAGAAGGGACCACCGGCTTTTAGTGTCTCTTCCGAAAGACACAGGCAAATGTGAGGTGAACGAAATTGCCTAAATTTCAAAACGGCGGTAGGTGGGATTGAACCACTGTCCCCTCGATTGACATCCAGCACTCTACTGCACGACCACCGCTCCCCACAACTATCACACACAAATTATATCTATAATATGTTAATGAATCAAAAGCCTTTTTTCTATTGTTGTAATATTAACAGTGGCGTATACTGTGGTGTTCGGTTTATTTATGTATATTACAATATTGTAATTGTCAATAACTTGTCATACCTCGGTGAATACTAAATGTTTAGTAGTTCAGATTGTCTGACAGTTCTTGTCAGCAGCACTGCCACCTTGTGGATACTTTAGGACTACGGTTCCACTTTTAGCTGTAGTAGGAAATAAATAAAAACAGTGTTGTTATTTCCATTTATGCACAGAATGGTACACTAGCTGGATCTCGTGATTAAGTCTAATCCCAAATCCCCTTGCTCACTGCTTGATACTATCAGGATTAAGTACGAATAATTTATATTAATGGTCGGTTATTTTGGATTTTTATATTGTCTATCATATAAATATATATATATATATATATATATATATATATATATATATATATATATATATATATATATATATATATATATGTATATATATATGTATATATGTATATATATATATATATATATATATATATATATGTATATATGTATATATATATATATATATATATATATATATATTATGATAAGTGATATAATTAGTGTAAGTATTGATTCTTTGGAAAACAGCTGTAACAACTGTTACAGTATCCGATGTCATGGAAAACAGCTGTAACAACTATTACTGTATCAGATGTTATAGTAGCTTATATTGATGAACCCCCCTTGGGCATTGCCACTTGTAAATGCCCCTGATAAACGTCATTAATAACGTGATAAGCATCTGAGCATGATAAGCAGGACCTTACTGTTAGCATTATTGATTTTTCTGGTTGTTCTGGTGAAAGATGTCCCAGTTGATAAATGAAAGATAGTAGATTGGCACATTGTGTGTTACATTGGTGATATTATTGCCAGTGCTATCTGCACGACTTACTTTGTTCAGCGGTGTTCTTATATGTAGTGATATCAAGTACTTGGGACAGTTCAAAGCAGTTTGCAATTCACCCCAAGGCAATCCTGTACGCGCAAACACCATCTAATCATCTCGGGAAAGCATCCAGCCACGTCAGAATTATTACGATGACTGATTCGGTTATTTCCACCCCTGTCTACAGCTGGAAATTATAGATACAATTGAGTGAACTGAGGCAATGTAGGAGGAACAAAATTGGTTACTGTTTAAAAAGATAGCAATTTGTAGTCTAGTCAGTTGATAGTCCGATCGCCTGCTACGTCATCGTAAGTAGGCTCTATGAAACCAGCCCCTGATTATAATGGTAATACATTTTGTGGAGTCAGATGCGTTTTTCCACTTGGGGCCTTGGTCGATGAGTCAAGGTCACTTGTGCCAGGATTACGGGAACTTGTACTTGGCATTGTCCACAGGTAAATGACACAGCTACATTTAGTATTTATACATTTTATATGCAGAGCATTTTTTTGCACATAATTTTTTTTTTTTTTTAATTTTAAGTTGTTAACCAAGTTTTGGGCAAATTAAGCATGGTAGTTGATCAGTTTGGTATTCGTTATTAACTTATACATTTTTCTTCTGGTATAAATTAAGTCCGGTATATGTAACAAAGCTGGTTTAGTTATTTGTATGGAATTACAACAAGCACAAAATCAATATGTCATTACTATTATTATTCATATGTTATTATTAGTGTAATGAGTCTAACTAGTCATACACTATTTTCACTCTCTGTATATTAACTCGCCGGCGTTCAATAAACATGTCATTTCCACTCTGTCGTGTCACATCAGTGGAAATTACACCTCTCGTGAAGACAGTTCCTTTATGTCAACATAATAAATCATCTGATTGCAGATGTAGATATATTTCGCCCAACAAAGCGCCCATAAAGGCGTTGAGATTACCTCAGTTCTGTGACAGATATTTTCTGTGAATGCATCGTGGGATAATTGTAGGTTTATTTGACGTGTGTGAAGAATGACTTGCCGTGTGACTGGATGTTCTCGGGGTATGTAAAGCGAGTTGACAGTTGGTGCAGCCTGATTGTTTAGGTCGCTAGCGGGGAGGTCACGCTTCGGTCTAAAGATTCTGCCTAAGAGCTCTTTAAGATGGCAGCTTTCCCCTGTTGTCAAATCGTATTTTTGTGTCGCTATTTTAATAAAAATCCAGATAGAGATTCAGCATTTAAATTTTGTAAAGGTGTTTTGTCAAAATGTTAACGTACAGTTGATTTTGGTTAGACGAGGACGTTAGTAGATCATGAACTGGGTCTCTTGTCCTCATTTCAAAGCTTAGCCAGTTTTATTTACTTTATGTTTCTCTTGTTCACCCGGCTGTATAAATATAAGACAGACGCGCAGATGGACGAATGTATATTATTTAGACCCATGTAATTTTACATACTATTTATGCAGTCTTTCTATAGTGAATGCTGAATGCTTCTCACAGAAATGAAGATAGTGTATGAATGAACAGGTCTGACATGGATTAAGTGTAGAGCATTTTGAACAATCCTCAGGACTCACACCACAGTAAATTATAACATTTTAAAAGTTGTTCCGTTTGTTTTAACTGAATGTTCCTTATAACCCCGTATATATCCGGTACTTAGGGTGCAATGGTTCAGGACTGTCGACTACGAGAACCCAGGTTCGAATCCTGTGCTGTGGTGTTAAAACCTTGGGCAAGTTTTTTCACTCTACATTGCTCCAGTTCACTCAGCTGTTTAACTGAGTACCTGGCTATAGACATTGGCGGATATGTGTACGAGCAGCCTTCGCGCATAAATTGCAACATATGGCCAGAGAAGCCGAGATGGTGTCTGAGTGAACAGGTCTGTCAGGGAAGTAAAGTGTAAAGCGCTTTGAATGGTCCTGAGGACTGGATACTGCGCTATATACCTCTTCCCTCACCATGAATCCAACTTGTTTTGGAGAACACCCCTAAATATAGACAGAAGTTGTCATTAGAAAACTGTTTATTGCCAGTCAATTTATGCATAAAAATGACAGGGGATGTGACACCTGTTTAGGGGCCCTATTGTCCACCTGACCTTCTCACACCCAGGGTAACAAACACGCCCATTGATTCTCCAAAGCATAAAGAGGGCAAGGACAGAGCAATCCCCAAGACACCCCACGGGGGTAATTTCCCCTTCCTGTAAAGTTAGAAGGGATTCCCTAGGAGTTGTGATAAGGTATTGTCATTGAAGTAGTTGAACAGTTTAAAGGTGACATATTGGTCTTTTCGATACATATGTCCTGTGTTCTTAATAATAATAATAGTTTATTTCACTCTGGCAATCATAGAGATTGAAATGGGTACATATAACATGCAAAGTAGATTTGTTAAAAATAGAATGAAATAGTATATAATTTAAGACATTAGCGTAAATATAATAAAAATGTAGACAATATACAATATGTATCTATACAACTAATTTAAATAGCTTAAGACTGTAAAACATATTTTCTGTCATTATTTGTGTAAACTTATTTAACAAATAATAAGTAATTTAAAACCTTAAAATATATAGATCTAAAAAAAAATTGCAAACGTTAATCTCATGCAACTAATTTGGGAGTTTTCTTGGGTGAACTTGATTGTGAAGTTCCAGTGTTACAGAGATGGCAGTAGAGTGAGAGTTGGGTCTATTTATAATCAGTTTTGATCTAAAATTAGTTAGATTTAAAAGTCGTTAATGTGAAAGCGACCGTGTCTTTTCTAGCTCACAGAAGCACCGTCATAAGAAGGAAGTGGAACACTGTTGGTGTATTACCCAGAATCACCCAGAATGTCACATATCATTAATTTGTACTTCGTCCCACTTGTCGTCTACATTGTGTAAACCCAGCTGACCATGTCCAACTTCAAAGAGCACTTCCAAGAACTAACAGTTAACCACAACTGCCCCCACAATATCTTTATTTAGCACTTGATACTTTCTATACAGAAATTGAACACTATAAATTTGTGTGGGCACAACATTAAAGTTGTAAATGCAATGTTAGGATTATTAAATACAATTTAACAGAACAAGTATTAAAAATCTTGACTGTAATGAATAGTGGTATTTTATTGTTGGTTAATATGTGTATTGAGATAATTTGCTTGCTTTAAAAACATCCATTGGTGATTCCACATAATTGAATAAATCTAGAAGTCTGTGCATAGAAATATTAGGATGGGCAAATATTCAAATAATAATGTTCAGCACTATAGTTTTATATAAAATTTAGGACAGCCATGTGACCTAGTTTGGGTTTATGCACGGATGTAGTTTAGACGTGTCAGTTCAGCCATGTTTCTGTTGCCCCCCCGCCCCCCCCCCCCGTGGCCCTGTTACATAAAAGTGTATTGTTTAAAAATAGATACATCACTCTGTCTGGTTGAGTGAGCGGTTATGTTTAAGTGTGTGACGTGACTCGGTTGGTTCCGTGTCACACAAACCAGCCGTGTCACACAATTAAACCAGCCGTGTCACACAAACCAACTGTACCATGCAAAACTACCATCAGGTTATTATTTACCATTAAAGTAAGTTATACTGCTTAGAAAAACTGAGTTATTCCTTCCTACACTGGCACATAAATGAGACACATTAGTTAGTTTAATGTAAGTTACACAAATCATGCATAAGACGTCCAAAGTTGAATTATACAAAAATTCAAATGCACAAGTTAGTTGCGAACTATCAGCAATGCACTGTACAGCAGATAGTGACTGAATGAATGGTTGCATGAAAATGATGAAGATATGGGTTAGTTCTGGTGGGTGTCAATTATAGGACGCTAAATATGCATGTCCGAACAGGTAAATCATATACAAAGGTTTCTATATGTTGTGCGTGTGTGCATGTGTGCGTGCGTGCATGTGTGCATGTGTGTGTGCGTGCAGTGTGCGGTGTGTGTTTTCATCAAAAACAAATAGGAATTTTAAAATACAAATATAAAATTATATAATGTTATATATACATATAATGTGTGTGTGTGTATATATATATATATATATATATATATATATATATATATATATATAAATATTTTGATCTCAGCCACATGTGAACAATAGCACGCAACCAGATATAGACGTCTAACACTGGCCTTAAAACACCCCGATTGTGGACACATAAAATGATGTCTTCAAAGAGGACATGATTCAGAGGTGGCTGACTTTGTGGACAGTCCAGATGACATCATCTCCTCCCAGGCCCATATTCATTTGTGTCCTATGGTTGGTAGCCTCTGGTGTACTAGTTGATAACTTCTCAAAAATCACAACAGTAGTTACTTAGATTTATTGACTTACGTGTTCAGTGCTTCCCTGAAATAATTGTTTGGAGAAAGATGGAAACTGTGAATGAATCGAGTGATGAACCACACTCCAGAGGGCACTGCAGTGCAGTGGCTTTAATTTAAGCGGGGCGACAGCAGAAACGAGGCTAAGGTAAAACAGTAACTAATGATGATAACAACAGTGCTGGGTTTGTTGTGCCATCAATGGGCGTCAGCTCGCAATGACAAATGTGAGAAGAACGACGGAAAGTACAACCAGAGTTCCAAGGTGTTCCATTTATACTGGTAGCGTGTCCTAGATGTTCCACGCACGCAATGGGGCATGCAGGTGCTAGCAGCGACTGACAGCACAGACACAGCGTGCATACACATCGCCCAACTTTATCACAAAACACTAGTTGCCGTTTTTTTCCTAGTCTTCTGTTGCTCTCTGACACAAGTTTCTTTGCGGGTCAGGACAATGGAACTGTCTGAACGGTGTCGAGTGTCAGGAGGTGTCGTCATTGGCCGACAGTGAGTGATGTCACTACAGCATTGGATGATGTCATCGGGCCAGTGGAGTGTAGTCAATAGTGGCCCAGTTCTCAGAAAACTGTGGCCATAATAATATTTATTTATTACTTATAAAGCACAATTTCCTTAAAAGGCTCCATGTGCTATATACAATCTAAATTTGATATAATGATCACACTTACTTACTTATGCCTTTTTGCTCGCTGGGAGCATTGGCCATTGACCAAGGAACGCCACCGTTTTCTGTCAGTGGCCATCCTCTGCATTTCTCCATGATCATATATGGCATAGCGTTGTGTAGAGACCTGTCCCCCTGTCATTTGTGGAGAGGTAGAAATATTATCGGTGGACGGGTACAAAAATGAAGGAGTAAAAAGGTCTTCAAAAATCATATCAAAAAATCAATCAGCCTTGAAAATGGATATTTGTATCTTATTTTAGGTTGTAAATTGCACCCCAACTGGCAGGGATGTATGAATATATGGTAACATCCACATGTCCACCCAGGAAATGTGTGACTGACAACAGTTTTATCCAGCATAAAGCCATGGACTGTCACTTTGTCACAGTGAACTTCCTGTTAGTGTTAATACATTAATAAACAAAACAATCTACCTAGGTGGTGTCATTGTCAGTTGGAAACAAGGAAGTACACCAAGTTACTTCTGGGGTGACAGTAGTTAAATAAAGTGTCTGGTACCCATTTTAGGTGAATGTCGCACCCTGAAAGAAAATAGTTTGCACTGGATAGATATTTGTGTTTGTGACAGGGCGTCATAATTCACACCTGCTGGCACATTTTGGTGATATGGAGTTATGTGCCATATGTGTATTGTGTAATAGTTCAATTCACACATCATCCAATCCAGAACAAGCATCAAAACAGTTTTATAACACAACAATTCAAAATTGCATTATTAAAATTGATAGTACATTGTTTATTATTATGAAAAAGCAAACAAATGAATGTAAGAATTATTCACCTGTGAACTTGTGGTGCAAAATGTTGCGGTCTGTCCCCTATGTGAGGACAAGATGGTGGTTAAAGGTGTACATTTGTGTGGCTCGCTGACAGAAAGTGGAAGGGTCAGTTATTGAAGGATCCCCTGCATTTGTATGCGAGTCCTCTTTTTTGTAAAGAGGATTCTGGGAGATTTGACAAAAATTGTTGTAGTGGGTCAGTAGCATGACTTAACTACACGTGTCACTCTGATCAAATCTGATTTATATATTTTTGCATACAGAACTATAAATGCTCACCTGGCTGCCTTTGGGGAGACAAATAATGACCTCTCCCCATTCACTCAGCTGTATAACATGGCTACTGACAATGATGGAATTGGGTCATTCGAGTGTGTACTTTGTTATCGTGACTTTAAGAAGTCTACAGTCTACTCGATGTGTGAGTTATTATGTTTTTGTCTTTTAAAGGTAATTATTAGTCTGTTTTTAGTGATAGCATGTTGTTTAATGCTCCACTTTTTCATGCATCTTCAGTTAATGGCAATTACTTGCAACTGGGGCTGCTTAGTAATTGACAGTTATTTGTACAATTTCAATAGGGCGTGTAAGTCTCGCGCGCGAAAACGAGGCTGGGGGCAGTTGGGGGCAGAAAGTCCATATTCTCCATGTTAACGTATAGGACTTCGCTTTGTTTTTGGTTGTAATAATCGAACGGTTCCAGTCTAATTATTTCAGTTACTCCGTCCGTTATTTCAGTTACACTTATCGAAACCACAACGTACAGCTATGTAAAATACAAAACCCATAAAAAAAAACATACAGCTTAATTTTTTGGGGAGTGTCTATTATCTGCACTCATAAATCGCTATGTCTATGATAGTGTGGTAAACTCAATATTAAATCGGACATTTAAGATAAGAAAGGTATAACACAGGATATTTATGTCCTGATTTTCCTAATATTCATCAGTCGGAAGTTACAACTGTCATCCATCGAATATTATTCTAATGACCAGTCCCCAAATCAGCTCCAATCGCGCGGAGTCTCGCCATGTATCGTGACTCACTTACGGGCCCTATACATTCAAATTAAGAACACGCTAACCGGTACATTAAGCATTAAGGTGGAGATTATTAGTATACCGTCAACACTGTTATAATAGCAATAAAAACCAAATGAGCACAATGGCTCAGGGGTAGAGCTTTGGACTCTCGACTACGAGAACCCGGGTTCAAATCCTGTGCTGCGGTGTTAAAACCTTGGGCAAGTTTTTTAACTCTACATTGCTCCAGTTCACTCAGCTGGATAAATGAGTACCTGGCTATAGACAGTGGTGGATATGTGTACGAACAGCCTAGGCGCATTTAATGTAGCATATGGCTGGATGCTTCCCAGAGAAGCTGAGATGGTGTCTGAATGAACAGGTCTGTCAGGGAAGTAAAGTGTAAAGCGCTTTGAAGGGTCCTGAGGACTGGATACTGCGCTATATAAGAACTTGCCTTTACTTGCCTTTACCTTCAACACAGTTACAACAGCAATAAAAACTAAATAAATGTTAAATAAATGATGAGTGGAGACAACGGGGATCTACTAAATGATGCTTGGTGTGTGACGTATTTGGGGTCAGAGCACAGTTAGACTTCCTGGTGTGACCCATACGAATGTAGCACCTTAATAATTGTGTCATATGAGATTTTTTTAAATTCGTTTTTTATGTGAAATGAGTACAGTAGGACAGGCATACCAGTAGGTTCAGTGCTGTGGTGTATCTGCAGTGCAATGACGCATGTTAGGCAGAGTGTAGTTGGCGTACTGATTTCTAGCCATTTTTTCTTACATGACCCTGCGGACGCAGAAAAGCGTGCTCAGTTTGGTCGATATTGAGGGGCAGTACACATGCATGCATTTTAAGAGAGCCTGAGATATGCTTTTTTGACGAAATTTCATCAGCATATCAGTGACATGACTGCAGTGACTGTGTTAAAAAAAAAAAAAAAATATAATTTGACAAAACATTAACATGGCCACCAATGGGAAAATCAACAGTGCTCTGTGCCCAGTTGTCAGGGTCCACGGTGCATGTTTGATCATCCCCGTCTTGGAAGCACCGACTGTCCTGGTTTTTCCCTGGCGAATGAGACCTTGGCCACAAGATCAAGTATCGGTTTTATGTGTCGAATGCACCCGAGATGATGTGGCTTTATGTTCCGGAGATTAAGATTTACAATGCCACAGTGAACTGGATACTAAAACCGACACTCAGTAGGCTAGACTATGCCACATACTTGCTCGGCTGGGACTGTGTCGAGGGGTGGTGGTTACTAGACACACACACTGCAGCAGTTGTAGGCATCAGAGGTGGGTGTTTTCACTGTTTTCTCAGTTCAGTGAATAAACACGTTGTTGGTTCTTTGGTTAATATTTGTTATAAGCTGTGAAAATTACTGTTTTGCTGATATCGTTTCATTTTAGAGTATGTACGTATTTTTAACATCTTGGTGGATTAGAAATAACGTATAAATGTGTTACTGTCATGATCGTTTAGTGTTGCTTAATTTTTGAATGCACTATTTCATGGTAAAGGGTGGGTGGGTGGGTGGGTGGGTGGATACGTGGGTTTTGTGTGTGTAATGCTGCTATAGTATACATACAGTGAAAAATTCAAACAAAAAGATACATCAGTGTTTATTTAATAGTATGTTTAGTTAAAGAAAGTTATGTATTAAGTTTTGTTGTCATACAAGACTTCTGATGAACCACATGCCAAATTGTCAGAGAAAATCGTTGTACATCTATAGTAACTTGTCACAATCAATGAGTTTTAGTTTAACACCTCATATCTCTATGAAGTAGATTCAGGGATGCTTACATGTCAGACAAAGTAAAAAAAATAGTTACGAATGTGAAAATTCATGTGTAAAATTCATATACAAATTCATTGTATATATGTGTGATTATTGCATATTGTCGAGTCGGATTAAGAGTCAATGGAGGATTATAGATAATACATCTCGGTGGGGGGTGGTCTTGTTTAGTCTTATCACGATTGTTAATGTTCACTGAAGCGTGTCTTTGTTAATGTTCACTGAAGCGTGTCAGCAGCCAAGTGTGGTCAAAGAGAGGTGTGGTTTAAATGGTCAGTGGACATTGTATAGCAGTGGTCACTCAGTGTGTCCACTCATTGTCCAGTGGTAGGGACAAGGAATGAACTAAGTGCACTCCACTGAGTAGTATACTCATGCTATCAAACTGGGTTTGACTGTCATTAAAACTGATGGTTGTTTTGTCATGAATTAATAGTAAACAAACTACTTGGTGTTACTTAATACTGCTTTTCAAAATGTGAGTGATGTAGAAACTGCAATTTTTGTCAGGAATTTTATTCTGGCGAAAGTTCTTGTTTGATTTGAAGAAATGTGTGTTTTGTGATAAAGCAATATGAGGTCTTGGAGGTGAAATTGTGTCAAGTCATGCTTACATACGCATGCACATAGGTTCCTGTGTATGCACATGTGCATAGAAACTGCATACAAACAGAGCCAGTTTAAGTAATGTAGCCAGTTACCCATGCTGTGTGTTTATTTTGTTAGCACTTTGTTATAAAACACGTTTTTTCCACTCCAAACACTCTACTTTGGGAGATGGTAGAAGTCTGCTACATTATTTTTACCACTTCATAAGAAATATGCACAGGGGAAGCATCGTAAATACTGCATTTTCTACAGGGGTCCATATCTTATATGTTATAGAAAATGTT
The DNA here is from genome assembly GCA_964017155.1 of Oasisia sp. SBJ-2009. Classification (NCBI taxonomy): domain Eukaryota; kingdom Metazoa; phylum Annelida; class Polychaeta; order Sabellida; family Siboglinidae; genus Oasisia; species Oasisia sp. SBJ-2009. The sequence continues at coordinate 24,446,303 of OZ024860.1, read as the reverse complement.
CCCTTCTATATTATTATCGACCTGGGTTCCATTTTTATGGGGGTCCATATTCTATGAGACATATGATATGGACCACCATCGAATATGGACCCTCACCTGAGTCAAAATTGCTTTAAAAATATAGACGTACCTCATAGCATTTTAACTCGGTCGAGGGTCTATATTCCATGAGGTGTGTCCATATTATATAACGAATAATATATGGACCAGGGGTCTATTTTTTATGGGGTCCATATTCTATATGACATCGGGTGCCACAAAATAATCTTAGACGTCATTTCATTGACGCATGCACAATATAACGTTGGTGTTATCATTTATATTACACCTCGGTGGTGCCAAGTATTATTTTAAGTAGCCTCCATTCACACCCAACTGAATGGAACCAGTACTGCCAGTGACTCAATTGTTCTCGCCACAACAAGGTCTGTCAGCCGTAGAGGTGGTATTCAATTACATAGCCGGCACATTCACCTGTTTCTGCTAAATAAAAAACCCTTGGTGATGTTGAAAAGAAAATCACACGGCAAGACAAATCCATTTTTCAAGAGTTCTCTTATTTTTTCCACGACTGCGTTCATCACTCACTGTTACCGTGTTTCTCTTGTGGAAAAGCATACCGCAACGACTAACACATGAAGTATATTACTCTATGCATGTCTTTGTGTTGTTACAAAATACACTGACAGCAAATAGATAAATGACCAGTGGTTCAGTGATGCAGATGAACATAGAAATAGGTCAGTTAACATGTTGGAGGAGATGCTATTTCAATTTGGTAAAGTTAGCATATTACATAATATGGTCAAGTGAAGGAAATGACCAGAGAAAGAGATCAGTTGACCGCGAGACTTGGAGGAGGTAGTGTTTCAATTTTATGAAGTTAGCATATAAATGTGCAAATTTAAGTTTCTATATAATCCAAGTTACCTGGGGGAATTTCCCAGGCTTTTGCACTGTTTAGGGATTGGGTAGCACATGTATGGAGAACTGCACAAACCCATTGATGCAGGCATGCGGAAGGTAAAACACCAACTACGTGTGTATGTGCGTGTGGCATGAATACGTTGGTCGGTGTTGGTCGGTAGAGTCGCTGAGGTGTGGCCCCACACAAAGCCCCTCTGTGCGGTGGTCACGCCTCTACACCGCTGCCCTAGCGAGGCGTGGTAGCGGGCCGTGTGTATTTAGACAGCGTCCCGCTACCTGCCGCTACGCACCACGGTGACAGCAACCTTCACTTGGCTTGTTTACTCACGATGAACAAACTGCACGGCCCGATCCTGTGACTTACTCGGTCTCTGCTTGCCGGGGGAGAGTTGGGGACTGTCTCCAGGTATAGTGTCTTAACATTCCTGTTTGTGGTCACTCGATGACTGAATCCTGCATTTATGTGTTGCTGGACATTTATGATTTGACAGGCGGTTGGTATATACAGTGTACCGCGATTGTGACAGTTATAAGTTCCGCAACTGTGTAATGATATTGACATCACTGTGTGTGTAACTACAATAGGACTGTTATTAGTTAATTGGTTAATTAAACTTATTTGCAACTTGGTAATTATTAGTAGAATATGTTTAAAGGAATTAGTTTGTCATGTACCTGATCTATTGCATCGTTGCCCATTTGCAGCATAATTCAGTTTATAAATGTGAATACAGTTTATGTAGGAGAAACTTCAGAAAGTGTGCCATTAACATTGCACATAGGAGCAGTATGAATATGTGTACTTGTATAAATCCAAGGACTTACACAGATTGAACCAGTAACTGTAGTGTAATTTCTACTTAAAGGGCACTTGATGTTACATAGATAGTAACACTTCAAGACAGTAGAATGTAAACATGTTGGACTAACATATAAAAGTGATGCCGCGTGACTATTAATCACATTCGATTTGACAATTTTGACATTTTTAAGTTGATGTGCCAACATGTGGCTTAGTCATATTTCATCAGTATGTTGGCTTTTGGCATAAAGAATACTTAACTATCTATTTGTGCATGGAATCTGATTATGGCTGTTTGACCACTTGTGGGTGTGATTAATTTCAAATAATTTTAATGTAAATCTGTATTTGTTAAACACAACTGGCAACATATATGGTGTTTCCACATGATAAATTACGTATGAAGTATATTACATTGTAAAGTAATCGTACTCGTACTCGAGTACATTGTAAAGTAATCGTACTCGTACTCGAGTACATTTGTTTTCTGAGTACTCGTACTTGTACTCGTACTCATGCATGTTCAAAGTAATCGTACTCGTACTCGAGTACATTTGTATTGTACCCGCTCCATCTCTGCAGTGTACCTACATTATAATGCTAAACAGAAGTAGTTAAATTCGTAAAATTATGCATGTACTTGAGAGTTGAGATACCAGAAAATCTACTTTTTCCACCTGTCTACCAATTACAACACTGATGGAAACCAACAGTTACATCGCAACTGTGACCTAAAGATGAAGTTGTACAAGTGAATTTCTAACAATTTAGGCATTGTTGGAAATTCTCTTATGCAACTCCACCTTTAGGTCACAGTTAAAAAATTCACTATTCCCACTTTATGTCCCATTTGGGAATTCACTATTCTCACTTTAGGTCACAGTTGGAAATTCATTATTCCAATTTCAGGTCACAGTTGGAAATTCTCTATTCCACCCATAGCTCAGTTCTGGAAATTAATTATTACACACACTGAGACTACTTTTTGCTTATAAATTCCATCGTTTGGCAACAACAAGAAATTCATTATTCCATTTTGGCGACAACTGGATAGTTGCACAATTTTGTGTCAACCCCAGTATTCTGTTTGGTTACAATCTGAATTCCTCATTTCAGCAGGGCTAAGGTTATCATTGAGCACACATTAAAGGCAACCGCAGGGTCACAAACATATACGGAGTAGAAAAATAGCTATTTCAGTTGCCTCAAACAGGAAGTTTAAATGTATTTCTGAGGGGGTGTTGTGCAGAAACTATTGCATAGAAGGCTGCCAGTCCGGCACAATACCCTCCAGCAACCCTTGGCTGCTTTCATACAGTCTAAGGATTGCTACGTCATTGACACGATAAAGCACTGTGCCTCTCCATATCCTGCTCACTAGTTTTTGCGATATTGTGAAAAAACGTCACCCCAGGACAATGGGACCGGTCGATTTTGTGTCACGGTCTGCTGATTTTCAATGGCGGCGTTTGCGTGACGTTACTGTTATTATATTCAATTTTCTTAAGTTTGCCTCAAAAATCCTCTGCGCACGACTTATAGATCTTATCAGTTGTAATTTCGCGTTAGCGGCTGGGATGATAAAGGGGTTACTGTAATGTGTTTACGGTGGTAGTCGGTGACCATGTGACGTTAGCATGCATATATGTGGCAATTATGCGTGACCGTTCTCCTTTTAGTAAATTTGGTCAGTCTATTGACTGGACCGAATTGGTGGTCAAACTAACAGTGACTTATTGTTCGGTGATTGTCAAGACTGCTTTTGTATTCTAAGGGACTGGTCAGTGCTTTCAAAGGGTGTGTTTGTGGGGCCTATTTCTGTAAGAGTTCTGCACCGTCATTGCCCACTCGTCATATCTGACCAAGAAATGGGGCAGTAATTCAGTAGCTTCCTTGTTGCAAGTGTTCGCTGGACAATGTGTATTTCTGCTGCTGACAATCTGGTGGCTATTTGCCAGATTTTTGACATGCAAACATTGTATTCTCAAAAGAGAAGCCTTTTATTATTTCCTGTTCTGCATCACATAATGTTATTATAATTCTTAATTTAATTATCTCTAAACCCCAGAACAATTCTTACACTTTTGTTGCGTCTGTTCCCTTTCCAAAGTGTTCTTGCAACTTTTTGTTTCCATTTTCCTTTTGAAAACTATTAATATAATTATGTATTATGCCATAATTATGGCTTACTGATAATATACACAGATATAAGTGATATGTTTATTTTTAAATGTTAGTTGTTCTCCTTCATAAGAGAATGTATCATCGTGACAAAAGGAAATCCAGAGAAGACTTAGTGTTTGATAGTTGTTAATGTGAAGGAGTTTTAGTTAATGGTTGAGGAGTATTTGGCATGTCTCCAGGTTCAGATGCCTCTTAAACTAGTTAAAGTGTCAGATGGTAGGTGGCGGGTACAGACCGCTATTATATGACAATCCTACTTCAACATTGGAGCACTGAGGCCCACTCACATCTCTCTGTGTTCTTTCACTTCTATGAACCATTCGGCTCAGATCTGCCAATTGATGGTGTATTTATAAAATGTGAAGGTAGTTATTTTGAGCATTTTATCTTTCATTTATTAGTCACAGATTGTGCTACGTGGATTATGGTAAAATTATTTATCTTTCACTATTGTCTACAGTGCAGAAATTATACTAGCAATAGCAGATATTTAATTGTCACCGAATTGACTTTAAGTTCAAAATACACTGATGGCGACTGTTACTGACAGTTCCATGGACCAGGACATTAACAAAATCAGTACAGTTACAAACATCCATAAGACGCCTAAAGAAATCCATTTAGGTATCTCCTTTCTCTGGTTTGGCCCACATGTTCAAAAGGACTTTATCATCCAAACTGAGTTATAACGATTGCAACTCATGAAATTTGGGCACAGTTGACTATGCCCAGCTACAAATATCATGCCATTTCTCATTATACCAAAAGCTACGACCAGTATTTGGGAAACCATATTTGATGTATAAAGAATTCTGAAGGTGGCGCATGTCACATGGTGTGTCATATGGTCTGTCACATGGTGTCAATAGTTTTGTAAATGTTTGCCATCACTGTCAGCTAATTGACGTGTTTGTGAGATAATTTACATAAGACATTGTAATCATACCTGACATATCTTTGGATCAGTTTCCACGTACTGAGTCCGACCAGATAAATATAATACTTGCTGGAATGTTTTGTTGTCTAATTTGGTTAAGTCCCGCCTGTCACGCATAATAATATGTATATTGATCTGATTAAGTATGTGATTTTGTATACATGTATGTGCAGATATGTATGGTCAATGGTATAATAATAATAATAATAAAATATACTTATGTAGCATTGTGTGTTTAAGAACCTAAGCTCAGGTACAATATTCACGAATATGTAACAGCAACGTAATACGCAATGGATAAGTACCTAGTAGGGGGTGTGGCAATCCAGTACTTAGAACACCTGGCTGTCTGTCAAAAGAACAGGTTCAAAGGTCACCGACTGCCATTTTTAAAATTGCATCTATCAGGTGAGACACATAAAACCATTGATCTTTTCTTACCTGGTATCAGTGTCAGAGAAAGGTAGAAAATCCCACGCAGGGGGTAAATAAGTTGTGTTCACTTTTGTAGTCTCTCCAACGCTATACAATGAGACTCCCTAGTGCCTAAATTGGGAAGTGAGAAACTTGTAACCAGAAGACAGGAAAATAGTACAAACGTTTGTTGTTACTTGTTTAGATCCAGTCGTTGTTTAGATCCATTCGTGCAGGACATGTATTTTGTCATTACAAACTTCGTTCTTGGGAAAGTAGACGTGGGACATTGTGACACTCGCTGGAGAGTTCTGTCAGAGTTTTCCATATAGACAGCAGACTTGTAGCTGAATAACTCCAGATAGTTACATTTGTGTTTCTTTTAAGACATAGTTCTGAGAGCAGTTGTCCAAGAAAGTGAATTTATAAATGTAAATGTTTATTTATTTATATTGCACCATATTTATATAATAATGTTCTATTATGCTGCACAATACAAGAACATGTACAATGGAAGTTAATATAAACATTCAACATAATATACGTGTATTGATATAATGTAAAAAAGTTAAATACATTTAGATAAATAAAATAGATAAACATATTATTTAAAGGCAAAAAAAAGTTAACTGTTTCGTGGCATACACCTAATAGAGTTAATATAAAGTAACAATTTCCACATATACTCAATTTTTTAACGTCAGCGGTTTACTCAGAATGTGACTTTAAAGTCTAAAATTCTAACGAAATCCACGATGGTCTAGACGCCGCCATTAAGTGAAGGGTTAAATTGACTTGGCCATTCAGCGCGCGGCATTCTATGTCTGACCCTTAACCTGCGACGTTGTTAAGGGTCAACAACTTCGAGTCTTCGACAGTTCGTTCAGTTGGCGTGACATCTAGCAGCTGCTTATAGACGTGTATCTAAATATGTGGTTAAATCTATGGTAAACTTTAGTAATTATGCCTTACTGTTCGGCATACGGTTGCAATAATAGTTGAAACAACCGGTAGTATTGAAGAAATAGATTCACATTTGCGGGCGTACTGTTTGGAATCCCTCCAGTCCAAGTACAGTTCACTTTGCTCGGTCCATTTTTAGGAGAAATGCTTTGAAGTAGACATGTAGTCATGTATCATCAGTTGATGGAATGATTTCAGCGATAACAATAATAGACAACTTCATATTTACCGTCATCAGCATGTTATGCGCGTTGCCGAGTTGCAGCCATTTCATGACAACAGCCAATCCCCAGGCAGTGAATCTACGTGGAGAGCGCCTTGATCACCGTCGTGACGTCATTCTTCGTCTAAGATGGAGTAGCGCGTAGTTTTTGGATGGCTGGGTGTTAAAAAATATTTTTCTGGTAAACCGCTGGCGTTACAAAATTGAGTATATGTGGAAATTGTTACTTTATATTAACTCTATTAGGTGTATGTCACGTAAAAGTAACTTTGTTTGTCCTTTAATTAACAATAATAATATAAAAAAAAGTTAAATAAATAAATGAATGAATGAATTAATAATTTGAGTACAAATATCCGACAAAGTCTACGTAATTATCTAGCGAGTATAAAACTAAAAACAGTTGTGAAATGTGTATAAGTTAAAAAATCAAATAGCAAGTCTTCAATTTACTCTTATATAGGTGCTGACACCTAGGAGGAGATACAATCAGACTGTCCTCAAAGTTAGCATATCAATATATGTTATATAGATTCTTCTTTGAAATCGCAAAAATAGGGGTTATTTGAAAGTAGCCATCGAGCGTAGGAATGTTGACAGTCACAATGTTTACTCATGGTGTAGACTCTCGAGGCTGAAGCAGGATTCGAAGAAACTGCCTTTTAGTTGAAGTGTCTGCCTCAAGACAATTGTCGAATTAACATTCCTCACTCTTCACTCGGGGCAGTTTCGATTGTTTAACAATGTCCAAGAGTTACCTGGTCAGTGCCCATGAGTGTTTTACTCATGTCACCACCAGTCGTCACCTTAGACATCAAGGGTTTCAAGAGTGGACATCTGGTGACAAATGGGGTTGTTCACCAATTGTCCACTCTAGACCACTTGTGGTCACTCGAATGTGGGTGAATCTAGGGTTGTAGACCCTCTTTGGGGATATTGCTAGCTTGTTTGTACATGTTGTCAGTATGTTGGTTATGTGGTCAAGTAGGTGAGTAGTGGTCAAGGGATGGATAGTGACCATCACAGTGGTCAGAGGGTAATGGTTCAGGTAGGTGGTTTGGTTGTGGTCACTGCTGGTGTGCAGGATGATTCTACCAAATTGTCAGTGTTAATATTGTCAGTGTTAATAGTGTTTATTTGTGGAATATTATCTGCAGATACACTGTGTACATGCATATTTATATATGTGTGTACCTATGTAGTAGGCGTGTTTACACATTCAATTTTGCTGGACAATTGGCATAGGAATGAGTGGGCGTCTTTGTATGTGTGTTTGTTTGTTTGTGTGTTTGTTTGTTTGTGTGTTTGTTTGTGTGTGTGTATTCGTGCTTGCATGCATGTGCATATGTGTGTGTGTGTGTGTGTGCGTGTGAGTGTGTGTGTGAGTGTGTGTGTGAGTGTGTGTGTGTGCGGGTGTGTGTGTGTGTGTGTGTGTGTGTGTGTGTGTGTGTGTGTGTGTGTGTGTGTGTGTGTGTGTGTGTGTGTGTGTGTGTGTGTGTGTGTGTGTGTGTGTGTGTGTGTGTGTGTGTGTGTGTGTGTGTGTGTGTGTGTGTGTGTGTGTGTGTGTGTGTGTGTGTGTGTGTGTGTGTGTGTGTGTGTGTGTGTGTGTGTGTGTGTGTGTGTGTGTGTGTGTGTGTGTGTGTGTGTGTGTGTGTGTGTGTGTGTGTGTGTGTGTGTGTGTATGACTTCGTGGATGTGTTTGTGCATGTGCGTGTGCATGTGCGTGAGTGTGCGTATGCATGCATCTGTATGACTCATTGACTCTGTGCAACGATCAACAGGAATATTCAGGAATATGAACAACATTTCAATCTACAGACAGATCTTTCAAATTTAAAGACAGTATTGGAGAGTGCATGATTCATAGTTTCGGATTCACTTCTCACTTTTAACGCCTTTTTACAACCATCACTAACTGTTCTAAACACTGGTGTATCACCACAGACATGGTGACAATTTATGGGGGTGAACATTTCATGTCACACCTACAGACATGCCCGTAGTTGGTGTATGCCCATGACAGAGGTAACGGCCAGTTGAAACTCTGCCTGGGTCTAGTCATTGAAGCCAATGAAACTTGACACTAATGGTCTGGAAAGGTTTATTTCAATGGGTTGTTTTGATGTCGAAAGAGGATATCCGTGCTTTGTGCACTTAAAGAGATGAACTTGTTAGCAGCAGGGGGGCATATGTACTGATACACCAAATGACACTTCATGTCTTCGCCCAACAAAAGCGCACGACCTTACAAGGGCTTATCATGCCAATTTGTCCGGAGTCTCCATGTAATTATCAAACCCGAACTCACTGAATAGACGTGTTAATAATTGGGGCAACATTCACAAAGACATATGCCACCAAGACACCAATTAACAGGGGATGCTTACTAACTAGTCTTATCATTAAACTGTGTCTTACCATCTTCTGTGATGCTGACAATGTGGACATGCTGGGTGGCCTGTAGTCTGATCACTTGGCGGCACATACAACAACAGTTTAAATATATTTATCGATCACACCGATTAAGAGTCTCCTAAACAAAATGCACACTATTTCTCAGTGGTTTACTGATTCTCTGGTTAATGGATACTGCGATGCAGTTTCTGTAGTAGTAGTTGTAGTTGATATTTTGACCAATATTTTTGATGCAGAATATTTATCTTTTATGATGTGTTCACTATGTCAGGAGACCGTAACGTTAATTTAATTAACAAAACATAATCTGGAATTAATGTTTTTCATAAAAAATGTGGTAGTCCTGTCAAATTATCAATTTATTTATTAAATATTTTATTATGACCATGTAGAATCAAACGTGAACTATAATATGCTAGCCTAAATTTGAGATGTATTTTGACAAGACGAAATTATCAGAATTAGAGCATTTAAATATCTTTGCTACAGTATATAAACCCATTAAATCTTCCTTTGCACGGTCAAGCTGGTGAAAATTTGTGATCAATGTTGCTTTACAAATTGCCAGATAATGGTAATTTCACCCTTGAGCTAACATTTTGAGACTATGGCAGTAGTCAACACGCTGAAGGAAATGCAGAGGGTGGTGAAATGTTTGTGGTTTTGAGTGGGGCGGTAGAAATCTATTTTGATGGGGAATGAAACTGTGTCAAATGAAGAATCAGTGCCATTGTGGTAAATTGACAGGAGAATTGTGATTGATCTGTCATCTAATTAAGTAGCCGCATTAAGTGGAAGCTAGTGTTTGATGTCTTTGTAATCTGACGTTTCTGGGCGGTAGATCATGTTTTTCGCAGTTGGTGATTGGCTATAATTGTATGTTGAAGATGTGGGTCAGTGGCCAGGGTTGATGTATGTAACTATATATAAATATAACTACACAACATTACCTCATATGCTATTATGTTGTTAGATTTGATTGAACCTTAAATTTAGAACAAAGCAGTAACAGTTTGATGTTTTTATATATTCTCTGTATATATGTATATATATATATACCTACATGCATACACATATGCATACACACATGCACACACATACGCACACACACACATACGCACACGCACGCACGCATGCACGCACGCACACGCACGCACACACACACACACGAACATGCATACGCATGCATGCATGAACGCTCACAAACACATTGACGCATGCATGCTTGTACACATGCATACATGCACATGAACACACTTACTAATACTTCTGACACTCACAAACATGCTCACAAAAACACACACAAAGTTTAATGTGTGTGTATATGTGTGAGTGTGTGTGCGTGTGTGCGTGCGTGCGTGCGTGCGTGCGTGCGTGCGTGCGTGCATGTGTGTGTATGTGCATTTGTGTGTGTGTACAGTTAAAGCAACACATACATACCATGACAAAAACAAGGCACATAACAATCACCCCTGCTGTTATGTACCACAGAAATAAAGTCATGATTCCTCTATGATATCTTTCAGTATATTGCAGTCTACATTGCCCATTAGCCTAGTTGTCAATAATTACATACACCAAGGTCGCCCCGGGCTGTCTTACATAGTTTCTGTTCAGATGAAATCTCACTAATCTTGGTTCTCACCGATAACACATTAACCCTGTGGGCCTGTGCCCACAGCCAGACTTATAAGTAGTGTTTTGTATGATTACTATAGTTAACCGTTGTTAGCATAATAATAGTGTTAGTCCTATGAGGTAATAAATAACGACACTTATGCATGGAGGTGACGTACCACATAGAAATTACAATCACGTTATAAATGATAATCAAATTGTAATCGAGTGAGCTAATCAGATATTGCATTTTTCAGATATCTTCACAAAGTTGACATCATCTGATCCTCAACAAATGTTCCCCAAAAAATTCCCATAGTTAAAAGGTTTTTAACCAGTTTTAAGTCCACACCAGATGTCTGGTGAATATTGACATGTGATTATTCTGAGCAACGTAAAATCTTTAAGTGATCAGTTGCAAGATTCTCTTAATAGCTGGGTCATAGTACGTTAGAGCTCTCTCACAAGAACCAAAGTTTCAATACTCATAAACTTGCCATTTCAACATGTCTGCAGTTTAGTAGTTAATTTCACTTTGCCTCTGTTCAACCAGTGGTGTAAATTAGTACATGCTTTAGGCATCAGAGTGTAAAGAAATAGTTTTCGTACAGTATTTATACATGGATGAATGCCTTTTAAAGAATTTGAATTGATTGTATAAAAAATAAGTCTGAGTTGAGCAACAACACACATTGAATGATCCAAATAACTGGCTAGTGCTTTACAAGATCTCCTTAAGATATTTTCAGTATTTTATGCTGTAGGGCATAGGACTTTTGATACGCTAAACTTCCAATTATTGGCTGCTAACACCAGAGTACGAACATTTAATCCCATTTCTATATTTATAGATGCCCTAAAATTTAAGAATAATAATGATAAAGACAGTATGGTACGGTATGGTATGGTATGGAACGGTATGGTATGGAACGGTATGGTATGGAACGGTATGGTATGGAACTTACAGCATGGTATGGTATGGTACGGAACTATATGGTACGGTACGGTACGGTACGGTACGGTACGGTACGGTACGGTACGGTACGGTACGGTACGGTACGGTACGGTACGGTACGGTACGGTACGGTACGGTACGGTACGGTACGGTACGGTACGGTACGGTACGGTACGGTACAGCAGAATGCTTATTTGTTTTCACATCTAAAATCATTACAAGATGCAGTCTAACCAGTGATACCTCAGCTTATTTATAGACATTTAACATGTTACTCTTGATAAAACAAGTTATTAAATAAGAGGGGTTGAGCTTGGGACTCTCGACTAAGAGAACCTGGGTTCGAATCCTGTGCTGCAGTGTTAAAACCTTGGGCAAGTGTTTCACTCTACATTGCTCCAGTTCACTCATCTGTATAAATGAGTATCTGGCTATAAACAGTGGTGGATAGCAGCCTTTGTCAATTAATTGTAGCATATGGCTGGGTGCTTCTGAGAGAAGTTGAGATGGTGTTTGATTGAACAGGTCTGTCAGGGAAGTAAAGTGTAAAAGCACTTTGAGCAATCCTGAGGACTGGATACTGCACCATATAAAAACTTGCCTTTGCTTACCTTTTTAAAAATATTTTTCTTATAGTATCTGGTCTAACAACATATTCAGTACATGTACAGATATTGTACACTACATGTACTTATTTAAAATGTCAGGAACGCAAATAATAATTAACGATAGATATGTGATTTTGTGATTTGATACATCAACAGATGATACACTCCGTGACCTGTTTGTGTGCGACTTCGAATTGGTTGATATTGCAAATCGGGCATAGTTCAGTTCCATGTTTGTTCTGGTGATCAAATGAAGCGATAAGAATCTCACCCTCCAGGTCCATCAAGACATTTCACCCCACTCACTGTTCATTGTTTGCTACTCTGGGTTTAGGGTCATGGTTCAATGCTTCGGACACACCTCTGGCAACAGTCTAACCACAAGGGTCAGTTTCTGAGTCATCTAGGCCATTTGCGGTGACATTTTGTCCTTCCGCGTAGACTGACCAATGACGTGGATTCACAATCGCTGCGGGATCGGTCACTGTGGCCAAAGAATCGGGTCAGATGAATCAGATAAAAACAACCTTAATTGAATAAATGAACAAGGATTGTGCGGCCGCATGTGACGACCGGCCACGTGTGACGATCGGCCATGCATGACCACGTCCAGGTTCACGGCTACATCTTCACCTCTGACATTTAGCAGTCGTCCAGGTTTTAATAGAATATTTATTTGACAATATAATTAGCATTTACTTGCTGTACAGTTGCATAGAATATTTTATTGTTGCTGCAGAGAAAAGTTGTGTTGGGAAGAAATTGGGAAGAAGGGAAGTAATACAACCATGGATGTCAAGATGGGAGACAGCTGAAATTTGAAGTTACACTATTAAATTTATTAAAATCTGTTATGTCACCATCCATTTGTCATTCATGCCATGTTAATCTATAGTATACCAACTCGTGTCAATCCAATTTTCAGTTCACAAACCAGTTCATTCACTGTTCCACGCACAGTATACCACAGGATGTACCAGTCTACATATGGTCCCTAGGTGCATGTTTACCATCTGTCACTGACAAATCTCTTTCCGCTATAAATACAACCAGTTATTACCATCATATTTAGATAATGCTTAATTGAGATAAAGCAGGCAGTATGATTGATTTGTCTATATCCGTAAACAGCAGCGTATACATCAAGTCTGGACTACACCAAAGAAACAGTAAATCTTTGTGTTACCACAGGCTGCTAAAACCCACAAGTGTCTCAGTGCAGAAACGTGGGACTTTGGCTAATGACCCTTAGTTTTCCTTTCAAGTGTCGTGTCATTTATCATGTCTCCGTATCATTTCATCAGCTGCCCTAACGTGTGAGACATGATGTTGTGGTCTATATAATTTCCTTACTTGACCTACTTTGTCAAACAGATACGATAGTGAACCCAGGCACCGGAAACAGGCGTTACAAAGGTTGCCACCACTGTGTTAAATAGGAGTTAGACGAAACATAAATTGAACCACCAATTAATTTTTTACCGGCGGTGTGGCACGGTTTCTTATCTGTGACAGCCGTTTGCTCTCAAAATTGCATGGCAGAAAGTATAATTTTCTTATCTTTGAATGTGTAGTCTGGTTTTTTCTGACGTCTCCCATATCGGTGGGGTTTGTACTTTTTTGGGCACAAGTACAAGACAGACCGTGTCTCACATGACAGAACTGTGTTACCAGTCATGTTTTCCTCCAGTTTTATGGCACTCGTAAATAATATCTGTTTATACTTTAGTAGCTTTGACCAGTGGGATGTGATGGTCATTGAACCCTTGCCTTAGTGATTTATCGTCCATCTGAGTGTTACTTCACTGGTGGCATGTCAATCATTCCCTACCTGTATTTTGAGCATTCAGTGTTTCGTACATGTGTTTTTAGACGGGTTCCATTGTTTTTGGAGAGTGTACTCCATTTTTGTATCTGTCATACGAATCCCATATCATATACTTTCTATGTGTTTGTTTAGCATTATGTGTATGCATCCACATTTTCACAATTTTTGCTAACTTTTCTTAGGGTTGATTTAACAAAATGCTAAATTTGTGTTATACAGACGGTGGGTGACAAGACAAGCCATTGGTACAAATGTTTCATCTTTTAATAAAATGATTTAGTAAAATATGAATTACTTTTAACAGAATCCGGTCAAAATTCATCCTACGTACAATGTCTATGACATAAGGATATTCTAAATTTTGGAAGTTACCCAATGTCTATAGCATAAAGATATTCAAAATTTTGGAAGTTACCCGATGTCTATAGCATAAGGATATTCAAAATGTTGGAAGTTACCCAATGTCTATAAGATAAAAAAATCCAATTTTTTTGAAAGTTACTCAGTGTCTATAGCATAAGGATATTCCAAATTTTATAAATTACCCAGTATCTATAACATAAGGGTATTCCAAATTTTCGAAGTTACCCAATCTCAAGATCAAAGTAGTGTTTTTGAACAATTATACTAACAATATTTATTTTTCATTTATTTGGCCCCCCTGTGCCTATTATTTAATCTACGCACGTTGTACAAATTTGAATGTCAGCATGATTGAGAGAATGCTAAATTTGTTGGTGAAGGAGTGTTTAGACGGAACGCACTCAGTTGCCCTGTGTTTACATCAGGTAAATAATTGTCTGCAGTCAATAGTGTCAGTAACACGCACGCCGTTTCCGTGCTCTTTTTGGAGTGTTAAATTCCAGCTAGTGACATTCTATAGGTAACGGGGGTAGCAAAACAAAACCCTGGAACACACAACTGAAACGCCCCCCTGGTGTACAACGGGGTGCAACTACGACAGATTGCTTAGACTAGAGGGTTTTACCCCTCTGAGTGCCTCAGTGGCTGCTCAGCATTTATCAGTGAGAACTCAAAATTCTCGTGTTTTTGAATAATTGGATTCCACAGACAATGTTAAGTTTTCACAATCGCAAATGCTTTCCTCATTACAGTAACAAAGGTTGTAATATTATAGCACCTTTGGAAACGCCCAACTTTTTTCTCCGGTTTGAATTCCTCTGATGATTGCGTTGGCAGATAGGTTTCAAAATTCCAAGAAAGTGTAAACGTTTGTATGCAAATCACCACACGGCATGTCGTCGTTAACATCTCATGAGCTTATCAGTTTGTTTTCACGATAATTTGCCGCGTTTCGGATGCCGAAATGATGTGCTTTCGCCATAACTCGTATTTCATACTTTGAGTTAATCACATGTGTTTTGTTTTGCGTTGCAGTAAAACGTGTGAAGAAACGACGACTGACAGTGACCTCTACTGGCAACCACAGGAACTATGCAGACGCCCTGGTTTGAAAAACTGTAGTCACTTGACGAGCCGAAAGATCAGTTCAAACGGCTGGACTGATCTTGTGAACGGCGCGGCGCCATTGAGTGCTTCTTTGGTGAACGGAAACAGCGATCCTACGACAGATAGGTGCAAGTTATGCACGTATGGCTCGAGTGACTGTGATTTGAATGCGAGCCGAGGCCACACGAACGGCGCCAGTTCAAACGGTGTTAGTTGTGCGAGTGATTGTAATACTACTAGCGAATGCCATAGCAACAAAAACTGTGTTGGGGTAAGGCGTTGTCGTGGTGACGAATTTCATCGGCGCACGGAAACGGGCGAACGAAACCAGGGTAACACTGTTGAAACGTCAACAGGGTGTGTTGGTGATTCCCAAGGGGAGACAGGGAACGGGGGATCCAGGGTTAACGAGGAGAATCCTTCCGTGGCGGAACGTTCTTCGAACTCTTACAGTATTGACCGACATCTCGCTGAAAGGTCTCCAGACAGCTCGCGGGAACGCAAATGTTCTTGCGTGGAACGTTCTACCGGACACTGCAAATGTGAGGCTAACCGCCACGAGGGATTTTCCGGTTTCCGCAAGACACCATCACCAGTGCCATCTGGTGGTGACCGTGGAACTATAGGGCCGCAGTGTAGCACGCTGGATCCTGTGCGGTCTGGGGACCATCGGAGCAGAAGGGACCATACCAGTGAGAGAGACAGCGAGAGGTGGACAGATAGACCATCGTCTGATCGTGAAGATTCACTTGTCATTGACGAGAGCGTACCATGTGACAGGGAACATACACACGACGAGAGAACATTAGACCAGGTAGGTGGAGACAGGGCTTTATGCAGGACCAAACTATTGCCAGTCACACGTCTTGGTGGACACATAGATGTTAACTGTTAAGCCAGTTTACAAACTTTCAAATGTGTCTGATGACCTGAAATGGGCTACAAACTCACATATGACACCATTTACACTCACTTTCAAGGTATAACTGACAATATCTTTGGTTTTGGTAGACCTTTTTTTGTGCCTTAATTTGTTTACCCGTCAACCCATATTTCTACCCGTCCATATTCCTATTTACCCATCCAAATGACGGGTGGGCGGGCCTCTACACAAAGCTATGGGTGGAGATATGTTGAATGGACCAATAAATCTACTGTAGACCTCATAATTAAGGTCAACTTTAGGCTAGGGCCAAAGTGACCATATTAACAAGGCGACCATATTAACAAGGCGACCATATTAACAAGGTGACCATATTACCTTTTAGGGGATTATTTCTACAGAATGGACCCTCACTACTAAAGTCACTATCGGGCAATTGTTCAAAGTGACCGGAATATTGGGAGTAATTTCCTGTACTTTTATATAACGGAAATAACTTGGGTGTTGGGACTGTGGACAGTATGACCGAATGACCGCATAGCAATGTTTGACTATAACCTATGTTATGAAACTATTTTTGTACTGTCCTAAAGGTGCTAAAAATGGCTGTATCATCAAACTGACCATAAGTAAGGATTTTGTATATTTTATGTGGGTCTAACTAAAACAGTGTTTTTCTGACATCATGTTACCATTTTTATTGTCAACTATTTCATGCAAGTTTGTCACAGATGCTTATTTCCATTGTCATAGGAGGAATGATTTTTAAAGGTGCAAAGTAAAGTTCTTATCATGCAGTTATCTTCAGTGGTCTGATATTTACATTTTGATTGCCTTACAACAAATCACAACTATTAAAATATAATTTTACCTTTATCTGTTTAAGATGACAATTTCCAGTTCAAATGTCCTGCATGTGTTTGGAATGTAGATGTTATGAGGTTAAAGATAGGCCTAATGGATATTCCTGTGATCATCAAACCCTGATAAACTTTATCTAAAACAATGAAAAATACTTTATCTACGACTAAGGACATTTTTTGATGGAGGATACTCACAAATGTACTGAAATGCATGATTTATAAAAAAAATAACAGACTAATTATAGTAAACAAATCGTGTCCTTTCAAATCTAAGTTTGGCTGTCAGGATGCTAGATTAAAATATATTGTACATTTTCTATTTGACAACATTATTTTATGAAGACAAATGTCAAACATATAGATCTATGTCTTCTGACAAGTATTTTTAACTTTATGAAACTAGGGTTTCTTAAATAAAAACATAGCCAACATTTTTATTATTCAGTTAAGACAGAAATTGCCAAAACAAGAGCAGAGTAGTTAATACAGTTGTTGGTTTACAATATATTTACTTTACTAGGTGAATAACTAGAACACATGCCAGAGTGACTATTTAGACGCCACATGGGGGGTCTTACCCCCAGGTAGGGTCTCGTGGTCTCTGTTTTGTTGACATTGTTGTCCAGTACCCATCCTTTGACTTTAGCAGTGTTTGTTTAATCAACGCACAGGCAATTCCGATTTTAGATTCCGATAACCTTTGGGTCAAATCAACAAGATGCTTTTTAAACATCACATATCAGAAGATGGTGCATATCAAATGTGCTATGGGTACCATTTTGGTTAACTTAAACAGTTAATTTTGTACAATTCAATGTAATAATGATGTCATACCAACACCTGCCCTATTGCACATTTCGGTGAGAAACAAACCAAGTTGTATTATAATAATAGCAAAAATTATTAATAAACCATAACATTAATAATTAAATAATAATGTAGTGCTGTATTATAATAATAGTTACAATAATAATAAACCATAACTTTAATAATAAAATAATAATGTAATATATTCTAATGATGAACTCTAAATATTTCTTTATTATAACTTTCATTGGCAATCACACTGGACCTGCTCAGAGACATTTAGTTTGTTTACTAACGACTTCATGAAAACAAATAACACATTTCGACAACACTACACTTGATTTTCTTGAAAAGTTGAAGCCGTCAGATTGAAGAGGCCATGTCTAGGGTTGGAGTACCGGTACTGGTGTAGTAATGAATATATGAGACTGGTATGAACTTGTTACTGGACGTCAGTTCTTGTAATAAATAGTCGTGTAGTTAATTGTGTATATTTGGCACGGACCTGTTCACTTGGTCATGTGACAGATCATTTGCTGTCACGACACCAGGCTTGGGTGTGCCTTGGGGACAGTGTCTAGCCGCTTGTCACGCGTCATGTAGTGGGTGATAGGCTGATTGTGTGTGTGTTTGCGTGTGTGTGTGTGTGTGTGTGTGTGTGTGTGTGTGTTTTGTGTGTGTGTGTGTGTGTGTGTGTGTTGTGTGTGTGTGTGTGTGTGTGTGTGTGTGTGTGTGTGTGAGTGTGTGTGTTTGTGTGTGTGTGTCTGTGTGTGTGTGTTTGTGTGTGTTTGTGTGTGTTTGTGTGTGTTTGTGTGTGTTTGTGTGTATTTGTGTGTGTGTGTGTGTTTGTGCTTGTGTGTGTGTTTGTGTGTATATGTGTTTGTGTGTATTTGTGTGTTTTTGTGTGTTTTTGTGTGTGTGTTTGTGTGTGTGTTTGTGTGTGTGTGTGTGTGTATGTTTGTGTGTGTGTATTTGTGTGTGTGCTTGTGTGTGTGTGTGTGTGTGTTTGTGTGTGTGTGTTTGTTTGTGTGTGTTTGTGTGCTTGTGCGTGTGTGCGTGTGTGCTTGTGTGCGTGTGTGCTTGTGTGCTTGTGTGCGTGTGCGTGTGGTGTGCGTGTGGTGTGCGTGTGGTGTGCGTGTGGTGTGCGTGTGGTGTGGTGTGCGTGTGCGAGTGGTGTGCGTGTGGTGTGTGTGTGTGTGTGTGTGTGTGTGTGTGTTTTGTCATGTGTATGTGATTTGTTGTATTTGTACTTTTTGTGATTGAATGTTTGTGTACACAATTTCCTTGTTTTAGTGAGTCATGCCACAGTCTGTCACAGTGAGTCAGAAATGGGTTCTTGTTAAAACAAAAATTGTGTTGTCACTAATTTCAATTTAACATTTTCATTAAATTTGTGATATCCAAGGTACCCTTCCATCAGTTTTGGGAGCATACAGTTAGCATGGATGAACATATTACAACCTGTGCATATTACAAGTTTTATAATCTGCAAAAAATGACTTTTTGTTGTTCAGTGACAATTGTGAAATCTTTGATCGGAGTATCAAGTGAAAACCAGTAAAACATTATTTGTACAGCTTGAACACAAAAATGAAATAATGATCTGTCCCCTTGACTGCCATAAACATGAGTCAACTTTTGATGATTCCATGTCTAAAAATAATCGTCTAAAGGTCATTCTAAATGAACAGATCCAGTCCAGTATTTATAGAAATTAATCAAGACAGTTGCCAGTGTCATCTTGCTTTTTCTGATATATTGCTAAAAGTCACGGCATGTTCCCATAATTTTATGATATAACATGTAAACAGTGGAGTGATTATAATGTACTGAATGTTGAACCAGTTTGCTGTCCTGTTTTGAATAGTTCAGTATTCTAAATTCAGTCCAAAGTAACCTATTTCTGTAGTTTGTTTGCGTATATTTTCTTGCATTGCTTGATTTGTTATTAAATTAATTAATCAAAGAAGTTTTTTAAATTTTACTTTCTGTTGTTGTAGTTAAATGAAGTCTTATTTAAATGAGTATGCACTTTTCTCATTAAAGAAACAAATAGCTCAATTTTGACATTACAACGACCTTGACGTTTTGACGTAATTGACATAAGATGAACTTGGGTCTCATGTTACATTAATAATTAAAACATTTCATCTAATATATGTGGAAAATTTGAGAGTTTTGGTTGTTTGGTCTGCTCTGAATGTGTGTTGTTTTCCCCTCTTAAACCCACACATATCGCACCCTGTGGAGTGTTCCGCTTCACTGACTTTGTAACATGTTCCACTCCACTGACTTTGCCACATTAATAAAGAAGAAGAAAATCTTTTGTCAGGGCAACGATGATACTGCCACAGCTTAAAACGGTATATAGCACATGTCTTTTTGTAGTAGTGTTATTACATAAATAGATTTTGTAAAATAAACTAATTTTAATTTTAGTTAATTACCTTTTATAGTGTTTAATCATTAATGCATAATAATTATATAAATAATTATAAATAAATTATTACTACCATATATGATATAATATTAATGGTAGTACTTATGTAATTAAGAAAGACTAGTTTAGTTATTTTGTCACAGTCTGCCTTTGAGAATGTTTTTTATTAATATATTATATTTCTGAGGTAGTTGAAAGAGTATACAAAAAGCACTGTGATTTTTTAAATTAATTTAATAAATGTTATAATTTTGCCACAGGGAAAGAAGACATTGGAGAAAGAGAAGGAGGAGGAGGAGGAGGAGGAGGAGGAGGAGGGAGAGAGTGGGAGTACAGAGAGGAGGGAAGTGAAGGACACAGAAGGGAGGAGTAAGGATCACGTGAAGGTTGTGCCGTGTGAGGAGTCGAACAGTGAAGGCCACCAAAGTGAGGAAAGTGACAAAGACTCTACCACCGAGGCAAGTAGCAAGGCCCCGAGGAGTGACATTGACGAGGTCACAAAGACCGACGAAGATCACAAGGTCGCAGAGAGTGAAGGTCACAAGTCGATAAGAAGTGACAGCCGCGAGGACGCGACGAAGCGTGACGAAAATTGCGAGGTGACGAAAAGTGACACGGTGACAGACGACCGCGCTGTCTCCCGGGCAATGATGCTTCTGGAGGGGTCGTCGGAGGCGAGCCACGCGATGGGCGCGTACCACATGAACTCACAGGCCATGCAGGAGCGCGTGAGGAACTTCGTGCTGTCTCGGCGCAAGAGCAGCGAGCCAGAGAAGAGCCGTGAGCGAGGAGAGGAGCACACGACCATCAGCAACGGGATCGGGCTCAGCATCAGTCACATGCTCAAACAGGAGCCGAACAACAACGAGCATCACTTTGTCAGTCCGCAGCGAATCGCGGACGACAGGACGCCCTCTGGTGACGGCTACCACAAACTACACCATCGGACTAGCGCGTTGGACGATCCGCCACGCGGCGAATCGGTGATAACGATGCATATGTCGCATCGTTGCTACGGCGATCGGAGTCCGTTGCCGGAACGACACCACCGGTACCTCCACCACCACCACCACCACCATCACCACCACCGTGGCATGGTGGATCACTCGCAGATACCCGAGGCTCATTCAATGAAGCGGCGTCACAATGGATACTTCTCGTGCAGTTTATCGCCGGTTGCCAATGGTTACTATGGACCCCCGTCGCCAGGTGGCATTGTGAAATGTGACGATGTGCCAATCCCACTGAAGAAGGTCAGCGAGTACAAAGACATGGTTGCCGGGGGCAACTGCGTTGACATGACGATGTCAGTGATGTCATTGTCGGTGGCGGCTCGTGGAATCATCCAATACCAGACAGGGACAGGCTGTGATAGGGACCATTTATTTACTGGGGTGAGTAAACTATCATTTACTTTATCATGCATTTTGTAATGTGTATGCAGTACAGTCATATAGTAATTATGTTATTGAATATATTGTTCATGGATCCAAGAATGGTTTATTATAGTATAATTTAACTTACGTTGGAGCTTAATTGTCGAAGATGAATACAATGTTTCAACCCGTCATCTACGTCATCTATAAATTATCCTGCCGAAATCTGAGGCAACACACGTGACACCAGTGCGTGAACAAGGCCCGTAGATGACGGGTCGGAACGTCGTACTCATCTTCAACAATTAAGCTCCAAAGTATGTTAAATTATACTACATTAATTATGTTGTTGTTATTGTACATGCGGTTATCGCTTTAAAAAATCAGACTTTGTTTTAAAACTGTTTGAAAACCAACCGAGGCAACAGCAGAAAACATAGTCCCTAACACTGAGCAAGAATTGGCTAAACGTAGTCATTTAAAGTGTATAATAAACACCATGAATGGTGCCTCTGTGACTTGTGTACACTGGGAGTACATAGCTAGCAGTACACAGCAGTCATTTATAATAAGTAGTAGACTTAATAGTACACAGCTGGCCTGTTGTATTGTCCAGTCACTTACTATGCTAGTCCGCCACTGTCTCATTCAGTTATTGCTGAATGTCATTCACAAATATACAGTTTGATATGAATGCTTCATCTTCTCACTATCTAATAACCAGCTGGTTTTACATCGGAGACTATGTTCAAAAGCAGCAATGAAAAATAAACATTAACCACAATTTTATATCAGTTATACATCTTTCTGTAGGTACGTCAAAAATAGTGATCACTATTTCTGAAATGCCTAACTTTGGATGTTCTTCTTGATCAAGTTTACTGATTAATTGGTAGGAATTTGTAGAATATAAAGGCAAATTATATAATAAATTGACCCTGATCATTGACAACCCTGCACTAGCATGAGGGGCCCAGCAATTTTATTTGTCAAACATTCATTTCTAGAGTTTTTGCGGCATTCAAATGAAATAAAATGAAGTCAAATTTATTGTAACTATTTACATTACAAATGGATTATACAAGGCAACTGAGGACAAGTTACATGTGAAATAACACTTCTAATAAGGGAAGAATAAAGATAAGATAGCTTTATTGCCATGTGTTCACATTGTAGTTACAGTAAAACATTGGAATGTGTAATGATATTGGTCTTCGTACTAGTACATTCATATGACAATACATTCACATGCACCAAATGATGATGATAAAATATACTACTGCTTTAAATAAAAAATAAATAAGAACAATCACATAAAAAGGTCCGAATAATTTTTTTCCTTTATAACATCGATAAATAATTGATACGATCTAGTAGAAATATATTAGCTTAAAATGTAAAATATGAAATAAAATAATATATAATAAATTATGTTAAAATATACACACTAAAAACACTGTGTAATGTGAAACTCCAGTCATACAATGTATCCAACCACTGGACATGGGACATGTCTGAATCAACAACAAAAGCTGCTAGTACAGCAGAGAATTGACCCAATTCTGCCACTAGGTGGTGTAACATTCGTCTTCGTTCTACAGCATCGACTCTGCGCCTGTGGTGAGCTCGGCTGTCGGCCCGAGTCGCCCCCAGATTGTCCACTGTGTCATCGCACAGAGCCCTCTGGTGGCAGTAAGGAGCGAGAGGTAAAAGTAAATACCGTTCAACTGTTGATGTTGTCACTTCATGTAGTGAGGTGGCAGCGATATAATAAAGGCAAAGATGTCAGTGTTGACAAATAAACGTTCCGATTGACGTTTCTGCGCATGCGCAATAAATGTAAAATCATCAATGTGCAGCGAAAGGACAAAGCGTTTGTGGCATAAATATCACGGGTTGTTCGTTAGGTTGTATATAACCTCTCGGCGAAGTTATTTGTTGCAAATTAACACAAGGCATACAAGTTTTGAGGCATGTTTTGATAGAAAGCATAAATCACGTGACTGTAGTGCGCCATAATCCGTGACAGTGATTTTTTTTAAACGTAATATTTCATTGCATTGAACAACATTTTAAGAAACTCTTCACAGTAATCATCACAGGAGAGTTAACGAACAGCCCATGGCATTTTTACCGAAAATACTTTGTTGTTTCGCTGGACATTGATGATTTTACATTTATTGCGCATGCGCAGAAACGTCAAACGGAACGTTTATAATGCCGGAAAAATGTAAGCGTGACAGTGTCTTTTATGTTAGCCCATGTCAAAATATAATAGTAATACATCAATAAATAAAATATAAATAAAACGTGTAAACATGCACATAACAAAGCATTCAACTTTGTGCAGAAGAAACAATAAGATTACGTTTTACTTGAGTCAGAGCACTAGTCATTAAACTAATTTAACAGCGTCTTGAGATGTCCCCTATATCTGTCAATTCAATGTGTTGAGTTCGATGTATATTTAACCAGATTTGGTAACTGTCTTTTGATCACCCCCTACACCTGTCTTTGTGATAGTTTAACAACTGTTCCGATATCGTCATAAAAACTGGCTTCATCAAGATTTACCGACTGTTTTGAGAAGACCCCTAAATCTGTCGTGTATTGTTTCAGCCAGTCCAGACAGAGCCAGTTGACCTGTCCACCAAATCGGGCAGTAGTTCTCCGCAGTCCACTACAAGTGGAGTTTCGGTCAAAGGTCAGTCCTCTAGATGGACATCTTGTCACTTTTGTACTACGTGTAATTTTTAAAATTAATTTTTGGAAGTAATATTTAAATCTGTATAATTCATATTCTGACCAAGTGGCGCCATCTAACAGGCCTCCAAATCGAACTTTGTAAAACCGAATTTTTGTGAGATCAAACTATTTGCTGCTTGTCTGCAATTTTTTTTACCTCTAAGCACAAGAAAACATGATTTTTTACATGCTGAAGGAAATTCTTGTTCAAGCAGTGTGTGTGCTGTGTGCGTGCGTGCGTGCGTGCGTGCGTGCGTGCGTGCGTGCGTGCGTGCGTGCGTGCGTGCGTGCGTGCGTGCGTGCGTGCGTGCGCGTTTATGTTTTACGCAGGAGTTTGTTATATGGCAGTTCTGTTTGTAATGTAATGCTATGATGCAAGCATTATAATTATTCATATTTAACATTTTGGTTGGCAGTAAACATTACTGAACAGGGTTTATTATGAATTTTAGCATATAAATACAATTACAGAACATTACATGTAAAAACTCTTACATGTAAAAACTGGTGTAAATACAAAATAGACATACCCCAGGGTAATGTCTGATTAATGGCAACAAAGTGTGCCCTGTTTTACTGAACTCTGTAATATTACTAATAATTGGTTTGGTTGTAGATGAACCATTAGACGCAGCAGTCTCGTCCTCTCTGCTTCTGCCTCTGCAGAAAATCAGGTAATTTTGGGTCAATAAATTGTCATATAAAGTCATTTACATTCTGTTGTCAACAGATAATTTCAGTTGTTCAATTTCAGTGAAAACAATGTGACATTTATAATAATACTGCATATAATATGTAAAGTTATACTGACGTTCACTAGATTCCAAACAGTTAAAATATTATAAATTTGTAAAAAAAATCCTAGTGCTTGGACTTGTACTAAGTTAGAAACAAGTGGTGCAGAAATTCCTGTGTCAGCCAAATTTAGCTGGACTTGACAGTGTCGGGTAACTGAAAGAACTATTATTCTGGACAGCCATTCTGTTCGTACAACACATTCTGTCTTCCGAATGAGGAATGCATTTATTTACACGTCGGTTTCACACTTTTCCGACCAAGCGACCGTTAAAGTCTTGATTTGTTTTGGTAATCGGATCAGTCATTGGCATTCCGGAAACGACAACATCGCACTCGTGGTTTGTTTAGCATCCAGTAGGTGGTTCGATGAATAAACCAGTGTTTAAACGGACAGGCTCCTCGTGACAAGAAACAGGTCGTTGAAGACACCTCGGCGTTAATTTTAAATAATTGAGGAGCATTGTAACCGTACAGGATGTCCATATCGTCTTGGTTTCAAAATGGACTGTTTATTTAGTAATAAATTAGTTGACCATTACCATTAAGTTAGCATGGGTGGATCCGGGGTGCCCTTTCAAAAAAGAGCCAATGGTATACCACAGATTACAATTGAATACCATACAGTATCAATGATATATCAGCAGGACTCTGTGGTACTCTCAACGGTAATTTAAAATACCGTTCAGTACCACTGGACGGTACAAAGAATCCAAAATACCATTCAAAATATAATTCAAAAAACCATTCAGATACCATTCAAATACCCTTGGCCATAATACCCCCTAGGACCATTCAAGTACCATTCAAAAAGCAAAGGTATATGAATGCTATTTGAATGCTATTTTTGTAAAGGTGGGCATATGCCACCCTAGACTTTTTTCTAGCATTATGCCTGACTTAACCTCCCATGCCCCTGAGTGAGTCTCAGTTGGTGGATTATGGGAGCTTCTGTTAGCAGGTGTCACAATTCTAAGACGGTCATGTAAATTTCACCCTGTTTTGGATTGATTTGACAACTTCTGATGTGTCCACGAGTCATGGACAGTGCTGCCCTCTTCTGATCATTCTAGCAACATTGTTCAAATCAAACTTGCAGATATATCAGATTAGAAGATAAAAATCTCGTAAATGCCACTTGTGCAAAAATGCAGGTATGTTATAATGGTTGTTAGGTGACGATATAGCAGTGTATAAATAATAAACAAATGATAAAAAATAGAAATATTTAATATGTGTAATAATTTTATATAAAATTAAATGAAGTTTTAATAATTTGATTGTAGATGGTATCCCTGGTCTCTGTTCATGGTAGGGGCTCTCTGTCTGATATATATGGCCTCCTTCCCTTTTCTCTTGTGCCAGTTGGATTCACGGATCAATATTTTTGTGTTCTTCATGGACACTGAGTGTTCTGTGGCCCAGCAATGATCAAAATTATCCCGTCAAAATCTGAGGCAACACACTTGACACCGGTACGTGAACAAGGTCCGTAGCTGACGGATCGAAACGTTGTACTCATCTTCGACATTAAGCTCCAAAGTAATTAAAATTATACTACAGTAAACCATTCTTGGAGCCATGAACAATATATTCAATATGTTGTTTTGTGTTTCAGACAGTTTCAGTTCAGTCATCAACACCACTACGCGCCGGCCGTGTCGTCGACACTCCCCTCGTCCTTCAGCATTCCACAGCCGCGGCGACCGTGCATCAACCCGCTCGCACGCACCTACACAGTGGCGCCCTCTACACCATATGGGGCGGTGTCGCCGCCGTCTCCGCACGGCTCCACCGGCAGCGCGTTCTCGACCCCTGTCTTGCCTCACCGGCCGTACAGCATGCGAATGTCGTCGTCGAGCGTCGGCGAGCGACGTGTCCATCGGTGCGACTTCAACGGGTGCAACAAGGTGTACACGAAGAGCTCGCATCTGAAGGCTCATCTGCGCACTCACACAGGTGTGTACAGGTGTGGCCAGGTGTGAACACCCTCGTTTGCATTTGTTGTCTCTGTGACACCTTTCCGTTTTCTTTCAGTTATCAACGTCAAGCCTCTATGTAGGATCAGATGGAATAAATAATAAAATAGTTGATAAATAGTAGATATAAAAAAATTTCGGATATTAAAAAAAATTCTTTTAAAGCAACATAGTCCATTCGTGGCTTTGTATTTTTATTGCAAAATCATGTTATACGGTATAAATTATACCTATTCTAGTGTAAAGACAGTCAAAATATGTTTTCATGTACCATTTAGAGGTTGAAAATGCATGATCACGCGATGCAGTATTACGTGAACACAAGTTGACGCCACTAACGCCACACCCAGCCAGGTGCACAGCTCCCAGTTTGTAAAGGTCAAAGGGTGGGTGTCACTCGCGGTGATTTGAGTGACAGCATCGGGATTCTTATAAACATTCGACGTTTAACATTACGAAGTTAGTTCTGTTTCGATAAAACATTTATTGGCGGTCAGGACGCTATAATAGTTATACCTTATACTGATTAACATGATTTTGCCATAAAAATAAAAAGCTACGAATTGATCATGTCGCTTTAAAGTGAAAAAGGGTTACTTTACTATTGTCTGTCACATGTCTGTAGGAGAGAAGCCGTATGAGTGCTCATGGGAAGGCTGCTCGTGGCGGTTCGCTCGCTCCGATGAACTCACGCGCCACTTCCGCAAGCACACCGGAGACAAGCCGTTCAAATGTCAGATCTGTGAGAGGGCGTTCTCTCGCTCCGATCATCTCTCGCTACACATGAAGCGACACTAGTGGTGAGTGGCTCCCTCTGTTGACAAGCCGAGAGACTACCGGACACGTTGAAATGTGTGGTTTTTACGTTACAATTACGTACGTTTCGCAGTGGTTAGCAGTGTTGCTATTCTGACCCAGTGTGGTTGATATAAACATGCATCAAACTGAATCCGCCATATTTTGTGAGGAATCTGCCTAGCGTCAAGTATTTTTAATATAATATGTGTGGCGGCCTAAGAAAACCAGTCACATTGAAAAAAATAATTTGCATTTTTATTTAAGAAATGGAAATCTACACTATTTACATATCCTTTACTGATTACTGTATTCAAATATTCCCACTAGAAGCAAAGTTACAGCAATTTAAAGAGGGCCCCTATCAGAAATTACTTAAAAACGAGTTTTAAAATCGAGATTATATTATAATGCAGTAATACATCTCACAATAAATTTCACCATGGGACAGGCCCAGATTATTTCTGTGTACAGTGAAGTGTAAGAATCCACAGGCATCTTGGTGTACAGGTGAGGGTGCCAACATCTAGGTTTTATTTTCTTTATTTAATATTACATTCTTATGACTACGACATGTATCTTGAAGGTTTACTGCCTGACAATTTGTGTTTGGTTACTTTATTAAGCTTGGAACAATGTTTGCAATTTGAAAGATTCCGTCTGCAACGGATGTGAAATGGTAAACACACAAGACATCCAGTTTCAGATCAGAATGACAAATTGATTGTCAATAATGCCGAAATATGGAGAGTTAACCGTAATACCTTTTGATGTTTAACTTTCCTACGTTCTAGACAGCAGACTTCCCATTACAAATTACTGCTTGACCAATTCAGGGCAGAGGAGCTGACACCTTGTCGGTTCCTCGCAGTCCACAAGGGAGATCAGGACAGAGAGGTTCCACTTCACCACCTTCACCTATCCCATAGTCTGGTGGACCGTTGGGGCGCCACAGATGACCTGGCAACCAGCTCCCTCCACTCCTCTCGCCTCTCAGCCTTCCTCGTGGCGGCGCCCAGGGTCATGCCAGTCCATTCCGGGATGTTGTCCTCCAATCTCTTATTCTGTCTGCCTCTTCTTCTCCCTCCTTGCACTGTGCCCTGCAGGATTGTCTTGGCAAGTCCTGCAGATCTTGTTACATCCCCGTACCATTTCAGTTTGCGTCTCTTTA
The DNA here is from genome assembly GCA_964017155.1 of Oasisia sp. SBJ-2009. NCBI lineage: Eukaryota > Metazoa > Annelida > Polychaeta > Sabellida > Siboglinidae > Oasisia > Oasisia sp. SBJ-2009. The sequence goes on along the minus strand of OZ024860.1, from coordinate 24,417,106 downwards.
CTGTGGTCAAGAGGTCTTCGCGGGGTCCAATGGCTTGCCGACTTCTCTTTCGCACCTATTCGTTGGAGATGTAGTCTCTGTAGGTGATGCCGAGGAGCTTTCTGAGGCATCTCATCTCCATGGCCTGTATCCTTCTCTCTGTGTCTGCTGTTAGTGTCAAAGACTCACAGGCGTATAGGAATATGAACATGGCTAGGGAGCGCATCAGTCTGATCTTTGAGCTGAGCGCTATATTCCTATCATTCCAAATGGTCTTGAGTTTGGCGAGTGCTGCTGTGGCCTGGGCAATCCTGGCGAGAATTTCAGGTTTAGATCCTTCATCTGCAATGATTGCTCCCAGATATTTGAATCGGCAATCTAGTGTCTCGCCATTGACCCTGATGTCAGTGCTGATGCCATTGGTGTTGAGGTTCCACTGTATTGGAAGCGGTTGTTGAATATAATTTTCTAATCAGCTCAAGATAGCCCATTTCTAACTGAGTTATTTAAATTTGTTACAGAATCAACATTGTATGTGTAATGTCCATTTGCTACTGCAGGTGTTTGTCAGGAAAACAGGAATATTATAGTATTATTTTTAAACAAACATGATAACTTTATCATTATGTTCTGACATTTCTGTCTGTTGCAGATACCTATTGTCGCCATGGAAACACACCTATTGTTGTCATGGAAACGCACCTACATCCGGGGTAGCTCTTCATCATTGTTGTCGTTAGTTACTTGTTGCCAGGCAACAGTTTTTTATTTTCTGCTCAGATTCAGATCCGTGTTTGCCAGGATACGGCTGGTTGCTTGGCAACAGAATGTCACTGCATTGTTTTTATACGGTTTTGATGATATTAATAGAAACTTGATGAGTGACCGCGATGCAGTGGTTTTTACTTGGAAAAATTGTGTAAATAAAAAAACATGTAAATAAACGCAAACATGCATGCGTATCAAAGATATTGCATGTGTATGCGACTATGCGCAACGATGTATTTAGCCTGTACTTGTTGATGCGTGCCAATTGTATGTATTATAAATCAATTTTTATATACTTGTATATTCTTGATCCTTGTGAAGGCACGTTGTTTACGTTTTGTTACGAGCGCGATCACTGAGTGGACAAACTGATGCTGTTCATGGGCTGGTCACCAGTGGAGACGATTGATGACTGTAACACAGTTCGTGAATGATGACGTTGTGAAAATAGTGTTTTTCATCCGTCTGACGTGTTCCCTGCACTCAGACTAACATTGATATCAACTGGCTGGTTCATCAACAATCCACCAGGTGGCACTGCATGCGTGCAGCTTGTCATGGAAGCGTGAACTTTCTTGGGATGCTGCTTGTTTGTAAACATGCCACAAGTCGAAATTAACTATGCCCATATTTCCAGATGTATTTTGCAGAAGAAATATTTCTTCCTAGTTTTTTCTATCATGATACCTGTTTGACACCAGTTCACAAATATCGTTTTACAGGTGGTGCAATATATCGATTGCCAAGGACCAACCAGTCGAGCATTCACTGAAAACTATTGAGGGACAACATTTAGTTGTTAACACCTTTTTAAAATGGATGCTTGTGCCATTACGGCAGGAAGTAGGAATAACTGGACGACGTTTGACAAAGTAGTCGAAATATAACAACGTTTGGGAAGTGCATTTTGTTTGAAACGTGATCGTCTTCTCAAGAGAAGACTGTTTCTGTGATGTGTGAGAGTGTTGAGAACGTTTTTGTGAGTGGAAACTTGTTTGTTTGTGTTTTACTGTGGTATTACATTGTTGAAGGATACGACGAAGTAGTCGTAGATTGTTGTTGAAAATGATCCCGCTGCATCTGATTCTGATTGAAATCATTATACTTTTGTATTTTTAAGCATGTTCTATTTTAAACAGGAAATTATATTGTTGTTGTATTGAAACTTGTATTGCTAAGATCTAAAGCGTACACTTTATACAGCAGATGGTTTTATCTGGTAAAGAAGGAAAGGCTACATGAAGTGGACATTAATCAACAGGAAACCTTTAAGAACATTTCAGTCATACCAAAATATGTATGTTTTCTTACCTTACTTCATTCACAAATGTTATCCGGACAGACTAATTATGAGCCTGTCTCTTTTCGTCTTTATTTTAGCTTAAAATCACTACATTGCAAGCTTGTCAGAGTAGCCAATGTCACGTTTTGTGTCCCAATGTTGGTTCCACATGACATTACATTACTTTAGAAGTAACTGTGACAATGGTTGTTTTGTCCGTGTAAATTTTATGAAGTTTTCAAGTGCATCTCGTAAACTCAAGTGAAGGTTACTGTATCAAATGGCTTGACTTCTCCTATGTATATGAAACGTCCGTTATCATATCAAATTTGTTCAGTTTTTCTTGAGCTACAGACGGTTACTCAAAACCAGCAGAAAGCACCAAGATTTTGGTACAATTTACCCAATCTGAACCAAAAGATTATTTCTTGAATTGAGAAAAACTGCCAACATATAAAAATGGTTTATTAAAACGTATTTGGGTCAACATATTAACCTAAAATATTTTAATAATATGGTTTTTAAAGTAAAATTCGATTGCGCTTAATACTATAACAATCATGTGCATAACACTGTTTGCATGAAATGTACCATAACAGTTGTGCAGTGTTTAAAGGTATTGTTATCATAAGAAACACATGCCTTTTTAAGAGCGCTACTTTGCGTGAAGTATAACTTAAAACAGTTAGTGTTTTTACAGTGGTGTTGACCTGTCTACAAGGCAGTCAGTACCTGTCAAACAGTATTGGGAAAGTAATGATTCCACTTGTTAGTTCACTGCTGATTTCTTTTATCTTGTTGACAGAAGGAATGTTTGTAATATGATATTAACATAACATAACAACACCAACATGTTCATTTATCTTCTTCAAACATGACCGTAGCATCGCAGCATCATAAATACGTTTGTTCTTTTGGGTGATATTAGCGGGTTTAGCAGTAGAGATAGTAAACCTACCAATCACATAAAAAATATTGATATATTTAATCATTTTGGCATAATAAGAATCCTTTAAATATTCGATATGTGTGTGGAAAAAGACCTGTTTATGAAATTACCAAATAAAAATTTAAAGTTTATATCATAAACATAATAAACAGGTATATAATGTGTTAAGTTTTCCCAAAGTGTTGCAATGTTTATGAATGTTATGTTGCCGTTAGTTACCGTACAGCACCGAATTGAAGAGCAGGCATAGCTCTTGTTAGGGTATACCTAATGAAGACATAAATTGTACATTTTCTGTACATGTGCAAATGTGATTGAAATGTTTTTGTGCCTTTTATAAGAAACTGATTGTGATGCTCCATGATACGATTGTGTGGTGCGACTAACACGTAACACTGTCATTTATTCATGTACAGTGCATTTATTGGTTGTTGTACAGTAATGTGTGAGCAAAATGCTGGAGTTTTGTCGCTGGAATTTTTCTGCTGCTGCTGATCTGCTGGGTTTTATGATTTATGCAAATTATACATTCCTTAAAAAGTTGGTGTAGGACAACTGTCATCAAATGGAACTGTGTTGAATGAAGTAGTGCAAGACTTGTGGAGTATGTATATTCCGTTAGATGCCAGGTATACACAGTACAAGTTGGTTACTCTGACAGTCTGTGCTGTCATCCAGAAACATCCTGATATGCTAATTATTAACAGGAAGTTCCCTTGATTGGTTGTTTTAAATGTGGTAAGCTGCAGACGTGTCAAACATGAAGGGATCCTGCTGTTATTACTGCAGACATTAGCAGTAGTGTTGGTATGGTGGAACGTGTTTGAATTCTGATTGTTTTGTTTATAGTTTGAAAATTTTTTGCTTGCAAATTTCAAATTGTGAACATTATTACTGGCTTATTGTTGGATGTGTGGATAACTTGGCCCATACCCTGTACCACCAGACTTTGAGATAACAAACTTGTACTGTAATGTGCATGAATATTACAGTGGGCTTTTCCATTTTACTAGCATCAGAGGGTTTGCTTATGAAATGTGATCACAGTCGTAAATATATATGAAAAGGAGAATTCGTGCCACTGGAGTAAATCTATTTTTTTTGGAAAGTGGAATCACTTATGTGTTTCCTTTGATGATATTAAAAGCAACAGCCCTAAATGTATTTGTGCTGGTATATCATGTGAGGCTAATTTGCATATTATACGTGACTAGAGTCACAAGTGAGTGACTGACTAACATTACTTTGCTTGTATTAATGTTAACAAGACTGTTCTTTTGTTTCAAAGGAACAAACATTCAATCATTCATTGAAGCAAGCGCTGTTGTTTCATGTAATAATTTGTGGAGTACAACAATTGTAGACATTTACAAGCTGGTAGGAAATAGTTATGGCTGATTTTAATCAATTTTAATACTTACGAAAAGGATGGTTTATGAAAATAATTGGGTAACAATGTGAATCTGTTCCACTATGAAATACTTTCCCCCGCAAAAGAAGCAATCAGTACACCTGCATCAAGTGAAATAGTCACCCTGCTTAATGTGAATGGTCGTGTTTACTAAACAGCAATGTCTTTTTAAAATTGGAATTCCTGGTTTGGCACATTTGACCAGGATATATAAGTTGGTAGAATGCATTCAAGCATGTCGGTAGCAAAACGCGGTGCTTAATTGCAATATCTGTTGATAACATATTTATGTGATTTTCATAAAAATATGAATCCTAGATGTATAACCAACTGTTACTTTTTCATGATGAAAAATAAAGTTTGATTTTTCAAAGTTGAAGTGAGTTTCATTTATTTCCTGGAAGTTTTAAGACATTTAGATGCAGAATGGTTTGACTCTAACAAGCAAAACATGTATGTGGGCTACATGCCATGTTGCTTGTTTGTTATAATAATATCGTTATGCTGTTATACAGCTGTAATATATGGGTGTAATGTCATTAATAGTTTCTAAACTAATTTAATGTGTAGGTGATCAGGTCTGAAATGTTTTGTGTTTAAATACATTGTTAAAATGAGATGCCATTGTTATTTATTCCATTGGCATTTTTACTGGTGTGCAATGTTGTACAATTCTAAATTATCCATAAATCCCTCTCCAAACACTCATGAAAATTATAAATGTCCCTATTCTCAAATCTGGCCATGTGACTGATAAATTAATTGCAAGGCCGCACAAATGTTAATGATCAAAGGATTATTGCATAAAAATCACTTGTACTTTGGTATTTTACATTTCTATAATCTTGCACTACATTAGTGACGTTTAAAGGTTAAGTGGCGCCATCTACCAGGTTATAAGATATATGTATATATCTGCATAAAACAATTCCGCTAGAGTGTGCCACTGATTGGTTAGTCTTGTTTAACTGACTCTTGCTCGTCTGCGTAACTTTGTCAAGAAGACGGTCTGCTGAATTTGTTGGGATTTGATTGTTATCCGTGTGGGGCTAACAGAACTGCCACATCACGGAGCCTGGACAATCCTGCCATAATTCCTGCTTCATAAACACGGGAAATTAGTATTGTTTTTATGTTTGTTATTATATGATAAAAATTTTGCCTGAGAGCCAGCCAGTGTCTCGGCCCAATTCTGGGGTAAGCTTTGTCGCCCTGGTGGACACGTCGGCAGGCCATAAATATACCAGGCTGAGTTGAAGGGTTAGAAAGTGCTGCCACGTCACGTGGTCTGGTTAATCTACCAGATCACAACGAATTAGCGCTATGCGTCACCACCTTACTGAATTTAGTCATTCAACTATTCTACGATTATTCAAAGCTTATAGCTACGTAACTAATGTCGTTAAACATTGGCTCATTGGCACACAGATCTGGAAATCAATTATCTAAAGTGACGTTTGCTATGACGTAAATGTTTGAAACGCAACTTATAACGTATGTTAACTTTTACACCTTAATTATCAGCGGACCTCGGAACAATCGTAAAAATCGGTATTTGTCATTATATCCTATCAAATTTTCAAAAGATTAATGCCTAGTTTTGAAAAACGTTAACATACTCACACGGTTACAAGTACGCACACAAAACGCGCAAACGCACGCACGCACGCACGCACGCACGCACGCACACACACACACACACACACACACTCGTTAACTCGATTATACTTAGTTTATCCGATTTGCTTTAACGGGTCTAACGCAGTGCATTACGCAAATACGTAATGATGTAATGTTGACACGTGCCTTTGAATACTAATGACATTCAAAAATCAGGACATTCGCGTTGCATGCTAGCCTCGGTTACCCAGACTCCGTGAGGTGGCAGCACTTTTAAGCCCCTCAACTCCGCCTGGGACATTAATGGGCTTAAGTTTCTACATCCGGATAGCCTTACCCCAGATTAGGGTAGAGACGCTGATTGGCTCTCAGGCCAACTAGGAAATAAAAATTAAAATAACGATATACTTTTACAAGATAATAATATCATATGAAAAGTATTCAACATTGAACTTATATTAACACAAAAGTAAGTAAACATTCAAATTTACAGTTGTTTATAAAATAAGAATCACGGCAGGATTAACCAGTATCCGTGAGGTGGCAGCATTGTTTAGCCCCACATGGATAGCATACCTATTAAATAAGGATACCTTTTTATCAAATAATGCTGTATTATAAAAACTATTCAGAATTAAACTTATTTTAACACAAAATAAATAGAATTTGCAGTTGTTTATAAAAAAAAAATATTACGGCAGTGTCCGTGAGGTGGCAGCATTGTATAGATCACGCGGATACCAAACAAAAGCCATAAATGGTACCAGACTGTCTCTTCTCGGCGTAGTTCCACAGCCGACCGACAGTCGGTTAAGCGAGACTAGTTGCATGCATGTCTAACAGATATATTAGTTGTTTTTGAAAGGACTGCACTCTAGTGCTCTAGACTGAGAAATACTAGAACAGTTTTTATGGTCTCGCCCTCCGTATCGAAGATTGATGCATAATGCGACGTCACACATTCCATTTGCTCATGGATCTTAATTTGAACGGATGGCCAGTGCCTCTGCATGCATCATCGCAAGCCAGGCTGCGCTAACGTACCCATGGCTGATCGTCTCCGCAAGCCGTGGAAGTGAGCGGATTCGAACTATAAGCTAAATAGCAATAGGAAACATACAGAACTAACAATTCGGGTGGCGCTGTTATGCAATTGGGGTCTCGTCAACCAGCAGCGTGCCATTATCAGGCTACGCCGCATTCATTCATTATATCCAGCATTTGTTTAACACACGTTGCAGATATGCCTTATTGTTATAATTGTATAAACAACCTCAGAGGTGAGCTGAAACAAAATTAAACAGCGCGCGAGCGTAAAGAATGCGAGTACGTCACAAACTTGAATTGCGTGTCAGCGCCCCCTAACGACCCTGTAGGTTCCCCGTTGACTTCGCCAGTCGCTACTGCATCAGCCATGGGAACAGCCCATTGCTTGGAGAACAAGCAGCGTGTGAGTGAAATCACCCAAACTTACATCAAATAACCGGAGGCCGACCACACTCCTCGTGAGAGAATCGAACCATAAGCGAAGATAAGTTTTGCAAAGGAATATGCCAGTGGTTATAAAAACTGGCCGGTATTGCCGTAATCAGCCGCAGCGACCCCTGGCGGGGGGTGTGCTGCGGTAAAACTGCGCTCTTCGCGCAGCTAGTAAATCAGGAAAGGCGACCGTGGTTGCCTTGTTGATTTGTGCCGGAACGATCAATAAATTGCACTGAACTATGCCGACGCGCACTGTGTGTACTGTATACTGTGTCTGTGGTTGGTGGTGTATATATGCTACGGTCCCCTTGGCGTTAATTACTTAGGCTCTAATCTTAATGCAATTACAGGGCACGCTATTCTCGGTTCCGTTCCGTTCCGTTCCGTCTTGAACGATACCTAACGAGAACACGCGACGACATCTGGCATAGCTGGTCCCTACATTGTTGTCCGTAAGCGTATTCAAAATTAACATTACTGCAATACGCAAAAATTGGTAAAATCATAACTTATCTACATAATAGTACCCAATTTATAGATGGTGTTCGTTTATACCACAAGTTTAAAACTCGGAACGGGGTGCTCGAGCCCCCCCCCCCGAGATTTACAATTGAAGGTTAATCCTCCTAATAATTCGTGGATTTCAGAGTAACAACATAGTATAAACAATTTATCGTCCACCACCCACGTATCAACCTGTGAGTCTCACTCAAGCATATTTGCAGTTACAAAAATGTTACAAACAGGTTTACTTTCACGTATATGCAGGCCCGTGTGCGCGTGTGCGTATGTGCTCGCGCGCGCGCTTTTGTGTGTGTATGTGTGTGCGTGTGCATGTGTGCGTGTGGCACTGTGCGCATGTGCGCGCCCGCGCATGTGTATATTGTTTGTTTATATCCTATGCATACGGTGCAGGGTGTCTTCAGATTCCATGAAGTTATTCGTATCATTGTCAGTGACGTGCACCTTTCTTTAAAACTGTAATAACTGAAGATGCTGCCACGTAGTGTACTGTTTATGAACTACTGTGCTGCCACCCGGTGTCATGTTGGGGAACTAGCTATACAGCATGTTTCTTGACCCAACTTGGCGACTATGTGATTTAGTACATAATTTTGGAGATAGAATCACCGGCAATTATGTCGAAAATTATTTCTACACACCTCTACGACGTGAAAAATATACAACCACGTCACCTCCCCCTTCGTCTTCTGACGTCATATATCATGTCCTTTAGGCTTCACCATACAAGGCGGTGAGTGAGTTTCTATAAATAAAATTGACCCCGAAAAGTCACCATTAGTCCCGTCCACTGTCTGAGTAAGTTATGTCCCACAGCAGCGAAGTATTGAAGCTCCGGCTAGGTCCGCTTTTCACAACATTCACCTCATCCCAACCCTGTTATTCATGCTCGTGTACGTACACAGACTGCTCTGTGATGTCAACAGATTTATGTCGTTCGTGTAGGCTGTTTCGTTTTTATCCCACGCCTGACGCACCGATGACGACAGGTCTGCGAGCGCCTTGTGCACACGGCGTGCTGATCGAGCATACATTAGCACATTGCACACCGCGTTGCATTATGATGAGAAGACTACGGCAAGCCAACGCCATCAGAATATTATCACTAGGGCCTACAAGTATAAATATTAGCATGCTCATGTAGTGTTGACCAGGTAGCTTGCAAATGATAATTAATGTAACGTTAACGTTTAATACGAACGATCACGCTATGTTGGTATTCGTTGACGTTAATCTAACGTTTCGTTTCTAACCATGCAGACAAAAAAAACTAACGTTTTGGGAACGTTATAGTTATATCTTACCGTAACCAAAATCAAAATGTTTTAATCAAATGCAATCGTGTACAAATGCAATCGCGCACGCGCACACACACACACACACACACACACACACACACACACACACACACACACACACACACACACACACACACACACACACACACAACAAGTGCATTGAAACCGTCAACATTTAAACACGCTTCCATTTGCCTTTGGCGAGAGAGATCCATGCAATCACGCCCGCACGGCCTTCCATAGTCATGCGCCGGTTAACCGTACACGTCACTCCTTTGTATACAACCCACGGTCAGGTTGACACGTTGAGTATCGTCACAGTGTCGCCAAGCTAACAGACGGAACAGTTGTACGACGACAAGTGTAATCGTGTCCACAGATTCAACACAAGTAGCCGTCATGTCAGACAAGCATGGATCAGGTAAGCTGCGTAAACTCATCGCATAGAGAATAGACAGACTGACATAGACATAATATTGACCTGGCTGGCTACACATTATTGCCGGGTCATGACGGTCTGACTCTGACAGTGACGTGTATACATTAAGGATATCGATTAGGACGGGGCGCATCGTATGCTGACTCTATATCGGTGCTAAAAGTCAGACGAATGCAAGACACCTCTTTCGTTCCCAATGGCAGAATGACGGAAATTTCCGGCAAAACAACGGATTTTGTAGAGGATATCTGGAACAGTATTAAAACACGACGAGTACCCACAACAAACACGTATTTCATGTCTGTGATTATTTATATTTATACATCAGTGAAATAATTTGACAATAACCATGCTTTAATATAAAAATGGATGCCGTTTATGTGATAAAAACCGTAACAAGCGCACGACGTCCTTTGTTCATTCGCTGATGCCGTGATGGCGTTACGATCAAGTCCCCGCTAAACGTATTCACAAATCTGATGTTCGGCGCCATGCTTTGTTCACAACTAACTATCCATTGATTATCTGTAGCAAACCACGACAAGAGGGCAGGGTCACCCTGATCTATTTAAATTTAATAGCGCAAAGGTGTGCATTCATTGTCGTCTGCCGAATGGCGGGAACATTACAACGTGTGCAATGGTAACGCATGGCTAAGTAAGAATGTGGCGCGCCTTGCCGGCATTGAAATTTGGATTGGCAATACATTTTGTGGGGTACATTTTGTGGCGGGTTTGATGAATAACTTTCAGACACACAACAACTAATAGGTCCAGTTTGCTATATGTCGCACACATCAACCGAACAGGGGTAAAGTCGTCTAGGTTCACGGCGCTGTTTTATGAGCCATAGAATTGGCACAGTGCCAAACGGTGTGATTTACTAACACTGTTTACGCCATAAAGGCCAAGGAAGCTAACACCAAGTCACACGATATCATCAATAACAAAACACTTAGTGTGATAGGTGGCATACATAGACCGTCTATTGCACAACTTACTGGAGAAAGTAGGAGCTGTGTTAGGACTTGTTTTATTTGCCATTTACTCTTCCGCACTGCTTAGGCTTAAATAGCTAAATGCCTCAGACGTCGCTTCCGGTATTACTGATCGTGGCATTGTGTAGTGTACATGCCATTCTCAACATGCAAGTACATTTCATGTCAAATAGTAATGTGTTCTGGCGTATGAGCCAATAGACATTCAAATTAAATATGACAAATAAATAATATATATATATATATATATATATATATATATATATATATATATATATAATTATGTATATATGTATATATATATATATATATATATATATATATATATATATATATATATATATATATATATATATATATGTATATATATATATATATGTTATAATTATAATGTTCTTTAAAATAAAAAATATTGTTTTTATCTAGTAAATAAGTAATTTCACTACGATGTCCACTAAAATGATAAATTATGCATTTAAAAATGTTAAGCAAATAAATAAATATAAAATGTCCTTTACATTTATAAATTATCTATTTAAAATGATTATGTTAATATGACAATATATAAATAAATTTTATAATATGTCTAAAATGTCATTTAAAATTAAATAATTTAAAATTATTATGTTATGCTGATATTTCACAATAGTTACTGTATAGCACAATGTAATTATATTCAAATGATAATTTTATGATCACAAAATAGTGTGATAGTTAATATTAATTGATCAATTAATACAAAAAGAAGGCAAACTCATTGTCGGTTTATTTTTGGTGCGCATGCGTAACGAAGCTGCTGTTTGAAAGGTATCTGGTGCGGCTGGCCGGGTGGTAATCCAGAAACGTGCAGCTAAGGATAGAATGAATGTGGGGAGCGGTGGTCGCGCGGTAGAGCGCCGGACTGTCAATCGAGGGGACAGTGGTTCAATCCCACCTAACGCCGTTTCGAAACTTACGTAATTTCGTTTACCCCACATTTGCCTGTGTCTTTCGGAAGAGACACTAAAAGTCGGCGGTCCCTTCTATCTGGTGTCTCTGCTAGGGGAAGTAAAAAATCCCTCACAGGGGGTAAATGTGTAACCTGTAATGGACTCACTAATTCCAGAGAAGAACAACTCCTGCGTTAGCCCAAGTTTGGGCTGTTTGGAGGAAACCACCTAAAAATGGAGGAACGTCTTACACCATTACTCTTTTTACCGGTGACCTTGTTTGCTGCAGGTTGTTGCGGAGGTGAAGCGAAGAAGCCCGAGGGTGCGAGTGACGCAGGAGCCGACAAGACGACGTCATCGGGAGGCAAATGCACCTGTGAGTATTGAGTCTCTCACCTACACAACCAGCATATCTAAATTCAATGCTAACTCCAGCAAGAAATTCCAGACAGCTACGCTCAACCAGTGGTAACCATCTTGACATCCCTCGGGTGAAAACGAAAGCCGGGGCCCGAGCTTTCTCGGTTGCCGCACCAAGGGTGTGGAATTCGCTTCCTGCCAGTGTTAAATCAGAAGGTAATATAGTTTCATTCCGCCGACGCCTAAAAACCTATCTCTTTAATGCTGCCTATCCTCCTTAGCCTCCTAGCTTCTTCATCCATCCATTGACGACTCATGCATTGTTTTCGATTACGAGATTGCTTAATCCCTTGGTTTTGTCGCGCCACTGAGCTTGATTTTCGAGGATATCAGACCAGATTACACGGGCGATTTGTACAATTAATTATATGCGAACGACACATCTAAGCATAGCGACAAAGTTCTTGCTTTGCGCCCCTCCCGATTTGTGTCTTTGTGAAAGGTCACGACGGGTTCAACTGCTGACTGTGACTGAAAGATCACTTCTTAAAAACTGTCCCCGACAATTAGTTGAATTGGGCAAGACCCCAGTGTTGAGCACGCAGTTAATTGTTCAAAGATTCAAAAGACTTTATAGGCCGTTTTAAACATTTCATTGGAGCTTGGCGCGTTTAGCGACAGTCAACCTGGCAAGAAAGTTACGACCACTCATTATTTGTTTTTTTAAACGTCGCAATTCAAATATAACTATAATTTAAGTTGAGCATAACCGTGGTTTAATAATTAAAAGAGTTAAGACTAAACAGTCAAATAATTTACTTAAGAAAAGAAAGAAAATAATTCTAAATACAGTAATTACACTATTATACTTACATGTATAAAGCGCGTGTGTGCGCGTTGTGCGTGTGCGCGTGTGCGTGCATGTATATGTACAACCATACATACCCTTTGGTGTACACAATGTTGTATAAAGTATGAATTGAGCAATAAAATATCCAAGATAAAATGTGGAAAACTAAATAAATATAAAACGTCCTTTACATTTATAAACGACAAGTTGTTTGTATTAACAATCAGGCTAGTTTTCTATCATAAAATTATCGTTTGAATATCATTACATTGTGTATTACAGTAACTATTGTGATGAAATATTAGCGTACATTAATAATTTTAAATATATTTATATATTAAAAATTATTAAAGTTTTTAATTTACTTAAAATGTCATTTAAAGTTATATAAAAATATATATATATATATATATTATATATATATATATATATATATATATATATATTTATATATAATAAAATATGTATATATATATATATATATGTATATAATATTATATATACATATATAAAATATGTATATATTATATATATATATATATATATATATATATATATATATATATATATATATATAATTTTAAATGACATTTTAAGTAAATTTAAAACTTTAATTTATCCATAATAAAATGTCAACAGTACCCTACTACGACAAGTTGTCTGTTGTAGTACCGACGTGTGGCAGCAACTGCCAGTGCCCAGCCGGACAGTGCAAGTGCGAGCCGGGGAAGTGTGGAACGGCCGACTGCTGCAAGGACAACAAATGTTGCCAGTAGGGGGCGGCACTATCCAACGTCGCTGCGCGTGACCTCAAGCGAGACGCGGCCAATGTCATGCGCCGCCATTGATGATAACGTCCTAATTGGCGTCGTTGTAGACGTTGTCTGTGTCTCGGGGAGACTTATGTAACGTATGTTGTCCTACATGAAATATGCATGCATGATTTCCATAGCGGTTGAAACAAATAATGTGAAATTGCCATGTTAAAACAAAAAATTTATGATGTGCCCTGTTATTTAGACTTAGGCAGATTTGCGTCGTGGTTACTCAGTGGTTCTGTTTTATAACTTGGCACTGCAGTCCAGCGCAAACTCAAAATGCGCTATGACAAGGCAGGGCCTATACCGCTAACGACGTTTCCACACATTTACGGCTTACATTCTTTCACAACATAATTGTTTAATGTGACACAATTTGCATGTTATGACTGGTGTTCATTGTTAGCGGAACGATTGTATCGTATTGTTTGTGTTATTGTTTCGAAATGTTCATTGAATAAAAATACGATTGCAATCACTATCACAGTTCGTCTATTTAAGTCCGAATAAAACGAGCATTATTGACAAACTCTTTTAGTATAAACGTTATACATTCGTCATTATTTGACATGGACTAGAATATTACTAAAACCAGAGTAGTCTAAATATGTTGAAGGTAAATCAAACTGCTCCCAGAATTACGTTTTAATAAGGCTGCCAGTTGGTTCGTAATCCTATTGTTGGAGTTTTTCGCTCACTAATCATTCACATTGTAGGTTTCTGCAAAAAACAAAACTATGAACGGCCTCTGCTGACAGTATGGTATCCGTCGGTTGTCTAAAATTGTAATTTCACATTAGATTCGTTAATTTGCAACTTTTTCAACCGCCAGACCTCCGAATTGTCCAATTTCAGTCACATCAGTTTAGGTACATACAGGTAAGCGTTTTCAGTTCAATGGTGGTAGTTACATTTTCAGCAGTTACGATTGTACAAATTCAATGACTAAGACCATCACGTGTCATACCGCGTATGTATTCCGTTGTGTGGCCCCGCAGTTATCCGACCCGTGATCCGTCTCATCTCAAAAAGCACACTGCAGCCCAACACCGTCTTCTGAAGCCCAATCTAATAGGCCTACCGCCTCTAAACTGTATTATCGTGGACTGCTAAACGCAAACACTGTCAGATAATGTACGTGTTCGACTTCTTCATGATTCTCTTCCTGATTGAATTTAAATTCGAGTCAGACGTGACGCCGATATTCACGTTCCAAATGTAACTCGTAAGCTCTGCACATAAATAGTCCCCTGACCTATATTATCGACGATTTGGGGAAAGCAAGATGGCGGACAATGGATTCACGTAATCGCGCAACCGCGTGTTGCCAGGGAAGTGACGTTGTAGCGCTTACATTTTCCGGTGTTAAAAACGTTCCGATTGACGTTTCTGCGCATGCGCGATATATGTAAAATCACCAATGTGCAGCGAAACGACAAAGCATTTCTGGTGTAAATACTACAGGCTGTTCGTTAGTAGGATGTATATCACCTTTCGGCAAAGTTATTTGTCGCAAATTAACACGAGGCAAATGAGTTTCGAGGCATATTTTGATAGCAAGCGTAAATGACGTCACTGTAGTGCGCCATAATCCGTGACAGTGATTAATAAACAAACGTAACATTTTATTGCATTGAACGATATTTTAAGAAACTCTTCGCAGTAATCATCACAGGAGAGTTAACGAACAGCCCGTGGCATTTATACCGAAAATGCTTTGTTGTTTCGCTGCACATTGATGATTTTACATTTACTGCGCATGCGTAGAAACGTCAATCGGAACGTTTTTAACGACCGGAAAAATTTAAGCGCGACAACGTAGCAAAGCAAACCTGGGATGTGACATCACCGAATGCAAAAAAAAATGCAAGGTACTTAATGACTTCTTGTAATATATATCATAATAAGTTTAAATATTGTTTTGTTTAATACGTTAGGTCGCTATGTAATAAACGGCAATATTTGTATTGGGTAATAATGACCTTCGGGAAAACAACTTAATATTGACGATGAAAACTATCAAATAGGAGTCCATAGAATATCGCAGAGAAGTCAGTGACCTAGCATTATTTTATAAATTACTACACGAAGAAACAGCACGTCATATGCAGATTCGCCTAGTTCATTCAACTAACAACAATCATGGCGACCGTGAATGATTTGTTGAAGTGTTAGCTGTCCAATATAACGCTAATAGCTTTTTATAATAGAAGAGCGTAGAATAGAGTTGACTAACCGAAACAGTACGTTGAATCTGCAGCCATTGTAGACGCCTAGGCGGGGCAGACGATTACATTTTTTTCAAAAGCTTTGGTACACATCTCCACCCCCGTCTTCGTGTTTAATTGCAAATTAGCATAATACACATAGACCTATAAGTCCAGGCTATATGCGCGCGTACACGCATACAGAGCAGTGGTCTTTAATCTGTTACCTATTGAGCTAGTCAACAGACATAATCACATGCACCCATAAGCACAAGAGAATGATATTTTGAAAAGAAGCTATTCCGATAATCGACACCCTATGACACATATCGTTATGAAATAATACAGTACTTTTGTAAAACATAACAAAAACACAAATAAATACATAAATATATATATATATATATATATATATATATATATATATATATATATATATATATATATATATATATATATATATAGTATCTCGTTTTATATACACACCTATGTGTGTGTTTATTTGTGTTTTGTGTTTGTGTGTGTGTTTATATACTTAACTTAGCTTTCTCCTACTAGAAAACCTATATATATATATATATATATATATATATATATATATATATATATATATATATATATATATATATATATATATATATATAGTATATCGTTTTATATACACACCTATGTGTGTGTTTATTTGTGTTTTGTGTTTGTGTGTGTGTTTATATACTTAACTTAACTTACTCCTACTAGAAAACCTATCCAACATCGATCACCTGGTTATCATTTACATGTTATCCCAATAGTAAATACAATTATTGGGAGTAGGTGTGTTTCTGCTCCTATATTACTTATTGGAACATTCCTTCGATCTAGTGTTAGATAAGTTGCAGGCTGAACAGTATTGCGTTTCTAAAATATTTTTTATATATTCCTTTTTACGTTTTGGGATTAATTTTAGAAATGGATTATTAAAATATATGTAAAAACAAACCGTTACCACGGCGTTACGTTGCGGTTTATGTACGTGACAATCAATTGATGCACGTGACCTTCGTCGAGCATAACAACAGTATTTATAAATGTAACGTACAGGCGTCATCATAGTTGCTATATGAAACTGATCCCATCTTTTATGGACACACCCGTGATAGGCAACAGGTTACGTGACGTGATAATGTTAGTGTACGCTGCGCACGCGTTTGATGATTG
>OZ024860.1:24347498-24394998 GCA_964017155.1 Oasisia sp. SBJ-2009 | reverse complement strand
TTTCAATCAGTGTTTATGTTTTAGATTAATTTATAGATTATATATATATATATATATATATATATATATATATATATATATATATATATATATATATATTTACGTACACAGTTTTAGTAAAGGTTTTAATTTTAATTTAATAGGGCCTATATATAATTAGCATACCAAGTTTTAGTACTATACATCTTGAAAGCAGTGCTTAATTTATTTTAAATTAATTTATATAATTTACATACAAAGGGGTTTATTAGTACATCTTAAAACCAAAACAATTAATGACTTATATTAATTTATATAATGTACATTTATATTTATTAATATACATTCAGTATATTTCTTGTGCAGCGCATCGATCCGCTATGCGGGAATTAGCGCTACATAAAACCTTTATTATTATTATTTAAACCGTCCAGTGTCAATTTTAGCAAATAGATGAATGAAATGCAGAAATGAGTAGCGCTGCAATCCTTTTTCGTTCTGATGCACAATGTGTCAGAGTTAACAAGATTGTGAGGTTGTCTCATTTTATCTGTCTCCCTTCTGATTTACCTCTCCCCATCCCTTCCTTTAAAAATACTCAACATTTTCTCCCTTCCTCTCTGCTTGGCGGCCCTTCGCCCTCTCCTTCTCCCACTCCCTCACTTTCTTTATCCTCTACTATTTCCCTTCTCACTGTTCCTCTACACCCCTCTTCCTCCATACTTTCATCCACCAATCCTTTTCAACCCTCCCGTCATTCTAATTAAGCCGCAATTTGGTACGGTCATGGGTAATTGCACATTCGACAAGAAGAGCGAAGCTACTTGTGCTATTCAAAGCAAACTTGTTTTGTCCGTGTGTAATACCTGTCATGTTTCATTGACAGTTTAACACAGACAATGCAATGCTTCACTGCCGTGGACATTCTTAGACTGACGTGCGGCCTCCGACAATGGTATGCTCTTGGTCCCGCGCAAGAACGCACTGATTGACAACGTATAATTAGCAGCCTCTTTCGCGTTGAACATGACAGCTGCTACAAACAAATGACTTAAGCGTTCGATCGAAAGCATGGATTTGTCGAAATGCAGTTGTAGTCGAAATGCAGTTCTCCCGGTTTTCAGTACAAGATCAACGTCACGTGTTTATGGATGTTTCGTGTGCGGTCGGGTGCAGCGTATCGCATGCTATTCGGCAAACAATGTGACGCTCTACGTGGTTTGACAGTTGGTCTTGAATGAGCTGCACATGTTGCAGGTTGCCAGTCATCAGACATTGGGAATAACACCTAGACGCCGAAAAAGAGAGCGACGATTGCTACAGACAATTGCTTTAAGGTAGGCTATGTATGTAATGTTGTTGTGTTATTTAGAACGGCAACTGTTGGTAGTACACTACATATATTGCCATGTGGTACAGTGTCGACATTCTGTATTGCTAACTTGCATAGTCAAACCTGCAAGGCATTACGGAAGACAAAACATCATCATCATTATACATAACTGTTAGCGTCGTTCTACTGTGAATATAATTACACAGATAATCCATTTCTCATTAATCAAAACATTATTTGGCAACATATTTGATATGTAATGAATGGATCCACTTGCTGATTTGCGTCGATATAAATCGTAGGTAAGCATTGTAATTATTTATACAATACAAAAAAAATAACTAATGTTTTAATTCACCTCGGTTTATTATCTTAAATTATTAATTCTCGTATATCAATGCGAGTTATATTATTCACTGTAGGATGTCCTGTATTATGTATCTGCATTTAAAAATAATGTCTTGTTTAATTTTATGAAGGAAAAATCGACGGCGATGTGTGCGCCATATTGTTGCCAAAGGTCCGCTTCCGCTTCCGAACCATGAATCTGCATAAGTCAACATTAATAATCATAGTTATGCATGTTAACATGTTTGATGTATCATATGATATAGCATGACATATAAGCGAAGTTTTAATGTAATGCTACAACATAAATAACGTCATATATATCAGCTTACGTGTCTTACAAGGTGACACCACAATTTCGCCAGCTAAGGCTAGACATTGCTTTATAAGCAAATAAAATGGCTACTTTCATTGCAACTGAGTGTTCCGACCGCACGTGGCGGAAGGGGTTACCAGTGACGCTCATCCTATGGAGGTCACAACCTGTCTGGCGAACAGGGGTTTGGGCCAGGTAATTTCCCTCCCATAGGAACACTTCCGGCGGAAGTCGGTCAGTTGTGAGGGAGTAAGGATTGTGACCAACCGTGCCAGGGAACGTTATGAGGAGCAACCGATGAGGTACCTCTGGCTGAACTAGTTACATTAGATTGTACTACAGGCTATATACCCAGTGTCTCCCACTTCCTCATTCCCTCTTTTTTTCTTTTTCAAAGTATTTCTTTAAAACAGTAAATGTGTGACATTGACTGTTATTTTTAAGTATTAAGAAAAATATTAAATTAACTAAATTCAAGGCATGTTTAACTTTAAAACACATTTTGTTTTGTTTTAATCGTACACAACATCTCAGCTTCACGACAAGCTTTAGTAAATTTTTTGCACGTACAGAAAACTATATTATTGAAAGTTACACAAATGCTGGAACTATTTTAAATTGTGACAGAGTTAATAGCATGCATTAAATCATACCTATTTTACTCATAGTAAATAGCTCAGATGCAATCATTTTTACTATTTAAATATACTGCTATGTCTTTAATCGTCAATAACTAAATAAATGCAACTATGATATGTTAACAATAATACGTTCAATGTATGTATAAATAACTGCGATCATTCAATGTTAAGATACTTGTTAACATTTGTTTGCGTTTATTTATACATGTATATGTTATGTACTATAACCTTTGGTTAAACTCTTTTCCATGAGATATTCATTCATGTTAAATTAATATTTGTCTAAATATTTAAGAAACATAGTAAATAGAAATACTACTACCCAATCAGTATAATCGCGTACATACATCACCACACTTTAATACGTGTACACAACACGTGATAAAGTACCTGCATCAATAAAACAAATATTAAAAATTATGGCATTTTCGAACATATCTTGCTTGAACTTACACATTTTCCTTTTTATTATATAAAACGTAGGATTGTGCATACATTCATAATTATTAGACACACGTAGACAAATAGACTGCACATACACACGCTCCCACACCTAACAAAACATTATTGAAGATAACGATCTTGAGAATATGTTGGATATTGTTAGACGATGCAACATTTTCTGGTTTATTAACCGTCACTAAACATTCATGCTTGTAGGACACAATTATACTCGTTTTGTATTTTTTCTGGCAAAAACATTCTTTGAAATTGGCTGTTGGGCAGCCTTATATTGCCGCGATATGAAGTGCTCAAAACCACAATTAGCAGTCTTGTCCAGAAAAATCAGTTTGTGCATGCTTTTACAGATTGTGTACTGTTAATTATGTATTCCTATCAGACCATGTATATTAATTTTCTAACAATACAGTTGCGAATGGTTGCAGTTAGAATACTGTGTTTTAACGCAAAAGCACTGTCAAATGTTTATCTAAACCATTTTGTTCACTTGCACAGTTTAGGGTAATATCGGTTCAGTGTTGTGTGTGGCAGGTTCATACCCTGCCGGTGTTCCTTATGCAAACACTACATGTTGTGTGCACACACATTTCATACGTTTAGCTGGTTTTGTGATATTTTTGAAATGCATTAAACTACTTATATCATTATAATATATATATATATATATATATATATATATATATATATATATATATACTTGCAGGTCTTACGTCTTATTTGTGTTAGTTGGATATTAATTCCTCTTTGTTTGGCAACCAAGATGCATGACATTTATGAAGAAAGAATTCATATTCCTGTACATGTATATAATATATATATATTATATACATGTATATAATATATTATATGTATATAATATATTATATACATCTATATAATATATATATATATATATATTATATACATGTACAGGAATATGAATACTTTCTTCATAAATGTCATGCATCTTGGTTGCCAAACAAAGAGGAATTAATATCCAACTAACACAAATAAGACGTAAGACCTACAAGTGGGCTGTAGAAGAAGGCAGATAGCATGTTTCTCGCTAGCATCATCATACTGGTCAGTTCTACCAGGTCATCAAGTTAAGTACAAAAATTATAACGCTTGTTGAGGTTAGCATAGCATATGCTGAAGACTGGAAAAATAGAGACAGACTTATCACGATTGGTTGGGTGCACATAAAACAGAGAGGGAGAGAGAGAGACAGGTGGTGTCCACAACAAAAGTGAGTAAATTGTATGAGCATGACTGAAGAGAGAGCAAAACAGTGAGAGAGAGAGAGAGAGAGAGAGAGAGAGAGAGAGAGGGGCACCAGTGAATGATGACTGAGATGGTCCCTAAGAGTCATCAGGGCACCAGTGAATGATGACTGAGACGGTCCCTAATAGTCACCAGTCCATCAGAGAATGATGATCGAGATGGTCCCTAAGAGTTACTAGTGCACCAGAGAATGATGAGACGGTCCCTATGTGTAATCTGTGCACCAGACAGTGAAATCATTGACAGGGTCCCTAAAAGTGTCCAGGATACATTCAGTCCGTCAGACAGGGGCGTCAGAACGAAATGATTGAGAGCTCCCAAACTGTGTTCTCAAAGTATCAGTCACTTAAAGACTGAACCCATTCAAAGACTTCTAACAGTTTTTTCGCTCCAAGTTAAGTTCCCTTAACAGAAAAATCTAAAGTAACTATGCTATATTTATTATGACTTTGAGCAATAGTCTATAGAAAGTAGCTCTAGAAATTTAATATATAATCATATTGCACTGACTGGCACCATCCTATTGCATTCTACGGGAAATTAATGAAAGAGAGGGAGGGAGAGAGGGAGGGAGGGAGGGAGAGATATGGGGGTAGTGTACGTGTCTGAAGAGTGACGGTTAACGTAGCTGAAGATAGACAGAGAGAGGCCGTATCTGCAACAGAAGAGAGTAAAGTGTGTGTGTGTGGCTGAAGAGAGAAAGGGGGATTGACAGAAAGGGAGGCAGGTGGCGTCCACAACAGATGATAGTAAAATGGGTGAGCATTGCTGAAGAGAGAGAGATGATGGGAGATAGAGAAAGAAAGAGAGCGAGAGAGGAAATAAAGGAGGTGAGCATGGCTGCAGGGAGAGAAAAGCGAGAACATGAGAAAGAGAGAGAGGGATAGTGTATATGTTTGAAAAGTGACTGTTAACTTGGAGAAGAAAGAGAGAGAGGGAGAGAGAAAGACAGAGAGGTTGCATCCAAAACAGAAGAGAGTAAAGTGGGTGAGGGTGGCTGATGAGAGCGAGAGAGTGAGCGAGATAAAGAGACGAGGATGGTTTACATGTCTGAAGAGTGACAGTGAACGTGGCTGAAGAGAGAGGGGGAGAGAGATACATAGGAAAGAGAGCCAAAGAATGAGGTAGAGAGATAGATAGATTATGAATGTTGGTGAAGAGAACGATATGAAGAAAAGAACGAGATGGTGAACACATCTAAAGTAAAAGACGTTGTGAATGCGGCAATGATGGCACAGATTATGAATATCGATTTTATTAACTTGGCTTAAACCATCTGCCGACAACTTGTGAAACCGTCCATATGCACGAACGTGTAAGTATGAATCGTGTTTTTAGTGCATATGTATGTTGCTTCATGCTACTAAGGTTGTATCACACAGCACTGTGGCACCACGGTATGTGTTTAATAATCTTTTTTGTATCTACAAGGTAACATTTGCCATTTATGAAATGTTTTGACAATTATATTTCAGTAAATTTGAATCTTTCTCCCGAGGGAGTGGAAATATTTGTGCAAATAGCACGTGAACATTCACAGCAGAGAGGTTAGAGAATAAATATAAAACGAATAGTAATATGTTACGGTTGATCTAATTTCTTAGTTACTCTATGCTACATATTAATAACACATATCTATATAAATGAAACCAAGATCATACATCCTTAAATCCCCTCCACCTTTATATAGGACTGATCTGTGTATAATTATAACTTCACTACTCCTGCCAACTCTTCTAGCTGTCCAGATATGCATTTGTTTATGGGTTCTAGACTGCCTTGAGAATGGAACATAGCATTAATGTCATACTTTTATAAACAAAAATCTATATTACTACAGTCACTACTCAACCCCTGGCACATATACATATTGTGCACAGATGGGAAATAGTATGTAATTGGTACATTAGACGTCACATGGTGCACACCCATGGTATCCAGCAGCTGCCACACATATTTTATACACTTGTCAAAATGTCAACTTTCTGAGTTAAGTTGCCAACATTTTCTGTAGTCACTTCAACATGTCATCTTTATGCAACATAAAATATACACTTGAAGGAACAGAGAGAGGGAGAGAGGGAGAATGAAAGACAATCCCTGAGAGCATATAACCAGCATAAACAAAATAACCTATGTTTCAATCGCAAAGAAACACGCGTGATGACCAGAATTTCTATACAATGCAAATGGCTGTCATATTCCAACTTGAAACGGACGCCATATTGAATACTTATTGCTAAACAGGTCATGTGATAAAAAATATCAATTGTTACAAAATATATGTGACATCATCCATATTTATTGACATAATATGCGGGTAGACGCCAAACTACTATAATAATTAATCAGGAGTACAGAATTAATATAGACATATGTAATACTACACAGTTGTTATTGTTATCAAGAATACATTGAACAAATAGTTCTCAGTGATATCAAACTGGTGATTGTAGCCTCATAGGTACCTTTTTTCCTCGTTTTTGCAGTGACATTTATGCATATTTTAGCAGTCTTCAGCAAGCTAACTTTGTACAATTTGTACTAATTACTATAGCTACTATATGGTAGCACAGTGTCATACGAAGATACTATCAGCAAACATCTGTCCAGTCTAATGTTGCAACTTGGGATCCACATCATTGACAGACTGATAGTATCTCAGACTGATAGTATCTCAGACTGATAGTATCTCAGACTGATAGATCTCAGCATTACTGTATCACTTCTTCTTACAGTAGTTAGTTACAAATGTCAGTAGTAAACAAAAGGCACAATTGCTACTGAAATACGATTTCTGTTGATATCTTCAGCAGTAACGAATGCAATTGCATCCGAAAGTTACTAATAACATTTACACACAAAAACAACTGGTCCAGCATCTTATCTAAAATGTGTCATTCTGGCATGGAATTGTATAGAAAATAGTATGTGAGAACATACATTGTGTCTGGTCTCCATGGTGACATTAATATGTACTACAGAAATCCTGTCCAAATAACGCAGGATGCGTAGTTACAGGCTGGTCAAGTCTAAGACTATTTCCCATGACAAACACATAACAACAATATTTTGTTCGTTCAAACATCGTAAAACTACTTATTTATTTGGTGACAATTATAAAGAAATATATCGCTCAGCGATACACAGTTCATTCCGAATTTGTTACATTATCACCTTTGCGTACTTTGAAGAAACTAAATTTAAGACCTCCTCGGATCTTTCTTGTCAAATGCTATTTTAAAAATATTTTACAAAGGGCATGATTCAATTTAATGACTACACATACACACTAAGCGAAATGTAGTTCAGTGTGCGATTGTCTGAGTTTAATTCAAGAAAATCAAACTTTTCTTTGATAAATCCCATCAAAATAATGCAGCAACCATCTCCCTGAATACATCATCTCAGTTTGCTTGTCCTTGACACCACTCGAAGGCATTCGTAAACATGGTCATCCACGGCGACCACGACTGCATGGTGTGTTGCCAGGCAACGGGCATCCACGGCCATTGCCATGGCAACACACAACGCTCAGGATGAGGCATCATAGCAAGATGGCGACCATCACGGGAACAGAGAGCTGCAATACCCCTCTCTGTGCCATTGGGGTTGAATGGGTAGACGACAGTGGACTGTCCAGAGTCGTCCACAAACCGCAGCGGCGTGAGGTGGTCGGTCACTACTTGGTCCGACAGCTTTGAGTTCTTGAACACCATTCGTCCTGTGAAACACGATAATCATTAATGGTATTAGTCAATACATTAATAATATTAAATTTTACTTTCCTAATATCAGACTTGTAACCATTGCTCTTTTCAATATAATTCTATGGAATAACTTACCTGTGAACATTCGGGCATCTGGAACATTATCTGTGTTTGGAAAGTGTTTAAAGACATATCTTTTTATTAGACATTTTTATTAATTCAAACATTTTACTAAAAGAAGATAGTATGACAAGGTAAGTATGATAGTAAGGCAGCGTTAGTCAAGCCATATTGTAGGTTAGATAAAAGAAAATTCTCCGTCTCCCAGAGAACAATAAATGATTGGAATAAATTAAATCATGATTGTGTAAATGCCAGCAGTGTAAATGTTTAAAAATAAAATTGACAATTATCTGGCAAGGGCAGGATATACCTAGGTTGAACATTTAAATATTTTAGAAATTATTTTAATATTGATTAAATTATCTATTCATATATTTATTTATTATTATAACAAATTGTGTTATTGTTGGACATTTTATGTATTTATTTATTTTACTTGTATATTTTTAGAGATAATGTATACGTTATATTTTACTTATGTATTTTTAGAGACAACATATTTTAATTAGTAGCATTTTAGTGCATTTTATAATATTGTATATTTATAATTTTAAGTGAACACTCGATAAGACATAGGCTTCCTTGTTAACATGCCGTCTGGAGCTTGGTTCTGGATGGCAACTTGTTAAACTTGTTAAATACCTTCTCCATGTGCCGCCCATATGCCGAGCGTGGATCCCGCCATTCCTTTGAACATCATCGCTGAACTCTCCTCGATCACGACACTGCAGAAGCGCGATTCAAAGCGTTGCGATGCATTGTGGGTAAGGTGCACCCCCTGTTCCGCAGCGGTAGAGCTGATTTCTGTAATGGAAATGAATATTTGACAAAGTCGGGTATGTATCGGTTGTATAGCTAAAACACAGTTGATTCTACTGAGCAAACTCCCAAACACTATCCAACCCTTATTGAGTGCAAACAAACCAATACAGTCCAGTAAACCTGTACTCCTAGGGCTTTCATTTACCTTAGTCCAGTCCTTCTTTTGCATAGGCTAACCTGTTTATGCTGGTGACCGAGGCTACAGAAAAATCTAGGAAACGGCCTTTACCATTCGTTTTTCCCTGCAATACTTAGACAGTGGAATTGGCTCGCCACAAGCCTATCAGCCACCACATGCCCAGAGGCTTTCAGGGCTGGCTTTCGGGCCTTAACATCTGCTTTAATTTCTTCATGAGACTATCTACATCATAATAATACATTTTTAAATCACCAGAGGTCCATACAATAACTTTATTAACATTATAATTTTTTATATTAACTGTTTTAAGAGAGCATACATGCCCAGCCCCCCAAGTACACAAGCTTCGTTAGACTTTTAACGCCCTGCAAGGGCCCAGTCCAGTATATGGAAGAAGAAGAGACATCTGCTTTCGCCTCCTTGCCAAAGGAGTTTACGTTAGTGAACATGTTTTACATGCATTGTATATTCTTTTATCAAGTCCAGATAAAAATTCAGTACACAACCATAATATGACATGAAGTATTTAAAAACAAATAATGTAATTACAATACAGCATTGCTATTTCCATATCAGAATTACTTTATAATAATATACTATAATATATTTTATTTAATATAGCGCCACATCCAATTTCAAATTGTTCGTGGCGCTTTACATACATTAAAATACTAAAATACAAATACACACCAGAAGAAAAAAAAACATAAATATACTAGTAGCATATATAAACAATTATTAAAAAAATATCAATATAAAAATAATAACACAAATTATTTACTTTACCTTTGGTGTTGCCGTTTGTGGATTTCACCGAATCCGGAGCCACCCAGCCTAGTAGCGCCATCAACTGGCATCCGTTGCAAACACCGAGACTGAACGTGTCGGAGCGCTGGTAGAATGAATCAAACTGCGCCCTGACATCAGAGTTGAACTTGAGGGTCGCTGCCCAACCTGGAAACGGTGACATGTCAACAACATTAGCGCTGCTTAAAGGCGTCTCATCAGTGTGGATTTTTTGCTTGTCTCTTCATTTCATGATAAAGTAAACCTGCTAAGTTTTTACTATAGCATATGTTCTTGTTTATGCAACCTTTATATGTAGTTTCGATTAAATCAATTAACCAGATTGCCACCTGGAGATTCAACTCTAAATGGCAGGTGGACTAGGGAGCCCTTTGGCTTATCAAGAGTCCAACCTATCTATCTAAGTATACCGAGCCCTTCTTAGGTATATGTCAATTTTATTTAAAAATATATTAACACTACTAGCACCTACACAATCAGCCGATAATCTGCCCCATTCATTTACTGTTCTTTGTGAAAATGAACATTTTCTAATATCTAGTCTACACTGCTTCTTTGCTAATATAACTCCATGTCCTCTAGTCCTTCTCTCTTCCTTGACCGTCAAATAAATATTTCTGTCAATGTTTTCATACCCATTCAATATTTTAAACACCTCAATCTGATCTCCTCTCAATCTTCTGGTTTCTAGTGTTGTTAATCCACATTCTTTTAGACGCATTTCATAACTAATATTCCTGAATTTTGGTATCATTTTTGTTGCTCTCCTTTGTACTCTTTCTAGCATATCAATATCCTTCTTGCGATATGGCCTCCATGCTTGTATACAAAGGTATTTGAAATGTTGGATCATTTAATTCAAATGATCTAAAAATAGTAATCATCATGAGATTGGCAAGATACAATGTAAGTCCATTCCATAGAAAAAAAAAAAAAAAGTAAATGAGTTGTTAGAGTCACATATACACACATGTATGCCAACACTCACCTTTGGCAGAGCCCAGTACATCTGCATAGCTGAAGCCACCAACGAAGACGATGCCACGGAACTTGTCCAGAGTGACGGCCCCGCTGCACAGGTCATGCATGTTGACGTCCCAAACCTCGAAGCCAGCCATGTGGAACGCAGCGACCATCTCACGATCCCCGTTGCTCCCCTCCTCGCGGATTACGGCCACCAGAGGGCGTTGCGAGACTGGAAAAACATGAAAACGTCTTACCCAGTTAGTGTCCATTCCGAAGATATGTTCGTAAGAATATAGCGCATGGGTTTGTTTCTGGGAGATTAACCGATTAGCACTCAACTCGGACATTGACGGTCACCCCGAATCTCCTCAGGTCGGCCATAGCCGGCCAGCGAATACAGCACAGCGTTTGAATTCGATTTACGTGGTTGCGTCTAGTGATTAAGATATGCAATAAATGCGACACCTATCTAGACATATAACATTAATTGTGACTATCTTAGATACTCCAGATCTAAAAAATATTTACCGGGTTTTCGAAATTTAACAGCAATAGTTTTTGTTTTTGAACACTTAAAAATGTCCTCCAGCCAGGAAGTTGGCCACGTATACAGCTAAAATGTATAAAATATTATAACAAGTTATATACCAGTGCGTAGATAATTTAATGTTCTTTTAAATAAACCCAACTTGTAGCAGTAAAAATCCAAGCATAAAAAAGTTACACTAGAGCAAGGCGCTAGAGAACAGACAATAGTGCAAGCAATATTTTTAAACATCTAGGTCAAATATTTGAGGAGGCACAGGCATCACGTTAAAATCAGCTGAGTGCTAATGGGTTAATGGAAGGGACAGAGAGAGGGGAGTGGGGATAGTTGGTGGGAGAACTGGGAAAGAACAGGAATGGGAAAGAAATAAAACAATTGAGGACCAGTATCAAAACTGAACATTTAATAACATAAAATAACATCAATAAAATTGTACAAACTAGATACATTCTGATGCATATAGCTTACTATGATAATATCATTAATAAGACGCTATTTATAAACTTGGCACACTGCCAATGATGCTACCCCACCTGGTGGTAGAACCGCGTCTCCATTGCTGTCGATGCGACCGGGGACAGACGGGTCAAAGGTCAGATGGAATGGTGGAGCTCTCCTGTTTCGGAGTCCCTGCTGTTCTGCCTCGACGCAGTCTGTATTACATTGTCGCCGCTCCAACCGGAAGCTGGTCTCTTCCCATAAGTCCCTAAGGTCGGCCATTTTGGCATCGAGCATGCAGACACCATTCACCGAGACCCTCACCTGGACAAGAGCACATACATATCGATGTTTACCGTGTCAAGTAAATAAACATTGATATCAAAAGTGTAATTGGATGTTAGTTAAACTTGTGTTTTTGTTGAAGCATGGAAAGTAAATGAAATCGACAACCGAACATTTGACTCATTTTATTGCAAGAATCAAGGGAGGATTTTTCTTGTCTGATATAACTGAAAAATTAACACACAAATAAATAACAAATCTTAGTCAAACCTTTTTTTAGCAAACCTTCACTAAGGACAATTAGTCAACTATTTCATTCTGCAGTAAGTTATAATATCTTGCTAGTCAAACACTTAATTGAATGGACCATAAAGCACTGTTGGCAAATTTATAAGAAAACAACAAACAGTTGTAATAATAAATCAATACAAGATATAATTACTGTGGCATTGCTGTCATCAGCTTGACTAGATGAACCAATCACATGGCAGGTAACATCCTGTGCTTCAAACCGTGCCAGAACTGTCTTCTCATTGGATGGTTCTATTTCCATAATGAGGCCAAGCTCCTCGGCAAACAGAACATCGATTGGTGCCACTGAAACCACATCGAGAGGCATTTAACAATCATCAATTTATTTTGTAATCAATAAGTAGCATTTATGGTCTATGTACATAGTTCATTAGACTGAACCACCTTTGGCTGACAAAACTATTAACCCATTTTATCCTGAAGCTAGTGGAGACGAGTTGCAGCCAGTTCCTGATCATTTCCTCAAATCAATCTGTCAGCATTAAAAAATGACAGGCCTTCATTTAAAATGGACATAACTTTATTATTTCTCAATCAATTTTTAAATGTGATATACCTTTAGAAAGTAGATAAAATAAACTATCAAGTCGCATTGACAAACTCATAGTTTTATCATATATATTTTATGTGGCATAGGACAAAACATGCCCAATAAATTCAAACCTACGTTGAGGTTTGTCACATTACTTTTCACCTGACATTTTCGCCAAGAAGGAGACAACATGTCAATGAGCAAGTTGACTTTATTTTATGCATTACTCTCTGCTGAAAACAAAGGTATACAACTTGTCCACATATCTTGGATAATAATCTCATAATGTAAAATTGTTTGTAATAACCCCCATGTCAGTCGATTGAATCGCCAACGTGTGGCGCCGCTGAGCGGAATTATGCAAATTTGTGAAATATTTTCTGTCAACGATGTATAATTTTGTGGCTTATTTCTTATAACTAATAAATAAGTACTCAAAAGTAACAAGGTTGGTCAACATTTCAACGTCACTTTATTGATGAAGTAGTTAACATCGTTGGAAATAATCTTAACTTTGTTTGGCGCCAAAAAACCCGGCGTGGTGGCCGTGCGCGGTGAGCGAAAATGAATGCCGTTGTCGGTCGACCCCACTTCGATGGCTTCAAAGTATGTCTTCACGGACAAATATCGCATCAAATACCATAACCGTCCATCTTATATCGGCTATCCACTTGTCTGCCTTCTTGTCATCAACAGTATGAAGTAAATTAATGGAGTTATCCTTCAAAATACGTCAACATTTAACGATCTCTGCGACTCGACGCCA
Source organism: Oasisia sp. SBJ-2009 (assembly GCA_964017155.1). Taxonomy (NCBI): domain Eukaryota; kingdom Metazoa; phylum Annelida; class Polychaeta; order Sabellida; family Siboglinidae; genus Oasisia; species Oasisia sp. SBJ-2009. The sequence continues at coordinate 24,381,209 of OZ024860.1, read as the reverse complement.
TCTTTGATTTCACTTTGGCTTGGGGGTGCCGACTTTGGACGGCAAATACCCAAAGAACGGCACTGATTGGTTGAAAAATATGGGTTTCCTAGTGATCCCGATATACTGACGTCATTCGGTGTTAACCAGCCAATGGGATTCCAAAACGTCAGAGTGCGGGGAAGCCGTGCCAAGTGCAAACTACGACCAGAATCGTATTCCGGATAAAAAGGGTAACTACGACTAGAATCGTATTCCGGATAAAATGGGTTAAAGCTGTGACTGAATATAATTAGCTGGTTTGGTAACTATGAACTAGAAGTCGTGATTGTTAGAAAAAACAAAGGGTGTTTTAATTAGCTTATTTAACCCTTGCAATATGACCAATAGAGTGAGCGTACAGTAAGTATCACTGCTCTATTTACACTTTAACCATCTCCATACCAGGGTGTCCCTCTATCGGTCACATCGCTTGTGATACTTCTGTAGGACAGGCCACTATTCAAGGTTTCACAATCGCTGTCATTCAAAGCCACTTTTTGTATAGGGTGGCCAAGCTAAATAAATGATCTACTTAATTGTTGCTGTAATTTATTATCATTCAATAACAGTTTACAAAGACTTTCCCGGTTTTCGAAGATGGATTATCAAAACCTACGATAGCGGAAAGCAGTAGTTCAACCAGTGCATGTTTTGGATGGTTTATTTGACAGTTTTGGTAACAAAATTATATAGGCCAATGACGTTCGAAACGACAATGTCAGCAAATGACCGTGACAGCGGGAGTATTTTTGATCAATACTCAGAATGTGATGATGAACGTGACAGTTTGAACCAAGAGCAAGAGAGCAAGAGAACAAGAGCAGTGTACCGTGTTGTCATTTTACTTGATTCTAGACTACAGGGCTACCTTGTTTCACACTGTAAAGACATCTTACAAAACTTAATTCTGTTTAAGATAATGTCATATGGTGAAAACAATTTTTTTATTTATTAACCCAGCTCGCTGAAATCTGAATAGTATTTATAGCTTATAAATAGGAATTTACAAAGTTTTAAAATTTTATTCTGCTACCAGATGGCACTGATCATGGCATCCATCTTGATTTTCAGTACATCCACGAGAATTTATGTATGAGGATAATGGCTTGGCCAAATTTACTGTAACTTTACGTACACATAGTCTATACATAGACACATGACTTGATAGATCCCTTTTTTGTGTGGTTATTTTCAATGACATTCAATTCAATGACATTTTAGAATTTGTTTTCTCAAATATTTCATCTTATCTTATTTTTACACATATGTATTGACATTTATATATGCCATCGTTGTTAATTCTATATAATATTTAATTAACAGTTTTAATATGAATAATTTAATGTTTATACATTTTTTATCTGAAAGTTAATTTTACAGTTGTATTTATTATTATTAATATCAGTTTTAACACATAATAAATAGCTTTATATTTTATTGTACAGCGCTTTGAGCATATTTGGATACTGCTCTTTATAAATAATAAATATTATTATTATTTAAAAAGCCAACAACACAAGAGTGCATTCCTCCAGAGAGAAGTGTCACACTTCTACATACCTGTGGATGCTGCAGGGATGTCTACTTTGATGCCACAGTTCCCTGCGAAGGACATCTCTAGGACAGAGCCAATGAGTCCACCGTCACTGACATCATGGCCAGCCAACAGCAGCCCATCTGAAAGACACCACAGCACTGTCTGTGAACAACCACAGCACTGTCTGTGAACAACCACAGCACTGTCTGTGAACAACCACAGCAAGCACACAGCACTGCCAGTGAACAAGCACAGCACTGTCTGTGAACAACCACAGCACTGTCTGTGAACAACCACAGCAAGCACACAGCACTGCCAGTGAACAAGCACAGCAAGCACACAGCACTGCCAGTGAACAACCACAGCAAGCACACAGCACTGCCAGTGAACAAGCACAGCAAGCACACAGCACTGCCTGTGAACAAGCACAGCAAGCACACAGCACTGCCAGTGAACAACCACAGCAAGCACACAGCACTGCCAGTGAACAAGCACAGCAAGCACACAGCACTGCCAGTGAACAAGCACAGCAAGCACACAGCACTGCCAGTGAACAACCACAGCAAGCACACAGCACTAGCATCATTTTTCAGTGATGTTTTTCACAGTGGATGAAAATGCACTGAGAGTATTTTTTATTTTCTATTAATAATTATTAGGGAATACAAACTAAATTGTTCCATTAGAGTAATATAGAGACACTTGGCCCTAGGGAGTTAACCTTTGACACAGTCCTGTGTGACGTTGAACGCGTGGGAGAAGAGACCAGGGTCTTCCAAGTCAGGGCTGGTGTCTCCTATCTGACCGTAGCACTGGGCCAAGGCACTGCCTCCCAGTCTGTGCTTGCCCGGACATAGTGGCACATACAGCAGCACACCTGTGGGAAACAGTCACATTCCTGTAAGCGCACAGTGCACAGGTGACCACTTCACTAAGATGATCAGCTATACACAATTCCATCATTAATACAATATGTTGATAAATTTAAAGCGACATGGGCCGTTCGTGGCTCTGTATTTTTATTGCAAAATCATGTTATACGGTATAAATTATACCTATTATAGCATAAAGCCAGTCAAAATATGTTGTCATGTACCATTTAGGGGTTGAAAATAGACGCAGTAAGTGGTGCTTAACTCTGTTTACACATCGACCACGGGGCGTTTTCGAAACCATTGTAGGCGTGGCTAAAAGCCCAGAAGGAAATGCATGATCACGCGATGCACTATCACGTGAACACAAGTTGACGCCACTAACACCACACCCAGCCAGGTGCACAGCTCCCAGTTGGTAAAGGTCAAAGGGTGGGTGTCACTCGTGGCGATTTGAGTGACAGCATATATAAACATTCGACGTTTAACATTACAAAGTCAGTTCTGTTTCGATAAAACATTTATTGGCGGTCAGGACGCTACAATAGTTATAACTTATACTGATTAACATGATTTTGTAATAAAAATAAAAAGCCACGAACGGACCATGTCACTTTAAGGAGCCTTTTCGGAATACAAAAATGTTTCATTGTGTTATGGCGGAACATTATTTCAATGTCATCTGCGGCTTGACCAAGTGATGAGAATTTGGGAGAGTACATCTTTAGGAGCGAAATAAATTCTAAAGACAAAAAATCACGTTTATAAACTCATGATAACATCACTGATACAGTTGAATATTTATTTGATGAGGGCTACAAGTATTTAGACCAAGATATTTTTGAATAACACACTGATGAAAAAGATATTTGAAAACTGAGTTCACTTTTGATAAGTCTACAAATCACAGAACTATCGTTTACTCACCGCCACTAGGGGCAGGGCATTTGAGGTCGGGGGTCACGGTCACTGTGATGTCAGGACAGCCAGCGTACACCGAAACGACAAGGCTTCCTGCAACGATAAAAGTAATGGATACACATCAACAAAACACTGGGCACATTGAGAACGACTCACAATTGTTTGTACCTGGGTGAAAATTATTATTAGAACATTTGCACAATCGGGTGTTTAATGCGGGACGGTAGCAAATGCACCAAACATCAAATGCACCAAACATCAAATGCACCAAACATCAAATGCACCAAACATCAAATGCACCAAACATCAAATGCACCAAACATCAAATGCACCAAACATCAAATGCACCAAACATCAAATGCACCAAACATCAAATGACTCGGAGGAAAACTCATCATGACTCAACAGAAGGCTTGTTAACGAATGCGAATGTCATTCAAATGTGCATTTGAATATCTGGCATTCGAATTTCAACGCAGTTGAATGCGAACCATAAATGTTCGCATTCGATCGCGAACCATAAATATTCGCATTTGAATGCAAAACAAATGCGTATCAAATGCGGGAATGTTGCAGACATAATTGTTAGCCAGTGCCAATGATTCTCTGAACCAATCACCAGCTCATTAACCCACTAATCAGTGTTCCTTTTCACACAAGGCAAAGGGAAACTCCTCCCTGGCTTCACATTCAGCGACTGATGATTTGCTGGGTTCTGGTTTCACCAGCAGCTTTGATAACTGGTCTTAATCACAGCATCAGAAATAAACAAGGCACAGGCTGGAGTTTATAACTGTTGCTTGAATTCAGTTGTCCTTTAGTGCATTTCTCTGCCAGCATTCCTGTTCACACAAGACAGACCTCACTGAGAGGTGTAACAGTAGCTGTCTGAAAAGGTGAAAGTAAGTGTAATGTTACAAAGTTAAATTAACTGTGATGATGGGTCGAAACGTCGTACTCATCTTCGACAATAAGCTCCAAAGTAAGTCAAATTATACTATAATAAACCATTCTTGGAGCCATGAACAATATATTCAATATCATTTTAACAATGTGACTAGAAACAGTTATACTCTCAATTAAATTCTGAACCAATGGTTTGAGCCATTCAATCTGACGAACCTGTTCAAACGAGAGAGAGAGCCAATCATCCATCGACCACTCACCGGGGGCCTTCACTGTTTCCGTGTCGACTCGGGCGGCCATGCTGAGCGAGTCTTTACCGCCGTCGACGGCGACCCCTAGAGCCTCCATGACGTCACACATCGCACGACACGCGTCGACTAGCAGCGCCCCCTCACCAGGCAACTTGGCCGCCCACATCCAGTTGCCACTGCACTTGACGTCCTGCAAAAAAGGCAAGTTCTTATATAGCGCTATACCCAATCCCCAGGACCGTTCAAAGTGCTTTACTTCCCTGACCTGTTCACTCAGACACCATCTCGGCTTCTCTGGGAAGCATCCAGCCATATGCTACAATTAATTGGCGAAGGCTGCTTATACACATATCCACCACTGTCTATTGCCAGGTACTCATTTATACAGCTGAATGAACTGGAGCAATGTAGAGTGAAAAAACATGCCCAAGGTTTTAACACCACAGCACAGGATTCGAACCTGGGTTCTCGTAGTCGAGAGTCTGAAGCTCTATCCCTGAGCCATTGGGCTCTACGACAAGTGAAGATTACAACTACACTGTGAATGAGTGACACTAAATAAACACATCTTTAGTTTGACGTTACTTGCGAAAGTTTGAATCCTGTATTGCAAACCTCAAAATTACTTAGATACCCTGTACATCGGCGAAGTTAGTTATCGTAATTCTGAAATATACTTACTTTTAATGACGTAATACGTGCCCATACAAGATTGGTCAGAGCCTCGCCAACTGACATACGAGCTCCGCAGCCCGCATCTATAAGGCCTTTGATTGGCTGTTCTCCAACAGCAGTGGCTCCACCTACCTGAATCATACAAAGAACAGAAACGTAGTCTTTTGGGGTATTATCACATTTAGCTTCAGACCAGTGATGCTACATCTAGCTACAGACTTTTAATAAAATATATTAATTAATTAAACAGATAACTGTCAAACTATGTATTATAAATTTGTTTACTTAAAAGCAAAAAATAAATGAAAACAATAAATAAACAGTAGTATTATTATAGACTATGTACCAACAACAAACTGGTATAGGTTGAATTACAGAACATTATCTATAATCCGTCTAAAGAACCAAATAAAATAATAATATTAATAATAATAATATATATTATTTATAAAGCGCAATATCCAAATTTTCTCAAAGCGCTGTACAGTAAAATATAAAGCTATTTATTATGTGTTAAAACTAATATTAATAATAATAATTACAACTGTAAAATTCAGTTTCAGATAAAAAATGTAGAAATGTTAAATTATTCATATTGAAACTGTTAATGAAATATTAAATAGAATTAACGACGATGAGTAAAATAAATAAACTAATAAATAAATAAAACTAATTAACATATGACTCACTGTGTCAAAATACGAGAGAGCTACAACGGCGACATCGGCCAGCGGAGTGTGTAACGGTCCAACACACTGTTGCTGGGCAACCAGACCCGTCACTGACCGGTCCACCTGGCGGCAGGAAACAGAAACAGATGGGTGTCACAAGGTAAATATGTGACCAAACAAAAAGTAGATATCTGATTGACAGACCCACCCAGAAACTGAGAATGGAGATCAATTTTCTTCACATTTACCCAACCACAATACTTCTCTCTACTCTAATTTATTAATATTTCATATGCAGCATGTATCCGTAAATTATTAATAACTATATATAATATTTTATTAAACAAAGTTGTTCAAAAATTTCAATATTAAAATGTTGTCAAACTTTGATAATTCATATTTGGATAATAAATATACATATATGGCACATACTTGGATATTTACACAAGGAAATAGTATTACACATGTAGTGAAAAAATTATTTAAATCCTACCAGAATTTATTTGCATTTATGGAACTCAAGTATAGAACACGATTCGGTCGCAACACAATTTCTCAATTTAATTTAAGGTGCTCAATGTAAGAATTGGGTCATGAGATTTGTACTCACATTAAACCTGCATCATGGAAATGTTGTCATGACATGATTCACATGAACTGCCAAGTAAATGTGTTATTTATTGAAACGCATTTCGGTTGGGTTTTATGGTCCATTGGGCTAAATATACAGTAATTTTGTCACGATATGTGTAGGACTGAAATGTAAAATAGTACTTTTTAAGACCTGTATAGTGAAGGTTGTTACCTTATTTGTGAGGTAGCGTTTGCTCGCCACTGATGGCAGCCGCAGTACCCGTTCAAGTGCATCTGTCACGCTCAGTGATTCTGGCAAGGTCACTTTCGTCAATAGAAGGGCGGAATGCTCAAGTTTGAAAACCTGTATGAAGATATCACATTATTTCACGTGGCGTGGGTTCGTGGCAGAAAACCATGATCGTATTTGTTATGGGCAGATACAATATACCGTTTCTGGTAAAGGACAATCATTAACTGAGAGAAGTAACAAAGTATCTGTTTATATTCACCTGTTTATATTCTCACATAGCCCAGTGACCGTACTTCCCTGGGCCCAGTTTCATAAAGCCTTGTAACTTTACGCGCAATTACGCGGTCTACTGGTCGCAGCTAACAGCGAATAGTTAATGCAGCTTACAGCCGGTTTCATGAGACCAATTTAGCATTCGTGCCACTAAATCGAATTAGAATTGCTCTAGTCAGGTAGCGGTGGGGAATCCCTGTATTTGTGCTGTGCTTCGGGAGGATGCCGTAAATATTTCAACCAGCGTAAAGTTACGCCTACTAAATACATGGTGCAGCTAAGTGCAACTATGGAGCAGACTCGTGAAACGCAACTAGTGTAACTTTACAACGTTTTAGGCTTTCGACGGGTTATCGCCCGCTACGATGTCTTAAGTACGCTCCATGAAACTGGGCTCCGAATGACAATAATAAAACATGGGTTAAAAAATTCTTTTGAAAAGCCTATGACAATGAATGTGTATGTGACAGGTAATCAACGTAACCACACACACCTTCTGGGGCATGGAACCAAGGACAAGCCCAAGGTCAAGGTCAACTGGGTACTGTGGCGCCATCTTCTGTCTTTTCGCACCGGCCAAACTAGACTCATCAGATCGATCATCGTCCAGTTGAATCTACAAATTGACACCAGATATAGTTTAGTCAAGATATTAATAATGTATTTTAGTATAATTTAACTTACTTTGGAGCTTAATTGTCGAAGATGAGTACGACGTTTCGACCCGTCATCTACGGGCTTTGTTCACGTACTGGTGTCACGTGTGTTGCCTCAGATTTCGGCGGGATAATTTGATTGTAGATGGCAGGCAGATGGTATCCCTGGTCTCTGTTCATGGTAGGGGCTCTTTGTTTGATATAGTTTATATAACCTCCTTCACTTTTCTCTTGTGCCATAAACAGAGATCAGGGATACCATCTGCCTGCCATCTACAATCAAATTATCCCGTTATGTCGAACTTCAATAATTCAGGCTTTGATGAAACTTTCAAATTGAGTTTATAACAAATGCTGTCATCGAAGGGGAATGTTTTGCAGTACGATTAAACATTTGAAATATAATGCCGACTTAATTTTTTCTGCTGGGATGACAATTATGATTGCGAAGAACGCCATTCAATAAAAATTAAATATGGAAAATACATGCACTCACAAAAACCAAAATTATTTCAGTTTTCTTTACCACAGACATGTAAATAGTTGTACATTATATAGTATAGTAATTTATTAATATTTCGTACACAATATATATTTAACAAGATTTCCACTTAGAAAATCAACTCTAGATGGCAGGTGGACAAGGAAGCCCTTTGGCTTATCGAGAGTCCAACCTATCTATCTAAATGCACCCAGCCCTTCTTAGGTACATGTCAATTTTATTTTTAAACATATTAACACTACTAGCACTTACACAATCAGCCGATAATCTGTTCCATTCATTTACTGTTCTTTGTGAAAATGAAAATTTCCTAATATCTAGTCTACACTGCTTCTTTGCTAATGTAATTCCATGTCCTCTAGTCCTTCTCTCTTCCTTAACAGAGAAAAAAATATTTCTGTCAATATTTTCATACCCATTCAATATTTTAAAAACTTCTATCTGATCTCCTCTCAATCTCCTGGTTTCTAGTGTTGTTAATCCACATTCTTTTAGACGCATTTCATAACTAATATTCCTGAGTTTTTGTATAATTTTGGTTGCTCTTCTTTGTACTCTTTCTAGTATATCAATATCCTTCTTGCGATATGGCCTCCATGCCTGTATGCAATATTCTAAATGAGGCCTAACTATTGTTTTGTACAGCGGTATTATTAGTTCTTTTTCCTTGTACACTATATTTCGTCTAATTAATCCAAGAATTTGGTTTCCCTTTGCTGCTGCAATTGCACACTGTTCTAATACCTTCATATCAGCACTAATAGTTAACCCTAAGTCCTTTTCCGTTACGGTAGCATTTAGTACAGTATCACCCATTGTATATTGTGCATCTTCATTTCCATGTCCTGTGTGGAGGCACTTACACTTCCCATAATATATGTGAATGTATATATATATATATATATATATATATATACATATATGTATACATATATATATAATATATATACTTAGAACTGAAAATGAAAGCACCAATCAGAGAACTAACCTTTCCACTCCCACTGATCGCTCCCACAAAGGAGACGGGGCATTTCTCCCGAATCCCCATCTTAGCAAGGATGCCAGCATCCTCGTGGCGGATGAGTAGGGCGTCAGACTCCTGGTACTCCGCACCCCACAGCTCCAGTAGACTGATGGTGGGGTCGGCCAACTGGAACGCTCCGACACGGATGACCGCACCCGCGGGATCACAGATCTCCTTGAGAACATTCCCTGTGGGGAAACCAACTGGACATTAACTTCTAATCTCTGACACTGTCCCTCAGTATTCTTCATTCTAGTTGTGTCAACTCTCACGTCTATCAGATGGCTCGTTTGCATGCTTAGGTAATTTCTTAATAAGAAAGATTTGTACACTTCCTTCTCTCTCTCTCTCTCTCTCTCTCTGTCTCTCTGTCTCTCTGTCTCTCTGTCTCTCTGTCTCTCTCTGTCTCTCTGTCTCTCTGTCTCTCTGTCTCTCTCTGTCTCTCTCTGTCTCTCTCTGTCTCTCTCTGTCTCTCTCTGTCTCTCTCTGTCTCTCTCTGTCTCTCTCTGTCTCTCTCTGTCTCTCTCTGTCTCTCTCTGTCTCTCTCTGTCTCTCTCTGTCTCTCTCTGTCTCTCTCTGTCTCTCTCTGTCTCTCTCTGTCTCTCTCTGTCTCTCTCTGTCTCTCTCTGTCTCTCTGCATTCTCTCTCTCTGCATTCATTCTCTCTCTCTCTCTCTGCATTCATTCATTCTCTCTCTCTCTCTCTCTCTCTCTCTCTGTCTGTCTGTCTGTCTGTCTGTCTGGGAGGATAAGTTCGGCGGCTGTAAGAACTCGTTTTCATGGTTAGGTCAGAAAGTAAACAAAAAGATTGCCACGTATGGCCGCGATGCTGATGACTCCAGCACGGACTTGCCCACCAAATGACGCCACGTCCCGACAAAAAAACATCTCGACATCGTTCAGTATTCTAACCAAATTTGAAGCCACTGAATATTCGTATTCGAAATTTCAAGAATATTCGATTCGATTTAAATCAGGGCTTTATGCAGGATCAAATTATTGCCAGTCACACATCTTTTGGTGGACATGTGGATGTTAACTGTTAACCGATTAGATCCCACAACGGCCGCGAACGGCCGCGCTGCAGACTCCTGGAACGGCAGGGACCGGCCGCTGTCAGGACTGTGTATTCGAAAAATGCCTGGCGATTAACTACTGCACTAAACGCTTCTAAATGTTAACACCACCTAGCGGATACAGTTTGCAACAACACCAGCTTGTCACGTGCATGGGTTGCCATATTGAATTTTTTTATTTACATCGATTTTCTTCGAGTGCGTCTTCGTCAAACTTTGCCTTTGTCGTCATGTTTTCGGCAACTGATGTTGCACAGATGGTGTGGCATAATGACAGCGATTATGGTGAAATGGAAGGGGGATCGGATGTGGAAATTGAGAAACATGTAAGTAGTTTTGTCTGTAAGAATTATTGCTTCAATCGTGTCGCTAAAACTTGGTAAAAGTTGGCTGTCAATATCATCGCTTTGGCATCGACTGAGTTGGACTATGACCGTTCGATGTTCATCGATTCCGTCACTTGTGTTATTTTTACACTCGTTTTATATACTTTTGTTGATTTTATTTGGATGTATGACATATTTCAACAATACAGTGACTTGTTTGAATAACTAATAATTACACATTTGTATGCTGAGTACAACTGTCAACTGTCAAAAGTTACAGCTGTCAGTGACAGTGTCAGTCCCGAGTACACGTGTAACTGGCAGTTTGTTTATGGATGTGCTGCTCTTCTGTTCTGCTGATGTTACTTCTAACCTCAGGCACCAGCTATGGTATTTTATTATGTTGTAATATTGTTGATATTTCGTAAATGTTTATAATTATATTTCTCTCATTTCATGTTTATTTATTTTGACTTTTTATTACAGGAAGAAGAAAAGAAGACGAAGAAGAAGAAATATGTTTTCTTCGACCAGTATTTCACATAAAACACACATACACTATACCATTTCAAACAACTCAAAACAACACAAATATAAATTATACAATACAACAATGAACAGACACAATGTTTTGTTTCTCAATAAATACTGTTGCAACTAATTTGATTGATTCAATGGCTTTATTACTGAGATATTTCAATACATGCCTGTATAACAAAATGTCGGCCATTTTGAAAATATTTGGCTTGACAAAATTATGAAAATATTGTGTAACTAGAAAAATAACCGTCAGAATGTTACAATGTTTTCATTTTTGCAAAGCTAACACTTATAGCTGCATTTTATTCACTGGGTTGAATATGGTACTAGCAGGGGCTCAATTTCAAATGTCAGTCGCTAAGTAGAATAACTTTCAATATTTAAAAATAAAATCTTATTTTCTATGCAAATTGTGAGCAAGTGTCAACATTTTATGACTAAATCATATTTCTATGTGTACAGGCATGTGGAGAAATTAGTTCTCTTTAAAATAAACACAACTTGTAATAAACAATATTGAATAGATTTTTTTCTACAGATTTTTTAACACATAGAGGTAAAATCGCTCAAACATGGCCAAAAATCCTGGGAACATGAGGGCATGTGTTAATAAAATCCTAGGGCCTAATGGGTTAAGCCAGTTCACAAACTTTAAATGCATTTTTGGACCTGAAAAGGACTACAAACACACATGTGACAACATTTACACTGACTTTCAAGGCATAACTAACAATATCTATGGTTTTGGAAGACTTTTTTTGCTCCTTCATTTTTTACCCGTCCACCCATATTTCTACCCATGCATATTCGTTTTTACCCGTCCAAATGACGGGTGGATGGATCTCTACATAAAGCTATGATTCGAATGAAATTCCTGATTCATACCATCCTTATGATGCGAGTCGAAATTTGTTAGTCGAGTAATAAGAAATCTTATTCTTCCAACTTGATAAACATTTTACATGAATACAGATCCTACCGTTGCCTCCTGCGCCCTGGTCGTGAATGCTACAGATGGGGTTGTGTTGCCCCATCTCTATACACGCCCTGAGCACCCGGTTCAGTTTCTGCTCCATCTCGGCATCGCCCCGCTGTACCGCCCCAAAGTCAAGGTCACTTGCGTTGTCACCCTGCACTTGGATGGAGGAGGCTGCCCCTCCTCCCACCCCGATCCTGTACACCGGGCCTCCCACCTTCACAACGTCCATCCCTGGGAAAGAGAGGGAAAGTGAGAGGGAGCTTCGTTATGCATTTCAGAATTTGAATTAGAAATTTTCTTCTATGTATGTATTTGATTGTCAGTAATAGTATACATAGTTATGTAGCAAATACACGTTCAGATTTTAATTAATTGTGTTTTTTTCTCACTTAAGTTGACCCTAAATAACAGAAAAAAAGTTTTTGTGTGGGAAAATCCAAGATGGCCACCACCGGTCACCAAAAGGCTTACAATCGCTATATCTTTGGCAACAAATGGTATAGAAACTTGAAATTTGATTTGTTTTTTCCAGTCCTTTAGGGTCAATGAAAGTGGAAAAACACAATAATTAAAAATCTACATGAAGAAGTCACAGAATGACACGACATACACTAAAATACGATTGGTCAAGACATACATCACATTGCGTAATCCAGTCATGCAAAGTGCAGATATTACTATAATGTGGTGGATTTCTGGGAACTATTTTTTTTATGATATTGAAGGCATTTCAGAGGTGCACAGTTTTAACAATTGATGTTCATATATGTGACATGTTCTAATGAAATGAGTCGTATGTCATACTAACCACATTTTGGCATGATGTTCGTTACACTTTCAACAAATTTGTCGTCTTATGAACATTATAAAAATCTGGAAAATGAGAAACTTATTTTAAACCAATCAATAACTTTCTGTGACCGCTTACCCACTTGTGCCGTTTCCTTGGTTACGTGGAAGTGGTCAAGCGCCCCAATGCCACCACTAAACATGATTGGTTTCACCCACTCTCTCCTCTCTCCATTGGGCAGTCTCAGGCCAAACGATCGCGCAAAACCGGTCAGAAGCGGTTCGCCGAACTTGTTGCCGTAATCGGACGCTCCATCACTGGCGCCGATTGCGATCTCAAGAGGACGGGCAAAGTTCGGGGGGTACACAAAGTTGTCATCTTCCCACGGGAGACAGTAGTCTGAAATTAAACAATCAGTGACAGAAAACAAGCGAAACGAAATACCGAGCATGTCACAGAGCATAAAAAGGCAAGTTCTTAAATTCTTATATAGTGCAGTATCCAGTCCTCAGGACCGTTCAAAGCGCTTCACACTTTACTTCCATGACGGACCTGTTCACTCAGACACCATCTCAGCTTCTCTGAGAAGCATCCAGCCATATATGCTACAATTAATGCGCGAAGGCTGCTCATACACATATCCACCACTGTCTATAGCCAGATACTCATTTATACAGCTGAGTGAACTGGAGCAATGTAGAGTGAAAAAACTTGCCCAAGATTTTAACACAGCAGAACAGGATTCGAACCCGGGTTCTCGTAGTTGAGAGTCCAAAGCTCTACCCCTGGGCCACGGCACTCGCCAGTCGTCCTACACCTGGCTGTGTTCTCACCTGGGATGTGTAGATTGCCGAAGCAGTATCCCGCCGTGCCAGCGATCACGTGGGCCCCTCGCCCCGTGCTCTGGACATCCCTCATCCTCCCCCCGGCCCCAGTAGTGGCCCCAGGGAAGGGCGCAACACCTGCAGGGTATCAATGTCATTCACTGTTAGTTTTCCTTTTGATGAAGTTACTGAGTGTTACCATAATATTCAACAAAACACACTCTCTCACATACACACTCTCTCTCACACACACACACCTACTCTCTCCCACCCACTCTCTCACACACTCTCTCTTACACACACACTCTCTCATACACACACACTCTCACACACACATATTAAAAAAATTCTCAGATTCTACTTTCTCAAAAATAATCCATGACATTTCGAGAGAGAGAGAGAGATATATATATATATATATATATATATATATATGAAAAGTGACTTAATAATTTCTTCTGAAAACCAACATGTTAATAATAACAATAAACGTTATTTAAACACTGATCTCCAGGGTATGATACTGTTCAACAGTCTTCTATAAAACAATACATGTCATATATACATATAAAATGAGAGAAAGATACAAAAATTGTTAAACCAAATAAATAAAATGTGAAATATAAATATATATATAATAATACATATAATGACACTATTAAATAAATCATTATTAAAATGAACTAGTAGTATAATAGTAAACAAGGACTAAACGCCCAAATAACAAGACATTAAAAGTAAATTTGAAACAAATAACGTTAGGGTACGATTTAAATGTGTTCAAGCACTCCGTCACACGTTAGTGTTCGTCACACATCTGTAAAGGTAACCTATTACACATTAAAAGCTAGTTGATGTGTATTGACGAGTACCTGTGGGAAAGTTGTGGGTCTCTGCTGTGAAGACTATGTGTCTGGTGATGTCCCCGAGTTCACGGAAGGCGCTGGGGGCAGACGGCTTGAGAGGGTACAACTGCTTGGTCTTGAAGCCCTCAATGCCACTACAACAACGCAGAGACACTTAACATGGGTGGTCTGTGTTACAGGGTTGCTACTCATGGAAGCTTTCAAAATTCCCTGACTTTTCCATGACTCAAAGTTTCATTTTCCCTGACCATGCTGACTGAATAATCATGAAACTTTATGTGCAATGTACATATAATGAGCAATTAACTTACAAAATATAATCAATGTTAGATGCCCACTCAGATTGCCAGTTATGGCATTATTACAACAGTCAACAGCAACAGAAGAACGTATGGTACCCACATTATAAAAAGCATATGTTTGTGGTATCAACATTGTTTCACGGGATCATTACGCGTAATGAATTCGAGTTCGCGGCATAATGCGCATGACATGAGAAAGTCAAATTTCCCTGACTTTCAAGGGATTTTCCTGTATTTCCCTGACTTTTCTCAAAATCTCAAATTTCCCTGACCCAGCACAAAATTCCCTGACTTTTCCCTGACCTTGAATTTCCCTGACTGTTCCCTGACCAGTGGCAACCTTGTGTTAATACTGTCTGTGTACTGGCTCAGACACCACTTCTCGACCAGAGTGGTTAAAATGTGGAACTCCCTTTCAGAAGACACAGTCCAGGCCAGAACAGTTAATGAACTGAAGTCACACCTCCGAAGAGATTGGAGAGGTCACCCAGACCTGTACAATTATAATATTTCAAATTAACCAGCCTTGACAAACCAGACAAAAAACATATGGAAAAAAATACATCAATAGAGAACTACAACATCAGAAAACAAATCTTGAGACGGTCTCAATGCTCAGTTTGGGCAACTACGGAGCGGTCTTGAGGTAAGATAAGCTAGTGAGAATGAAACTCAATTAACAGCATTAACCTATCTAATCATTTGTGCTGCTGTGTGTCACTTTGCCATATGACATGACCAGGGTCCGTACACATCTGGACATTTTAGATTCAAGACAATTCAAGACTTTCCAAGGCTATTTGAAAAATAAATTCAAGACTGTTTTAATGACAGATGTATTTTTAAGTGCAGTAAAATAAGAAAACAATGGCGCTGACCACAATGAAATGCCGATTGCCCAGTGTGCACGAGTTATTTTTGTGCGTAGGCTTTTCCTTTTCCGGCTGTTGTTCGTCACAAGTTTCACAACAATTGAGTCAAAACAATATTTTATTGACAATTAAATTCAAGGCTTTTCAAGACTACTTTGTAAAATTCAAGGATTTCAAGGCCTTGAATTTGGTCCAATCAAATTCAAGGCTTTTCAAGACTTTCAAGGCCCTGTACGGACTCTGCATGACATGATAGGCTTGCAAAATTACATCTGTCCAAAGGTTTGTAGCTGAATAACAGCTTGTGCACTTGAGATTATAAAACAAAAATCATTCAAGTGCACAAGAGATGTATTGTTGAATAAATACAAGAATCTATGAAATAAACAATTTACTTGTTTGCATCAACTGATGTATATGTATATAGGCCTATAAGGTATATATGTTTGTATGCACATAGAAAGTTTAGTCACTCCTACGTCATACAGGCCACATCGAAAATCAGCAGTTGGGGTTTTGTCCACATTTGCAAGTTGGGAATTTGTCTCCATGTTTGTGGCTGTGTCATTGTTTGTGGCTGTGTCATTGTTTGTGGCTGTGTCATTGTTTGTGGCTGTGTCATTGTTTGTGGCTGTGTCATTGTTTGTGGCTGTGTCATTGTTTGTGGCTGTGTCATTGTTTGTGGCTGTGTCATTGTTTGTGGCTGTGTCATTGTTTGTGGCTGTGTCATTGTTTGTGGCTGTGTCATTGTTTGTGGCCGTGGCACTGTTTGTGGCCGTGTCATTGTTTGTGGCCGTAGCTTTGTTTGTGACTGTAGCACTGTTTGTGGCTGTAGCAGTTTGTGGCTGTAGCACTGTTTGTGGCTGTAGCAGTTTGTGGCTGTGGCATTGTCTGTGGCTGTGGCACTGTATGTGGCTGTGGCACTGTTTGTGGCTGTGGCACTGTTTGTGGCTGTGGCACTGTTTGTGGCTGTGGCACTGTTTGTGGCTGTGGCACTGTCTGTGGCTGTGGCACTGTCTGTGGCTGTGGCACTGTATGTGGCTGTGGCACTGTCTGTGGCTGTGGCACTGTCTGTGGCTGTGGCACTGTCTGTGGCTGTGGCACTGTCTGTGGCTGTGGCACTGTCTGTGGCTGTGGCACTGTCTGTGGCTGTGGCACTGTTTGTGGCTGTGGCACTGTTTGTGGCTGTGGCACTGTTTGTGGCCGTGGCACTGTTTGTGGCCGTAGCACTGTTTGTGGCCGTAGCATTGTTTGTGGCTGTAGCATTGTCTGTGGATGTAGCACTGTTTGTGGCTGTGGCACTGTTTGTGGATGTGGCACTGTTTGTGGTTGTAGCACTGTTTGTGGCTGTAGCATTGTTTATAGCTTCACCTGCTGTTATCTGAGAACTTGATGATGTTGTTTGGATTACTGTTTGTGGCTGTAGCACTGTTTGTGGCTGTGGCACTGTTTGTGGCTGTGGCACTGTTTGTGGCTGTAGCATTGTTTGTGGCTGTAGCATTGTTTGTGGCTGTAGCATTGTCTGTGGATGTAGCACTGTTTGTGGCTGTAGCACTGTTTGTGGCTGTGGCACTGTTTGTGGCTGTAGCATTGTTTGTGGCTGTAGCATTGTTTGTGGTTGTAGCATTGTTTATAGCTTCACCTGCTGTTATCTGAGAACTTGATGATGTTGTTTGGATTGCTGTGCTTCTGAGTGTCCGTCACCATCTGAAACAGTGATCGGTCGATGTCTCCTCCATCCACCACCAGGTGGCTCTTGAAGAACCAGTGCCGACTGTGTTCGCTGAATAGAGGTAGGCCAGGTAAGGTAAGTTCAGTTGTTTTCAAAATTCATTAAACAAAATTTGTTTGATGAAGAATTTGTAACCTTAAACAATTCCTCACAATTGAATACATGTCTCCTATGACGTGTCCAAGCGGTCAGCTGGAAAAGATTTACGTAACGAGCAAAATCATGTATGAGATTGTTCACAGAAACAACAGTACATTCGAACTTTGCTTCATCATAAGCTCATTAATACAGTCATCTTCCGATTAAGGTCACCCTATTCTCAAATGTATTCCATTTACAAGTGACCTTAATACAAAGGTTCCATTGTACAAGTATTACAGCGACCTTAATGCAGAGGTTCCACTGTACAAGTAGTACAGCGACCTTAATGCAGAGGTTCCACTGTACAAGTATTATAGCGACCTTAATACAGAGGTTCCACTGTATAAGTATTACAGCAACCTTAATACAGAGGTTCCACTGTACAAGTATTACAGCGACCTTAATACAGAGGTTCCACTGTATAAGTATTACAGTGACCTTAATACAGAGGTTCCACTGTACAAGTATTACAGTGACCTTAATACAGAGGTTCCACTGTACAAGTAGTACAGTGACCTTAATACAGAGGTTCCACTGTACAAGTATTACAGCGACCTTAATACAGAGGTTCCACTGTACAAGTATTACAGCGACCTTAATACACACATTCCACTGTACAAGTATTACAGCGACCTTAATGCAGAGGTTCCACTACACAAGTATTACAGTGACCTTAATACAGAGGTTCCACTGCACAAGTATTACAACGACCTTAATACAGAGGTTCCACTGTACAAGTATTACAGTGACCTTAATACAGAGGTTCCACTGTACAAGTATTACAGCGACCTTAATACAGAGGTTCCATTGTACAAGTATTGCTGACTAGTTTTCACCAATATCTACGATAATAATAAAAAAACATTTTAAAGTGCTGTATATCCAGGAAAATTTCCGCACAGAGGTGCATAAAATACATTGTAGCACAGACATATTTAAAATATTCATAATCAGTTTAAACTTGCATGTAAAGACGAAATGTTAAATGATAATAAAATAGATAATTAAGTAGATAATTAAATAAAGCTTCTAAAAATCGTAATTCATAAGCTAAACTTATCAGCAATAAATAGATAAAATAAAATTACAAATAAATAATAAAATATATTAATAACTTTATAATAAAGTAAAAAAATTATTAGTTAAAATAAATTCATTATAAAATACCCTACAAGTAATTTACAAATGTGGCCTTTTACGCACAGACTGTCTGATAGACCGTTCCACAGGCGCGGTAATGGTTTTCTATTTTTGTAACCATTGAAACCATATAAACCCAAGAAGGGATAGCAAGACTCAAGTTACCTGTTCGACTGTGCCAGATCGAAGCATTCTACACTTGTTGGATTTCTCGACAGCTTCTTTTTGAACATGTCAGTGTAGTAATTGATGTCCCATTCATCAAACGCGAGCCCTGAAATCATGCAAAATCAGTCAAAATTATTTAAAGTAAGTGTACCTTCTGTTTTTACTGTACAATAAGCTATATTATATAAATTAAATATGTTGTATCGTACCGACAGCCCAAATATGTTTGAATGAATAATTTCTAGCTGGTGAAATGTTTTGATTCATGACAAATAAATTGTTTACCATGTGAAGAATTATTGGATTTATAATATTATGTCAATGTTTCATTCTGATTATACTGCATATTTGACACATACTGTGCGGGGTATTTAAAAAAAAATTAAACACATTTTGGAATATTTTAACACCACACATGTAAACACTGTGTGAGCCTTCTAGCCATCTCCAAATAAAAAAAACTAAAAAGTATTGTTCAAACCTAGATTTAGTTTACTTAAAGATAACTTATTTATAGCAGCAATAAAACAGTCTCTTCGTGTGTACAACAAATGAGTGTACTACAAATTAAACATTTATTAAAATCACACCACTTACCCAGTTCCAGATTTGCCTTTTCCAGTGCCTCCCTGCCCTTTCCCATGACGTCCACCTCGTATACTGCATCCGGTTGAATATCTAGGTCAAAGGTTGTGATCGGTGAAGCATACCGACATTCAGTCATGCGATCATGAAGACTGGTGACCAACGAATCTTCCATGGCTTTTGTGACAACGACAGCGTCACCACTTGGGCCTGATGTCATTGTGTCACTAAATGTGACAAGATATCGGCACGAGACCTCGACACGGGTGACAGATGACAGACCAACAGAGTGACATATTGACACAGCATTGGTGGAAAATGCAGTGGAGAAATTCAGCCTGCAAAACATAAGAAACCAACCGTGATTATAAGATCACACAGAGATGGTAAAATAATCAATGGTTAAATAGCAGGGTTACTTGACAAAAACAATTTCCATAATCACCCTACATAATCCCAAAATGCTGGATTATGGTACTTTATTGACTTGACATATATATATATATATATATATATATATTTTATATATGATTGATAATTGTAAGTTTTTTGTAACAACTTCACTGACAAGTGAATTATATTATTTTAGAACATCTGATGCAGCATTATACAGATACATTTAGAAGTTATTTAGTAAGATATTTCTACAGAGTAGTGTAGTAACAAGTTCCATAATGACTATGGAAAATCAATATCGGTAATTGTTAGGTACAGGGTAGCCCTGTTATACTGACTAACAAACAATTAAATTGATCATACAAATGTAACAAATCACAGTATTCACTCACTACTTCTGCACTCCGTATCATGTGAATGCTACATTAAAATAATTTAATAAAAATATAAAGTAGATCCTTTCTTTGAAAAATAATTTGAAGAACGTTCCAGGAAGATCTAATTGTTGGAAATATGCTAACAAAACATAAAAATGTCACCATCACTTACGTGAATTTCTAAACAATTGTGCTACAAGATTTCACCATTAACTGGAAACCACGCCAAAGTGTTGAAAATAAAAATCATGTAGTCAAAGAAACTGATTGCATTAATTAATAAATCAAATGGAATTTGTTATACTTATAATGTTTCTATTTCCCATGCAAGGGAGCATTGATTACCTTGGTCCTATCTCCACCAGTAGCTTCAGTTTGCTACTACTCGGCTGCAGATAAGTTTGTTTGGAAAGACTTTCTTCAAATGGGATCTGCAGAATCCATAGTAATTTCTTTTCCTCTTCCTCAGAAAGCTCTGAAACAACATAGAAGTTCTACATAAATTGCTCATAAATAGCTTCACATATCTAGGATACTGCATCATATGCATAAAACAACTTTATCAATATTTAAGATGAAATGAGAAAACAAAGTTACACATGATGTAACGTTACCTTTGATTGGACCAGACAGCTCAAGGTAGAAACAGAGTTCTGTGTCAAGACCTGTGATTGGGTAGGCTTTAGTGACAGCTGATTGCAATTTGTCAAGTGTCACATGATGTTGTGATCCAATCAGTGCAGGTCTGCGATACCAGCATAGCACCACCATGTCTGCTGTAATTAAAAGAAATAGTTTATTTAGATTAATAATGTAGTTATTACATATGATAGATCATCAATATACTGTAGAACTGTAACCGGTATGGGTGGAACTGGTACGTGGAACTGGAACCAGTATGGGTGGAACTGGTACGTGGAACTGGAACCAGTATGGGTGGAACTGGAACCAGTATGGGTGGAACTGGAACCAGTATGGGTGGAACTGGTACGTGGAACTGGAACCAGTATGGGTGGAACTGGAACCAGTATGGGTGGAACTGGAACCAGTATGGGTGGAACTGGAACCAGTATGGGTGGAACTGGAACCAGTATGGGTGGAACTGGAACCAGTATGGGTGGAACTGGTACGTGGAACTGGAACCAGTATGGGTGGAACTGGAACCAGTATGGGTGGAACTGGAACCAGTATGGGTGGAACTGGAACCGGTATGGGTGGAACTGGAACCAGTATGGGTGGAACTGGAACCAGTATGGGTGGAACTGGTACGTGGAACTGGAACCAGTATGGGTGGAACTGGAACCGGTATGGGTGGAACTGGAACCAGTATGGGTGGAACTGGTACGTGGAACTGGAACCAGTATGGGTGGAACTGGAACCAGTATGGGTGGAACTGGAACCAGTATGGGTGGAACTGGAACCAGTATGGGTGGAACTGGAACCAGTATGGGTGGAACTGGAACCAGTATGGGTGGAACTGGTACGTGGAACTGGAACCAGTATGGGTGGAACTGGAACCAGTATGGGTGGAACTGGAACCAGTATGGGTGGAACTGGAACCGGTATGGGTGGAACTGGTACGTGGAACTGGAACCAGTATGGGTGGAACTGGAACCAGTATGGGTGGAACTGGAACCAGTATGGGTGGAACTGGAACCAGTATGGGTGGAACTGGAACCAGTATGGGTGGAACTGGAACCAGTATGGGTGGAACTGGTACGTGGAACTGGAACCAGTATGGGTGGAACTGGAACCAGTATGGGTGGAACTGGAACCAGTATGGGTGGAACTGGAACCGGTATGGGTGGAACTGGAACCAGTATGGGTGGAACTGGAACCAGTATGGGTGGAACTGGTACGTGGAACTGGAACCAGTATGGGTGGAACTGGAACCGGTATGGGTGGAACTGGAACCAGTATGGGTGGAACTGGTACGTGGAACTGGAACCAGTATGGGTGGAACTGGAACCAGTATGGGTGGAACTGGAACCAGTATGGGTGGAACTGGAACCAGTATGGGTGGAACTGGAACCAGTATGGGTGGAACTGGAACCAGTATGGGTGGAACTGGTACGTGGAACTGGAACCAGTATGGGTGGAACTGGAACCAGTATGGGTGGAACTGGAACCAGTATGGGTGGAACTGGAACCGGTATGGGTGGAACTGGTACGTGGAACTGGAACCAGTATGGGTGGAACTGGTACGTGGAACTGGAACCAGTATGGGTGGAACTGGTACGTGGAACTGGAACCAGTATGGGTGGAACTGGTACGTGGAACTGGAACCAGTATGGGTGGAACTGGAACCGGTATGGGTGGAACTGGAACCAGTATGGGTGGAACTGGTACGTGGAACTGGAACCAGTATGGGTGGAACTGGAACCAGTATGGGTGGAACTGGTACGTGGAACTGGAACCAGTATGGGTGGAACTGGAACCGGTATGGGTGGAACTGGAACCAGTATGGGTGGAACTGGAACCGGTATGGGTGGAACTGGTACGTGGAACTGGAACCAGTATGGGTGGAACTGGAACCGGTATGGGTGGAACTGGAACCAGTATGGGTGGAACTGGAACCGGTATGGGTGGAACTGGAACCAGTATGGGTGGAACTGGAACCGGTATGGGTGGAACTGGAACCAGTATGGGTGGAACTGGAACCGGTATGGGTGGAACTGGTACGTGGAACTGGAACCAGTATGGGTGGAACTGGAACCGGTATGGGTGGAACTGGAACCAGTATGGGTGGAACTGGAACCGGTATGGGTGGAACTGGTACGTGGAACTGGAACCAGTATGGGTGGAACTGGAACCGGTATGGGTGGAACTGGAACCAGTATGGGTGGAACTGGAACCGGTATGGGTGGAACTGGAACCAGTATGGGTGGAACTGGAACCGGTATGGGTGGAACTGGAACCAGTATGGGTGGAACTGGAACCGGTATGGGTGGAACTGGTACGTGGAACTGGAACCAGTATGGGTGGAACTGGAACCGGTATGGGTGGAACTGGAACCAGTATGGGTGGAACTGGTACGTGGAACTGGAACCAGTATGGGTGGAACTGGAACCAGTATGGGTGGAACTGGAACCAGTATGGGTGGAACTGGAACCAGTATGGGTGGAACTGGAACCAGTATGGGTGGAACTGGTACGTGGAACTGGAACCAGTATGGGTGGAACTGGAACCAGTATGGGTGGAACTGGAACCGGTATGGGTGGAACTGGAACCGGTATGGGTGGAACTGGAATACATGGGTGGAACTGGAACTGGTATCATGGCCATGGGTGGAACCTTTGTGTGAATATAAGTTCAATGTACAAAGAAACAAAGACGTGCGCAGTTATGTGAACATTTCTTCACACAAATTGAAGAGCCGCAGCACAAACTGCATAAACTTCTACCAACACCAAGAACTGCAACATACAATACAAGATGCCGTACTCGATATCCTTATCCCAGAGTCAAAACAAACAGGACTAAGAACTGCTTCATTAACTGGTGCCTTTTCAACCAAAAGAACTCAAAGTGACACTTTGCAAACTTTCGTGAATGCTGATATAGATGGAAATGTGTAAAATATTGTAAAACCTTAATTTATTCTTTAGATCTATTTATTTTAATGTTTTAAAGTATTTATTAAAATATTTTATTAAAGTATTTTTATAAGTTTAGTTAAATAATCACAGAAAATATGTTTTAATGTCTTAACCTATTTAAATTACCTTTATAGATGCATTTCAAATAAATTATTCTCTACTTTTTTAATAAATTTTATATTTATGCTAATGTTTTAAATTATATATTATTTCAATCTATTTTAACAAATATATTTTGCATGTTTTATGTACCTATTTCAATCTGTATTGATTGCCAAGAGAATGAAATAAACCATTATTATTATTATAACGTTGAATACTTTTCATAGGATATCATTATCTTGTAAAAGTATATTTAAATTTGTATTTCATAGTTTGCCTGAGAGCCAATCAATGTCTCTACCCTAACCTGGAGTAAGGCCGCACTGTCAGTTATATCGGCAGGCCATTAATAAATTCCAGGCGGACTTGAGGGGCTGAAAAGTGCTGCCACCTCACGGAGTCTGGTTAATCGAAGCTAAGGCCTGTTGCGGCCTGGATAACCAGGTGTTAAAATTAAGTAAAATACGTAAGAATGTAAACATATTAGCTTGGTTATGACATATTATGTTATCAAATCGCCAGCCCATATTAATATTCACGCCGTCCTGGATGACGCAGTTTTACAGTCAAATTAGTTGTCTAAGTCGGTTGGTAATTCGCATGTCGTAGCCGGCCCATATTATCGCCCACTTAATGTTACACGTTTGAATGATTAAAAAAGCACACCAAAGAACAAATATGCAACAAAACGATTAACAAATTACAAGTGCAGTTGCCAGTTTCTTACCTGCGTGAAACCGATCTATGTACGATACGACAGTTTAAACAGGATCTTTTAACACGTGTCTGCCTTCCAAGCACCAAACCGCGCCAAGTTTCCGTAGGGAAGAGTCCGAAGAGTTCAAGAGTAAAACATGAATGGTTGCATAACGGTTCCCCAGGGGTGTCACTCCGACGCAAGACATTGACCTGTGGCTAAGGTTTCTTTCAGCCGTTATAGAATTGCGCAGTTTTCTGTATGATGATATATAAGGCACACATGATAATGTCTAGTATATCTATGATATTGCATGTATTATATGAACGATGTTTAACATCAATAATAATTGTTCGCTCTGCCTCTGTCCTCTGACATTAATTATAATATATATACTGTTAATAGTACGTATAGTTTTTAGCACTCGGCATCCTCGCGCGTTAGGGTTCTGAAAGTATTGCTTGATAATCTCATATATGAGACTTCGCGCATTCGAATTCTGCAATATAATTATAAAACCTTGCTAAACGCTGGAAAGAACTGGGAAACATCGTGTTCCATATATTACACCAGTATAACTAAGACTGAAATAATGATTGGTCCCGGAAGGCCTGTTAAGTCACATGACAGCTTTTCCTTGGCGATAGCGACGCCATATTTGTTTGGAGAAAAATTACGCGTCCTATTTTAAGTTTTAATGCAGCACAAAACGCATTATGTATGCGATAACGTTTACAATTTACACTGTCTACGTTTGATACAAACGAATACATAGCTGCGACTCACGAGGAACTGTTTGTGGATGCCACGAACAAGAACGGTATGTCTGCAAATTAAGTATAATCAGTTCACCTCCTAAATTTCTCCTCAGCCTCGGGCCGGGGATCTCGGTTGCTGCCTCGATCATAATTATGATTATACATCGCTGGATATCACATTAAATGCATGTTTAGTCAGAGATACCCGCCACTTTTACAAACTTGCTACAAAGTTATTTGTATAAAATAAAAACGAGGCAAACAAGTTTATGAGAAACATTTTGATTGCCAATGCATATCACGTGACTTCGTGCGCCACAACCCGTGACTAATGTAAACTAATAAACCATAGACACCTGCACCTATTTGAGAAGCATCATGACATATGCCAAGATGGAGCCTGGAGGGGCCAATGTTGACACAAACCGCATCAACAATATATTGGCCCCTCCATCTTTGCATATGATATGATGCTTCTCAGTCTCAGATAAGTCCAGGCTGCCCTCCAGGTTTGCAGTTCTTCATGCTTGAGATATCAATACACGGTTTCTCTGGTATATTCCCATCAGATTAAGTTCCTCTTTGTTTACCGTTAGTTCAAATTTTTGACTGATGTCATTGAGTGCATTTGTTTTTTGTCTTGTCATATATGGGACAAGAGGTCTACATCATTTGCAAAGTCGACATCCTCGAGAAAGAGGAACATATCGTAGCCCATCTTATGCCTTTGCAGCGTATCAACTTACGAATATTCAGTTATATGATAAGCAGTGTTTCCCCTGCTGTATGATCAGTAAGGTGGGCTGTTTTTGTAAGCCATCTAGCTTAACATATGTCAGAATTGCCACCTCATAGCTATTTCTTGCTATATATATGTTTACATGTTGCTACCTTGTAGTTATGTATTTGTTTCCTCTCTGTTTCCCAGGGAATAGCTTAAACCTGTTAGAATGCACCATTTTGAAGGTAGTTTTTAAAAGGTTTGTGGCCATGCCCCCGGACCCATATAATGCGCATAACGCTCAGCTCGCCCATATTTTTACTCGGGGAAACACTGTGTAAGTACAATCTGCAGTCTGCTTTGAGATGTAAACTGTTCAGTCATAATACATCCGGTATCGGTATCTGCAAACGGAGTCCATCTGCAAAAATCAAGGTTGACCGTGTAGCCGCGTAGCCTGTGTCTGAGCTGACCAAGTACATGTGATCAGCTCACGACAAAATAACCGGGACCGCGCTATTTCTACTGTAAATGTGCATTAATGTAGACATTATGCTCTCACAATGACGGACATGTTATACGATATCAATATTTAACTATGTGTGAAGTAGCAGTCTCGTGTGAAGCATACGGCGAGCTGTAGATGATTTTAAACATGCGTTCCGGAATCGTTCTAGCACACCTGTCGGGCCACCAGTCGACGTTCCATCGGCTCACTCGGCTGTAAATGTACATTAATGTACATATTATGCCTTCACATTGACGGACATGTTAGATTGTATCCATATTTAGCTATGTGTGAGTTTCAGAGTCATGCAAGTCCAACAGCTAATTGAGGATGATTTAAACAAGCGTTCCGCAAAACATGCAAACAAATCCACGTTAGTCGCTAGAGACGCTGATACGCAACTAGACCCTCTAGCGACTAACGTGGATTTGTGGAACCCCATTGGATAGCAAACCATACCGCGTACGGTTTCGCAAAGCAGTGTGGGAAGCGTTGCCAGAAATCAACACTAACACCTCTGCTAGTGTGAAATGGGAACAAGTCGGTGGCAGAATCCACATTTCGTCAGATCACACCGCCGGCAAGACGAGATGTACCTCACTGTGGTGAAATGGTAGCAATGTCAGTAGTGCAAGGGATACTCAAACTGTGGCTACAGAACACCTCAGACACCTGCCGCCGATGAACTGAAGCGCCAGCGCAACACCACCCTACACGCTAAGCGCCGAAAATATCGTGGCAACACCGACTCGAAACTAGACAGGCTGGCGTCAGACATTGACCGTCTTCACAACGGCACAGCAAATGTTACGCGCTGTTCGCGAAATGACGAAGAAGCGGCAGACTACATATCGATATATGCAGGCTACGTACCGACATTATAGATTGCGCTCAAACTCACAGTGCCGGATATGCATGTGATATGCAACACAGCCGAACTGAATTCACGGGTCACTGACCATGCATTTCAGGAGCCAGTTCATTCCGTAGAAGCGTTGCCGGCATTTGCAGGAAGGCAATCACGACTTGTAGGCCGTATCACTCCCGAATAAGTCGGCAATTTGAACAGTGGGCGAGTTAGCGGGTACGACGACATACGGACCGAGTTTTTT
The DNA here is from genome assembly GCA_964017155.1 of Oasisia sp. SBJ-2009. Lineage (NCBI taxonomy): Eukaryota > Metazoa > Annelida > Polychaeta > Sabellida > Siboglinidae > Oasisia > Oasisia sp. SBJ-2009. Next base: position 24,353,464 of record OZ024860.1, on the reverse strand, counting down.
AAATGCTCGGCGGACCTGTTAGCCCGACCTGATAGACAGTCGACGAACGGCTTCGACCTGAGTCGCGCCTACGATACCATCGGCCGCGACTAACTAATTGATACGCTGCAGACATTCCTCGGAGAATCGGAAATGCTGATGGTTCGCTTTCTTCTCGCCCACACCTCTCTCGAACCTCGCCCCTCAACGGGCGATTGCCACGCATTTGCGACATTAATCGGTATCACACAAGGCGAGTCTCAGCCCCCTGCTTTTTACTGTCTATCTGTACCCATGTCTACCAAAATGATACAAAAACTCAGGAATATTGATTATGAAATGCGTGTAAAAGAATGTGGTTTGACAATACTAGAAACCAGAAGATTGAGAGAAGATCAGATTGAGCTTTTTAAAATATTGAATGGGTTTGAAAATATTGAGAGAAATATTTTTTTCACGGTCAAGGAAGAGAGAAGAACTAGAGGACATGGAGTTACATTAGCAAAGAAGCAGTGTAGACTAAATATTAGAAAATTATAATTTTCACAAAGAACAGTAAACGAATGTAACAAATTATCAGCTGATTGTGAAGGTAATGTTAATATATTTAAAAATAAAATCGACATATGCCTAAGAAGGGCGGGGTATACTTAGATATGTAGGTTGGACTCTCGATAAGCCAAAGGGCTTTCTAGTCAACCTGCCATCTAGAGTTGAATCTCTAGGTGGCAATCTTGTTAAATCTATCTTGAAGCGGCTCTGCGTGACCTTCGACCGCGCCTTCCGACGCGTCCGCCAGCCGACGCCATCTTACTGTCCGACGTCGGACAGCCCAACAACACGACTCCCATCAGCTCAACTTGCGCATTCTTCGACGACATCGAACGCATTGCGCTAAGCTGCTTGGCGAGTGGTCGGCCAACATCAACACGTCGATAACGGAACGCACGAGCATAAGCCGACATGCAGACCGGATAGAGAAAGAATGGCGTATGACGCGCAAAATAAGGTTATTCGGAGAACCGGAAGACGGCTGTAAACATCCTTCGTCGTACCCATGTTGACATACAACATGGAGACGTGGGGAGTAACCAGTCTTCAAGTATTTACTGCTAAAAAGAGAAATTTCACTATCCTGCAGTTGTAACGTGACTGTGGACGAAAGTAATAAGTTTATAAAATAAATATGAGAAATAGATAAAAACAATTAACTGTACATTAAGTGTACATTAAAACGATGAATAAATTAATAAACTAATTATAATAAATAGATAAATGAATTATCTGTACATTAAATTTCACGGTCATGCAATGTAAAGGATACAACACTGTTAGCTAAAATTATAAGTTAATACAATATTAGAATAAATAGATCAATAAAATTATTAGTACATTAAATTAAAAAACAGGCAGCCCAAACCGCAGTATAGCGTTTGTTTGAGCGTGCGCTACGTTTACCGCGCGATGCACCTGTCCACCACGTGATCGGCAACTATTTCGTCGACACATGTCATAGCACCATGTGCTGTGACACTTCGTCGATGTCACACCGACGGCACTAAGCGCTGACACGCGACGCATCGGACGGACGCTACGGTGCTCCGCCGAGTGGCGCCGTCGTCGTCGTTCTGTGAGTTCCGCGAACAGTGGCGACAGTTGGAGAGGGACCTCTCGGTGTGATAAGAATAATATTCCCATTATGTTGTAATGAGAATTTGTCGACATAACTCATGTGTTTTATCAACTTTTAGCATATTTTATTTTACGGAAATATTTAGCTGTAGATATAACAACTGTATTTTTACATATATTAGACATTTAATAATACTAATTTATTTGGTTTTAATAATAATGTTAATCATTTACTTATTTATTTACTCAATTATTTATTCACTTATTTATTGTACTCAACACAGTCGTCGGTTGTGGAAATGGAATGGCACAAGTGAAACAAACGTCCTGGCATTATTAACACATGTTCCATATTCGTTGTATTGTATATGCCAAATAAATGTCAATTCAATTCAAATAGGTGATTTACTTATTCATGTCTGCAACACGAAAGTGCCAATAAGAATATATAATAATAATAAATGTATCGTATAAGTGTGTGCTGCTGTGTGGCCTTTCATAAATCGTTTTTGTGATCCTGAAGGTGCTGCCTTGTTCTTGGTGTTCTGCAGCTCGTTCTGCCTCTGCTGCCAAGTTGTCCATGTATGGTCTCTAGTCTATTGTTGCATTCCTTTTGACACGCATATTTGTTGAACTGTAGATACACTGTACCTCTATACGGTATACCTATCGCTCGGTCTCTAGGACTTGACTTTCTTCCACTGGGCTTGTTATTCTTCTGTGTAACTCTGTATGTGTCTTCACTCAGCCAGTCCTTGTGTTTCTTCTTTTTGTGTTCCAGTACTAAGGTACTGGATTCGAAGTGTGTCTGTACAATGTCTTTCCAGTTCGGTTCCACTTGTTTGTTGTTGTTTCCTTCCTCGGTCTTTAGTTCCATGTTGCACACCTGCGGGATAAACTCATTTCCGATTCAAGGGTCTTTCAGTTTGGAAACATCGAAAAGTTTCAACAAATGACTCGGTGTTCGACAACAAGGTAATGATCGCTGCCAACATCTAGGCCTCTTTGACACGTACGTTTGGTAAATATCGTCGCCACTGATAAGAAGATGGTCAGTTTGGTTCTTGTCTCTTTGATGAGATGAGTCAGTTTGTGTACTTCCTTGTGTTCAAATAGGGTGTCTTCTATAACCAGGTTGATTAAACCACAGAAGTCGACCAGTCTGTGTCACCATTGTCAATTAATAGTACTATTAATACGATCAATTCTATTGTGCCTAAATCATTGGAAACCTAGCTCAGTAAAGCATCAATACAAAGAGCTAATCAATCTCAGAGTCAATAAACATTCCGGTTTTCAACAGATAGATCGATACGCCATGTTGGCCCATACTTCTTTCACGTCTGGCGTTTTGTTATCTTACTTTTATATTGATGATCAGCAGGTTGTGCCTTGATATTTTCTCAACCTCTGCTTGAAGGCTTGACGATAAGTTTTCCATTTCCTCATCTTCAGCACTGTAAGGTGGTCATGCTTTCTTGCTTGCCTTTGAATCTAGCATATAAATGTTCGCTGACAGGTTTCCATTCAGTAACGAAATTCTGTACTCTTTCTTCACGATCAAGACTATGTGTCCACGTGGTTGGCCACCATTTCTGTCAGAATATGAAAGTATCTCTCTTGTCAGTGTTTTGTAGGTACCTGTGCCTGTCCACCTACATTCACTGATTCCGAATATGTGAATTCCATTTTACTTGTCACTTGCGCGACCATGCCCGTATCGTACTTAATCAGGACATTCCAGAGTCCTGTCTTTGTTTTGGCATATATTGTAATATAATATGGTACTGTATTTAACTAAATATGATACTTACTTAGCTTTCAGTGTTGAAGTGAATAGTTCGGACTGGTATTGGTATACGTTGCTGGATGATTTCAATTTTATGGCGAAAACTGCATATTATAATTGTGTAAACCTCAGAAACCAAATGATCCCGTATATAATTAACTTTGGATGTGAATTATAAGGTTGAAAATGAAACACTTCTTCAGGATTCGTGTGTATGCCGTCTTTTCCTGTAGGGTTAGGGTACATATAACCTTATGAATAATTACTGTTTGCTGTTCCACAGAAAGTCAATACAGATATATAGTAAACACTATTTTATTCGTCTAATTGTTACAGTCCAGTCGACACCATCTGTTCAACATCTACACAAAATCACAACTCGCACAAATTCGAAACATACACATTGACCACGTGATAAATTGGAACCATGCGTGGTAAAACGTACATTAGTTGACTTAGTTGAGACATACATTCCACGCTTACCATATTTTCAACGATATACCATTTTGAAAAACATTTGGTACAAGTATCAACGCATCAAAAATTCCATAACTGTAAAGACGCTTAGGCGGATAACATAGTCCAGAACGCGGGATTGCCTAAGTTCAATAATTATGATTGTGAAATTATAATTATGAATATAAAATGCGACCTGCGGGCGTATTATCAGCACACATAATCTGGCAGGAGTATCATATCGTAAATGCAATTACGTGTTTTTTCATATAAATATTATAACTGATCAAAATAGCATTCAATGCCGATGACTTATGCATGTGTGTTCAACAACCAAAGCGTACCATTTTAAACTACGTGTTATGTTGATCCTTCTTCGTTCTGAAAAAAATATACCTTTTTGATATATCAACACCAGCCTTCATGCGAGGCCATTTATTCACATTGGAAGAAGACCCGTGGTTTATGTGACGTTATGATGTTGACGTGCATGCTCGGTGATGTGCAAGCAATATATATATATATATATATATATATATATATATATATATGTGTGTGTGTGTGTGTGTGTGTGTGTGTGTGTGTGTGTGTGTGTGTGTGTGTGTGTGTGTGTGTGTGTGTGTGTGTGTGTGTGTGTGTGTGTGTGTGTGTGTAATATAATCCCGAGAATCGGCTTGTCATAGATCCCGCATTATTGTTCATTCTAGGTGGAGATGCAGTTTTTATTTTATGTTCTGTCAGAAATGTCGTAGTCCTGTTCAACTACATTGGATATACCGCAATATTGGAAATCTGTAGAGATGTCGTAGTAATATTCAGTCACGTGGAAGATATCGTACATTGTGGTCGTGGACATTCAGCTAAGTGGATGTTGCCGCAGAATTGTTTACAGTCATTGATAGTGACGATAACTGCAGCCGACCTACTGTGTCAAGTGCAACAGTTGTTTCGTGTAACGGTTTTAACATACGCGCTAAGGTTCAACGTAATACAAACACAAGTACAAAACTAAATATCGTTAAAAATCTACAGCAATATTGTTAGGGGCTTTGTAAGTACACAACAAATCCAATAATTCAAAATGAAATTGAATAGGATCGATGCAACCCACCCACCATTCTTCCAAAATAAACAAAAATTGGAAAGGCATGCAAGTGCAGACATACATTGAAATGTATCTATGCCTTCAGGGTTTGGAGTTGCTACACGTATTACAAGGGTATATACATACGAGGTCCCAATCCTTTCTATTGACAAGAATGGTTAAATCATGTTACACCCTTATACTACAACTGGTTTATTAGATAAATAACTAACCTCCCTTTACAGGCACAGCTGAATATATGTATAACGAGCAGAATGTATTCGTATTTTGTGTTTACTGTGGAGTATGAAACTCATTTGTTTTCAATTTTTGATATTCCAAATGGACTTTTGACCCACCCACTCACTTCCATTTTTATTATTGGATTTGTTCTGTTTATAAAGCCCTTCAACCTCGCTCTACAGAGGCATTCTATGTATGTACCCGGCTGTAAAACGCCATGATCACATACGGGTATTTGCGTTTCTCGATGCCTCCCGGGCACAGCTGCTCTTTATGTCGAATATGGGAAACGGCGACTCCTTTAAGTAGATGACATTCGCCGACGTGCATATGATGTAGAGTACCTGGAAAAGCGTAGAAACAAGATGCAGGCGTCTGTGTATGTGTGATAATGTTTGATGCATGAATACATTCTCGCAAGGCCATATTTTCATATATGAGTTACATTTAGTTAGCTGTGTAACAATTAATATAATTTTGATCGCTTTCTTCCGACTTGATGAACATTTTCACCGATGATTGCAGTGATGCTTGATGTAAGAGTTGTCATGCCGCAACCATACTGTAATTCATACTTATAACTATTGTCAACATTGTTCGGAAAGGCAAAGATTGATGTAAGTAACTGGCGTAAGTTTGATTGTGACAAACCGCGACGTACTGGACACGTCAACTACTATATCCAGTACGTCGTGGATTACCTTACGCCACAATCAAGATTATACTCGTGACATCCATCAAGTTTTGCCACAATGTTGATAACGGTTGTATTGTGAATTGTAT
>OZ024860.1:24317498-24342498 GCA_964017155.1 Oasisia sp. SBJ-2009 | reverse complement strand
TGATTTATATAAAACGTAATATTTTATTGCATTGAACGACATTTTAAGAAACTCTTCACAGTAATCATCACAGGAGAGTTAACGAACAGGCTCGTGGCATTTATACCGAAAATCCTTTGTCGTTTCGCTGGACATTGATGTTTTTACATTTATTGCGCATGCGCAGAAACGTCAATCGGAACGTTTTTAACGACCGGAAAAATGTAAGCGCGACAACGGAATTGACAATAGCAAGATCGCGTTTGTGAGCTCAGGAGAACGTCAATGGACACAAACAGGTGAAAGATGTGACAATGAATGGCGTGTGACACGTACAGGTGTTCCCACTCGAGTAGCGTGCGTGTTCGGTCGACGGCGATAATGAGGGCGACGCCGGCAGTGCAGACGGCCATCACGTGCACGACCCAGGCGGCGAGGGAGGCGTATGGCACGGACTGCAGGCAGCGGCAGCGGCAGCACCGGTCCAAGCACTCGCCTGCTGAGTGAAACGACGAATAACGCAACTGTTAATAATAATAATTTTTATTTGTAAAGCGCCGTATATCCGGAAATATTTCCGCTCACAGGCGCATAAAATACCTTGTAACACATACATATATTAAAAATATTCATAATCAGAGTAATTATTTCATGGCTATTTAGACGATTTAAAAATTCCGGTTGATAATAGTTTATGCCCTAAATGTGTTTAATAAAGCAACTTCGGTCTTCCAATAAAATCCGAATTATTTGTATTTCCATTTTATTAAAATGATATTTATCATAATTATGACAACATTATTACTATGCAGTGTATATATGTGCATATAAATTAAAAAAAAAAGGAAATGCGAGTAGATGTGCTTGCGCATGTGCGTGTGTGGATTAGGCCTGATGTGCATTTGTATTTTATCCCTCACTGGTACAAAACGCGTTGACTCCAAGCCCTACAATTGTACCAATGGAATGCGCTATATAAAAATAATATTTATTAAGCTATTATTTATGAATGGAAGATGCTGAATTACAACTTGGGATACTGTGTCACACATCGGCGAGCTACCGGCGTGACGGGTCAATTTATTACACTTTGCGCGACCCGACGCGCTACATTATAGTTTTGTATTCCCAACCCAGATCGTGTTGCATCAAGTTTGCCTCGAGGCGACCAGTAGATGGCAACGCTGCCGTATTTGAAATCCTACGAACAATGACGGCTCAAAAGGAAGGCGTAGTCCCATAGTAATTTAGTAGATGTGTGAAGACGTATATTGAAGAAAATGCGACAAGGTTGCACGTAGGTAGGCCAAATAAATCAACAATAAAGGGGTGAATGCGAATATAGAATCTATGTAAAGTATATACTATTATGTGGTTAGCTTGAAAGATAATTTATATTATGGTCGTTGCTCCATTTGCTTTCTTTATACACGCGTGATGCGTGTCTAGATAGAATTACCTGAATGGCTGGAAATTAAGTGGTTTATGCACAATATGCAATGTGATATCTTTGCAATGTCCACTCCTCTTGCGCATGATGACATTTGTGAATGAGTCGGTGCTAGCCAGGCATACCAGGACCCGATAAGTGCAGCTAGACATGTCACCGAGTTGCGGTTTTTGTCGTACAAACAACATTTGACATAGCTGTAAACCATGGTCTATCTCTCTTTTGAGGAGACGTCCGGTATACATTTGCACGGCTATTAGACCTTACAAATGATGGCTAATAAACTTGCTGGTTTAGAAAATTTGGCTTGTATTTCTACGTAATTAACTGGAGTAGGGTAACCTGGGGCAAAACGGCTCCCCGTCTTATCTGCCAAACGAGTGAACACAAACGAACATTGAATAGTGGAACATAATTCTGCCACCTAGCAAATACTCGTACCGAGCGCAAAGCCAAGCGCCACCAAAAGTAAGTTTACACCTTCTTTAAAGTTTTGCATACCCTCAGAATTAATAATCACTCTTTAGTAAAATTTATGCTAACATATCCACCGTGTGATGATTAGCCACCGACTGATTCTGGTGCACTCGCACCTATACACGTTTTCAACAACTTATCGAAATTTGAGCTATATTAAAGGATTACATGTGAAGGTGAAAAAAGTCGGTACTGGTGTGTATGGGGTAAGACGGCCCTGTCAGAACGGGGCAAAAAGGCCCCGGGGCCGTCTTGCCCCGCCATGCAGTACGAATATGATATGTATTTATAGCATACACAATCATTTAAATATATAATTACAAACTATTTGATGATGCAAATTCCAACGATGATGAGTGTTTTCAGAGACGAGTGTAATGATAATGCAGAATATTGGTTATAATGACAACTGTAATTTTTTGACATAATTTTTAATTAATGAGTGGTTTCGATTGATGATTAGGCTGTTGTATCTGCCGCGAAGTATCTGCATGCCATTACTTTAGTATAATATAATACGTTCAACACTATAATGATTTTAAGGCCTGTGATTATGCAGATGCCAAAGGTGATCGTAGTGTCGAGTAATACAGACAGGAGCTGATAGGTAGGAAACCGGGATGTTCCGGATGTAACATCAAAAGAGCGTGAGAACTGTAGAAGTGCAACAAATAGTATCAGTATTATGTGACCGTGTCGTGTTGTCGAAGACACAATAGAAGACGGACATAATAATGATGAGTCTAATGTAATTCACGATGAGTGATGCGGATTGGTGATTATTTCTGTACATAATGAGTGATAATAATAGTAGTAGTTAATGACGGTTTAAATAAATAATGGATAAAACACATTTTTTATATCAATACAACGGTTAAACCTAATATTAGAGTAAATAGGCGAGGGGCCGTTTTGCCCCAGGCGAGGGGCCGTTTTACCCCAGGCATGGGGCAAGACGGTTTTATTGGAGTACATTTTAAACTTGTCATAACTTACGTTTTGGTTATTCAATCGTTCAGAGACATGTGACATACACAAAGCATATATACCTCAACACCATTACTGCACAATTATGCATCGACAAGTTATGGACACAAACATACACAACTTTTCCCTTATGTGTATCAAGATATTATCCAGAAGATCATGTAAAATTAAACTTCCAGCTGTGATTGGCCATTTTAAGATGTCAACCAAAACATTCGGTCGAAATTAATAGTTAGGTTCTATTTCTGGCACACGGCTCTTCTGGTTGTGTATCTTTACTTTGGCCTACGTCGTGTCACTGTGGATGACACCTACAGATGACGTATTTCCACCGTAGACTGCCTGGCATACCCAATGGTTCTTCACCAACTAGAGGTGACGAGTCGGTTCACGCAACTCAAACGAAGCGTAGAGATGACATCTCGCAGACACATTCAGACTCATTCAGTATGGGAGCCAGAAGACAGACACCACGTAAGTAATCAACACTAGTGTATTGATCAACCTCGGGGACACACAACCACTCTCACTGTCTTTAGTTGTCTGTCTCAACAGAGACAATGCCATCTGCTGGTCGTAGTGACGCCGCAGGCGTCGTAACGTTGTTTTGTTTTCAGATATTCACGGTCAATGGAGGCGGCGTGATATGCCAAGGCACAGCTCGGGTTTCAGGTGGGATTTCAAAAGATTTAGGTATGTATTGAAAACCGCGTTCTGCCTACCGTTAATTTTCGATCCTGTAAATTCCTAATAAGAGTATTTTGCAATTATGTCTGTTATACATAAGTGTCTGGTCAGGCATATACGACGATGATGTAGACTGGCGATGAATGGCTGGGAGCCTGTTTTTTCTTCAAGTTATACTGATGTTCACGTTATGTAGATTAACTCAATGTTATCGAGAGTACTCTATTTAGACTCGAAACGAACACAATCTTCGAACAGAATAATGTCGACCTACAAACGTTAGGCGTCCGCAGAAAGAAAATATTCGGGGAGGTTATTTTTTCGTTACCATGAATCTACTAGCTATTAGCAGGACTGGATCAGCTGTTCTTCGCCCCACTTGTGGTTTAGTGGGTAGGGACCACATACTTCAAGGGTAGACTTTTGTGGATATGAATGTGTATGTCAGTAAAACGTGCCGTCCAGTTACACAGAACAGCGGCTGTTACAGATATAGCCATCCTCACAAGCCAGGACTGTTCGTCATGCAAGCTGATGACTGATGCTGAGATAATCAGCAGGAGCGACCACTGGCGCGCGAGGATGGATCTAGCATGCGAATGATGAATTTAAAATGTTTTATTTTTAATTGTGTCAACATTATGAACATTATTAAACACCATTTGGTGAATAGTATGCTCTGTACCTTCGAAATATTTACTGTAGTATAAACAAAACATGTACACGGGGTACTGAGTAATAATGTTAACAAATGAGGTGTAGACATCGTACCGTCAAAATAGGCCATTAGGCTCTCATTTACCGTCTCCCATTAAGCCTAATAATTAAGCGTAAGTGACTAACATCGTCGCGAATACATGCCTTGGACACGCCCCCAAAGGTGTAGTATAACGTGTCACCGGCGTGTCACCAGATGGTTTAGGGTTACTTGCGATCATTAATGTGTTCGGGAGCGTGTGTCGCTATGTACACACACACACACACACACACACACACACACACACACACACACACACACACACACACACACACACACACACACTCACTCACTCACTCACACACACACAAACACACACACACACACCACACGTGCACACACACACACACACACACACACACACACACACACATACACACACACATACACACACACACACACATACACACACACATACACACACACTTCGTGTACACACACGCACGCACACACGCACACACACACACACATGCACACACACACACACACACACACACACACACACACACACACACACACACACACACACAGTAAGACCTGCACACATTGACAGCCCGGTGGCACACACACACGCATGCACACACTATTTTCAGCATGACAATCTAAATACACACACAGGCTTACAATCTAAACGTGTGTTGAACTGTATGTGCATCTTATGGACTATGGAGGCAACGCCATGGTCTTTTCGGATCTTTACGACACATAATTCACATTTGTGTCTAATGTCTGCACTGCTTATACAAACGCAATCAAATACACCATTTAAAACATCCCATTTCCGACTAAAATCCGCGAGATGCACACATACAAACAGTACCCACTTAAACACCAAAGAAACGCGGATCACACACAACTTACTTACCGCCCATTTTGTTTGCGAAGGCAAATCCACAAACGAGCACGAACTGTGCCGTCCGCAGCGACGCCCGTCTTCAGAAGGTGACAACTCCTTCCGCCGTCATCGGCCGCCGTGGCTACGTCAGAGTATTGGTGACAGCAGTGGGCGACGAGACAGCTCGACGACACCATCACCTGTCACTGCGTGACGCGGCGCGAATCCGACGCCATATTAAATATCATAACGAATGACGTGTAGCGAAGGACGAGTCGATAACATCTTTGGTGCAGCGGTGGCCGCGTATGCGTGCACTTACATAGAGTGAGGTCGGGTGTTAGGAACATGGTAGTGTTGCCTCATACATGAAGTATATATTGTGTGTGTGTGTGTGTGTGTGTGTGTGTGTGTGTGTGTGTGTGTGTGTGTGTGTGTGTGTGTGTGTGTGTGTGTGTGTGTGTGTGTGTGTGTAATGGTAATGGTAATGGTAATGGTAATGGTAATGGTAATGGTAATGGGACATTGTTTCAAACAGTCACGATAAGTTCATTGGTGCGTTTATGACAAATGTGCATGATTTAAACAGAAATCCTACAGACGCTTACATTACTCAAATTGAAGGAAATATGAGCAAGTGTGAAGGTATGGGTATATAATCAGAATAATATGTAGAAATAATGCATTTTGATATCTATAATTATTGGATATGCGCACGGACTATTATAGTAGTCCGAACATCAGACCTGTTACGTTTCCCGCTTTACGCGGGAACCTCCCGCTTTTCCCACCCATCGTGAGATGAAATCTCCAGTTTATGATTCGTCCTCCAGTTTCAAATTTTGTAACCTCCCATAATGCCCATTTTTTAAATAAATAAATATATCCGTGATTTACATCGTTGTGGAAGCGCTCCATATCGCTAATCTATTTCAGTTACTAATTAAACTTTATTGTTTTAGCAATGCAACCGAAGAGTGTAACGGGCATTTTAATTGGGCGGGAGCAATCACGTGGATCGGCATTGAAGCCGAAAGCAAATTCGAAGCCAGCACCTCGTTCTACTTCGAAGAAGAAATATGTCTCAAAGTTTCTCCAAGCGTGGGTGAGCGATCTGCACTGGATCAGCAGAAGTGACCGAGGGTTGTCACATGTGTTTTGCCGAATATGCAATTCGCATTTTAGCGTTGCTGCAGGAGGATGGCATGGGGAATGGTAAGACCAGCACTGGAAGCCATCGGTTTGCCACCTTGTGTGCTGTTGTGTTGCCAGTTTTACATATGAGTGTTTGTGAATTTTGCACTCTGCCGCCGCGCAATAGCATCGATATTTGATTAGCTCGATTTTACGCACAAATCTCCAGTTTTGTCATTTCAGAAACTAAACAGGTCTGCCTAACATGCAAATCCTTTATTGGACGTTGTTGCAATAAAACTCTCGACCGAACCAAAATGACAGGAACAGTGGCAATAAGAGTGCTGCCACATAGTGGAATAGCAAATGACTGGTCTAGGTATTCCAGAGCGCACTGGATGGACTATTAATAAGCCAAATAACGTGCACGTATACTCGACAGCGAGAGAGCAAATTATGTTACTGGAACAATAGATACAGTAAAAGCAGCTACTGTAATAAGAATAGTTAACGGGGTGAAAATAACTTCTGAAACGGCGTAGAGAAATACATACATACATACACACACACACACACACACACACACACACACACACACACACACACACACACACACACACACACCAAATTTTACAGGTGTTTGATCCACCTGAAGAAAGTAATATATCGGGATAAACGACACATATGACCGATCATTATCAAATCAAATCAATAGCCAGTTATCAAATTAGTATATAAACACTGGATGGGTAAACATGCTGCATTGATGTAGTGTGACATGATCATCCATTTCTAGTATGGTAATCTAATAAGTAAATAATCCAATCCAGTATATATGCACAGAAGGTCAACATACACTGCAGATGGCATATTGGCATGTTTTATTTAGTGTGTGTGCGTGCGTGCATGGATGCGTGCGTGCGTGCATGTGTGTGTGTGTGTGTGTGTGTGTGTGTGTGTGTGTGTGTGTGTGTGTGTGTGTGTGTGTGTGTGTGTGTGTGGAGCAATGAGAGAGAGAGAGAGAGAGAGAGGACGAGTGGGAGAGAGGGAGGGAAACAGAGGGGACAGTGTGAGAGAAAAGAGGGAGAGGGAGAGCGCGTGGAGAGAGACATAGAGAGGGAGAAAGAGAACGAAAGAAAGAACGAGAGAAAGGGAGGGTGAAAGTAAATGAATGTAAGCAGGCTTAGAGGTGTGTTCTAATACCCAGTGTATCTCACACACCCATATTCAACCCTCCCAACATCTAATTAATAATGGAAATATTGCAATAGAAACATTTATCAAATAACAATTGTGCCAGAATTCGGTGTCTTCGTGGAATCCGTCGACTCGTAATTCGTAAAAACACAAAACGTTTTTAGCACATACTCGTCTTACAATGTGTACAACTACATCACAGTGGCCCTGCTGGCGAACCATTTATTTCGCTAATATCACGTATCCTTTGTATGGCGAAAACAAATGGTTTACAAAAAACTGAGGTACCTCAGAACTGCCAACCGCCAACACATGCAGCTAACCATCATGTCAAGTTCATTTTGTGCATGGTTATAAAACACTTCAGCATACAATAAAGAATTAAGGTATGTCGTTGACAATATATATCACCTCGTATTCTTTCAGCGGCTAGACCTGGCGACTGGTACATGTCGTGTTCTTGACACGGACAGTGGGGTAAATAAGACAGATATTGCGGGGAATACCCTCAACAGGTGGGCCGTTGGACCCACGAGGTGTCAGGAACCGTCGCGATTACTTCTGACAATGGTCGCACCTGGCGCGTTAAAGAAACTATGTATAATTTATGTATCATGAACAAATACGGTTACAACAACATGTTTGCTTCGGTACTTGCTTACACTGTTAAACGAAACAAGTCACAACGGTTTGAATGTAAACATATAGAAGTCAATACAATATTTACTATTAGCAACTACGATCAAGACTTTTATGTCAGTAGTATAACTTGTAATTTAGATTACTCGGGAAACGTCCCAGTGACAACATGTCTGACGTCACATTTGACAACTCTTCCCAGTTCACCAGTCGCTAAACGGGAAATAATAATTTAGTTTTTCTTAGCTATAACAACAAATATGTATGATAATATACTCGTTTCCTTCGACACACATACATGTTTCAATTTGCCAGTTCATAAGCTGGTTTATTGATTTGGATTAAATTTGGAGTTATACGTGTAGTAACTGCTACAATTCCGTGTACGGTATCGATAAACCGCCTTATGAACTGGAAAACTGCCACATGTATATGTCGAGGAAAAAGGCATTTGACGGCTTAACACTATGCCAATGTCAAGAGATGTCTAGGGGCGTATTGACGAAGCACTGAATGCATGTCTCATTACGTCAGCCACCGAGAACAAAGATATCAATAGAATCTCCCAGTTTACAAATATATTATGAGCAAGCCACATGTGTGATGATGTTTGTTTTAATTTCAAACTGTTAGATTATGTTAACTGTTTAGATGCAAGGTTCCACGTAATTATGTTTCTTTCCCCGTTAAATTAAAGTATAATGTTTCACACACATTCCTTATTAATATATATACACATTCCTTATTAATATATATATATATATATATATTTATTAATTATATATATATATATATATATATATATATTACATGTATATATATATATATATATATATATATATATATATATATATTATATGTATATATATATATATATATATATATATATATATAAACATCGTTAAGAGTATTTAAATTCTCTCTCTCTATATATTCTCTCTCTCTCTCTATATATATAAATAAATATATATATATATATATATATATATATATATATATATATATACATATAATATATATATATATATATATATATATATATATATATATATATATATATATATTATATGTATATATATATATATATATATATATATATATATATATATATATATATTTATTTATATATATAGAGAGAGAGAGAGAATATATAGAGAGAGAGAATTTAAATACTCTTAACGATGTTTTAAGTAGACACAAATAATTCACACTGCGAGCTGTGTTAAGAGCTTGCACCGTGATGGACATTTGCATTGTCAAACAGTCGAACTTGATTTCTATTGCATTTGCATCATGAGTTTCGAGAAAATGGAACGAGACAAGAGGACTGACTCCTGGCCCGGGAAGCCAGGGCTGGGTGGTGGTGCGTCATCCCGCGTCAGCGTGTTAATATATCCCGAGACAATATTACCTTTATCACGATTACGTGGAAACAACGTTAGTCAAACTTGGCACTTCGTGTACAGGTTAAAAAAAAGGCAAGTTCTTATATAGCGCAGTATCCAACTTCGGGACCGTTCAAAGCGCTTTACACTTTACTTTCCTGACAGACCTGTTCACTCAGACACCATCTCGGCTTCTCTGGGAAGCATCCAGCCATATGCTACAATTCTACAATTAATGCGCGAAGGCTGCTCGTACACATATCCACCACTGTCTATAGCCAGGTACTCATTTATAAAGCTCAGTGTAGAGTGAAAAAACTTGCCCGAGGTTTTAACACCGCAGCACAGGATTCGAACCCGGGTTCTCGTGTTCGAGAGTCCGAAGCTCTACCCCTGAGCCACTGCGCGCTACAGTATCTGCAGCCTGCAGCTTGACTATGATGTGGCATAGTCTGCTCCGTCCTTTTGACACCTTCCTCGAAACGAGGCTGCCTTGAATTTCCACGACCCGCGCACTAATGTATGCTCTGGGTCGTGTTATTGTACTACTAGAACAGACCGAGTAAGTCATATATGGTGGCTGCAGCTAATTAAATATAAAATAGTACAGCTACGCCATCATGAATACCATTCACAAACACAGTTGAATCATGTTTATGATGTGAAGTCCAAAATGCATGGTTCTTTTGCCTAATGCACACTTATTTTCCTAAGAGCACCTCCATGGAAGATCATTGTATGCTGCCACATTATAGGTTACCTCGTGTGTTTATTTTAAATATATTACTATATTACGGTTGGGATTCTCCTTGCTCGATCCCCTCCCTGGCTATGTCATTGATTTCGGACCTTGGGTAAGTAACATAGTAGGCCCTACCTAAGTTACAAAACCCGAGGGCTTAAGTAATACATTTATAAAACAATTGCTTGTATAGACGCATGCACGCTATGAGAATGGCACGTATTATTTAGTAGTTCTAACTACATCCAGGACCTGAAGAAACTACAAGTTATACAGCCTATAATATGTTATTGGAAGGTCGACAACATTGATTAGGTGACACCACAAGGAACCACTGAAAAAATTGTTTACTCATATTTTGTAGGTAGTGTCTCGGTGTAGGTGCCTGTAATATTATGTGTTCTAAAATATCGTAAGTTAAACATGTTACCTTCGAAACGCAATTTCGTTGTCATATTGTATGCATTTCATAGACGATACATCGTGAACAAACATAAATGGTATTTCTGACCTATGATAAAATCCTGAATTACTGCTGTTCCTTAGTTATATTGCTCAAAACGTAGGTTTCTAATCTAACCGATAAAAATGGGTTAAGTTATGCCGGCATCATAAAATAAGGATACATAATGTGTAACGATTCTTACCCTGCCCAGTAACTAAACGACCTGGCCGCTACAAGTCTGTAATAGGCGCTGACTGTTACGAAAGTGCACATAACCCCAACTCCTTGACACGGTAAATGTCAAAGACCCACCTGCGAGTAATATTGTACCGTTCACCTCGACCTAACTTATGATGATCTCTAGCTGTGTCAGTGTAAACGAACTGCAGTTTATTGTCAAGTTTACTGCGTGTTACACATTCATTGGTGAGTAGCTCACACTAACTGCGTAGTTTCTTGAATGGTTTAAGTAGCGCTACATTGAACCCTGTTCCTTGACTTGGCGACGCCTCTGACACCCCGCTGATCAACGCAGCATTTCGGCGTCACCGAAACTGAATTGTACACACCGCCTAATTACATATCTGTCACAAGCTGATACTGTGATTTGAGACATTCATGCAGGCCACGGGTGGTAGTTTACCACACGAGCCAGGCATTTTTACAATGCAAAATGAGTTAACCAATCAACCAACCAGTTTAAATTAATCGAAGATATACTGGCCCCGAAAAAGCCTAATACATGTATGTAGTGTAGATAAACGTTTTTGTAAGATTAAACATTTTTATGTGGAAAACAGGAAAACTTGAAATCTTGGGTGTCGAATGTGACCACTTAACACCTTATAGTGCAAATGCAAATATAAAAGCATGTAGACCAGACGTGTCAAAACCATGCGATTTGTACGACGACAAACATGTAGCCATTTCGCACACTCACACATCACATCACATCACATCACATACTCACTCACTCACTCACTCACTCACTCACTCACTCACTCACTCACTCACTCACTCACTCACTCACTCACTCACTCACTCACTCACTCACTCACTCACTCATTCACTCACTCACTCACTCACACTCACTCACTCACTCACTCACTCATTCATTCACTCACTCACTCACTCACTCACTCACTCACTCACTCACTCAATAATCATTCACTCACACACACACACACACACACACACACACACACACACACACACACATCACACACACACACACACACACACATATATATATATATATATATATATATATATATATATATATATATATATATATATATATATATATATATATATATATATATATATATATATTGCTTGTTTACCCATTTCGATGACGACGTACTGAAAACAATTACGTGAATAGCAAGATGGCGGCCGTAAAATCAGTAAACATATACGAGACATAGACATACTGATATGGTCACAGGTCATGTTGGGTTTTAGGCAGTTATTATAATATTCAATGAACCACGCGCTGGGATGTTCAATAAAACATTCTAAACAACTATCATGTAATCATATAATTAAAGTGTTAGTAAAAGTGAGCATTAAAATGTTGTCCATACGCCAGTGTGCCTGTCACATCTTTAAAAACTCGTGAGACTTACGGGTAACCAGTGAAGGTTGGCAAGTTTGAGGTAAACGTGTTCTCATCGTAACATAAAATAAGGTAGCTACCTATTTGTTTCTATCGTATAATTTTACGTAACATCATTGAGTAATACATTTGTTATTACTATTGTATATATATATATATATATATATATATATATATATATATATATATATATATATATATATATATATATATATATATATATATATATAATACATATATAAAGGCCTATGTTGCATATTATGTTTGTATTCAATTTTTTTTAATAGGTAATATGTATTACATTTCTATGTAATTTATTAACATGATTTGCGCTGTCTTTGTTCGGATAAGTGTCTAATAAGTGTCTACAGACTGCATCGTCACGTGGTCCAATTCCGTCGATTGGCGACATCGCTAGGTGCCACTCTACATGTTACTCCTTTTAACGAAACGCAATTACTTGGCCATAATAAATGAATAGGTTAGCGTACACAATTATGTTTATGATCCTGCGTAGATTGCTGAATAGACACATCGATTTGAGGGTATGACAGGACAGTGGTTTTGTATCAGGTGTCGTTGCATTAATCGTATATTGCAAAGATATTACCAGGAACATATTGTTTTCAATAAAATACATATTCCCGCACGATGTTAACTTTAACTGTTCGTAACCGATCCAATAACAAAGCGGACGAAAATATACCCATTCCTACTTACCTTACCCTGAGCCCTGGGGAAAACCCACAATTTATCAAACGACACCGGGCTTGCGAGTTCCACTATATATACCCGATGAAACCACCACACCACCACTGCTACACCTACCAAGGCGACAGCAAGTATGAAGATTTGGAGAATCAGTTTGCTGTCGTTGCTGCTGGCCACGACAGCAATTGCAGTGAAAGGCGACGATGTCCTCGACATCGACGAAGACGAGACAGGCGGCGTTCTCGTCCACGACGACTCTGGACCGGGAAACAACGAGATGTCCTGGCAAACGGCAGAGGAAATCGTAGACGCGATCAGAGAGTTCGGCAACGTCACACGTAACGTCAATTTATTTATGTCCGTTCAGTCAGTCAGTCAGTAGGAATGCATTATATGAAGCGTATGTTATGTTGACATGAGTTGTAAATATACTGGGTATTTGCAAGTGGACTTAAATGTGTTGCTGTGCGCATGATTTATGAGTTATATATTAGAATTAAAACATACACTCGTTTAAAAACGTAAAATAGCGATATGTATGTTATAATGTTATAACTATTCAAGCAATATTTATGATTACACAATAGTATTCACAGAGAACAACAATTAATAAATACGTCAATCGTCAATGCACACTGAGATGATGATGGCAGTTTTTGCCTTCCGTTAAAACTTCTAAAACACAAAAAACTCCATATAGTATCCACGGCAATCTTCACCCAATGCTTATCAGATAGTTTCTTCTAGTCTTGCTTGTAATTGCCAGCTTTGTGTAATTCCTCTTTCTTCTACAAAACGTAGTTGCTTTATTTCGTGCGTTGTAGGTCTACCTGTCGCCATCTACCGGGACGATCTGCCATCAGACTACGTGGCCTACTGGCTGGTAGAGTTTAGTGCCTCGCAATATATTGTCATCAGCTCCGGGTCAAAGACAGGTTTGTTAGATGATATCATGATACCTCCGGCATGTTCTGATGTAGGTTATATACCTATACACCGAGTGCCTACCAGATGCTGACTTATATTAGAATACATTTGTGTCATATTCACTGTACACAGCCGGCCAGTTGCGACCTACATACATACTCATGTACGCACGCACGCATACGTACTCATGTACATAATACACGCGTGCACGGTCACATTCATACACACACGCACGCACGCACGCACGCACGCACGCACGCACGCACGCATACATAGTCATGCACATAATACACGCGTGCACTGTCATATTCGTATAAACACACGCATGCACACACACACGTACACGTACACGTACACGTACACGTACACGTACACGTACACGTACACGTACACGTACACGTACACGTACACGTACACGTACACGTACACGTACACGTACACGTACACGTACACGTACACGTACACGTACACGTACACGTACACGTACACGTACACGTACACGTACACGTACACGTACACGTACACGTACACGTACACGTACACGTACACGTACACGTACACGTACACGTACACGTACACGTACACGTACACGTACACGTACACGTACACGTACACGCACACCCGCATACGCATACGCACACGCACACGCACACGCACACGCACACGCACACGCACACGCACACCCACACGCACGCACGCACACACACCGAACTTTGCTTACGCGACGCGTTACATAATTTAACAACATCAATCAAACGACACTGACCATGTCCCTACAGGCGACTACTTGGTGTCCAGTCAGGGTCCACTACCGTCGCCCGTCACTGAGCTAGACTCGACGGCGCAGACGTACGGCAAAGAGTGCGTCAAATACCTGATGATGACACCTAGCGGGGAAATGATGTGTCGTGACAAGATGGGCAAGATCGTAGCGACGACGGCGGAAGAACTTCTGCTGGCTGGAAACAAGGTCAGTGACGCAGTCAACCGTAACATTAGTCTCGCTTAACCGACTGTCAGTCAGCTGCGGAACTACGCCGAGAAGACAGTCTGGTGAGTCTGTCGGCTTTTAAATATTTATCCGCGTGAGCTATACAATGCTGCACCTCACGGACACTGGTTGATCCTGCCGTAAATTTGAATTGTATTTATATTTATTTTGTGTTAATATAAGTTTAATTTTGAATAGTCTTTTTATAATACTACATTATTTGATAAAAAGGTGTCCTTATTTAATTTGTGTGTTATTCGTGTGGGGCTAAACAATGCTGCCACCTCACGGATACTTGTTAATCCTGCCATAATTCTTAGTTTATAAACAACTGTAAATGTGAAATTTTACTTATTTTTGTTTTAATGTAAGTTCAATTTTGAGTACTTTTCATAGGATATTATTATTGTGTAAAAGTATATCGTTATTTTAATTTATTTCATAGATGACCTGAGAGCCAATCAGCGTTTCCACCCTAATCTGGGATAAGGCCGCCCTAGCGGGTAACAAATGCAGAACGTACCTTTCCCCAGGCAGAGTTTAGGGGCTTATAAGTGCTGCCATCTCACGTAGCCTGGGTAACCGAGGCTAACCGTAACATGCCCTCGTTGTGTGTGAAGGTTTGGTTTATTCATGCAGTTCTTAGTCACATGTACTTGCCTTGCCTTGCCTTGCCTATCCCGTAGTCTCAGTGGACCGTTGGGGCACCACAGATGACTTGGCAACCAGCTCCCTCCACTCCTCTCGTCTCTCGGCTTTCCTCATGGCGGCGCCCAGTGTCAAGCCCGTCCATTCCGGGATGTTGTCTGTCTTCCCATCTCTCAAACGCGATACCCTTTTTAATTAAGTCTGCATACGTTTTCACTGACAAAGGTTGCATTCTTCAGCATTTCTAATGATAGTATAATTTATTTGGTCCGTTGGATTGTCTGCGTGCTAATCACCACCAATACAAAGTCAGTTGGCATAGTAACAATCAGTCCGTGACGACACCATACGGTCTTCCCGACTCCCCCTGCGACATTATGTTTCGTCTTGAAAGGGGTGTCCGCTTTCTACGTAGATGAACCAACGAGTTTGCATGTTTCTCAGACCGATCTTAATACGTCCTGCATGCTTATGCCATTGTCTTTATTAGTTATCATAATGCAACTGTTTAGCGGTATTATTTATGCGAAGAATTTTGTTAATGTCTTACTATTTGCAGACACATTTTTCTACGGTTATTTAGAGAAAAAACTATTACAATTCATTTAACAAGATTTAAAGAGATTGCCACCTAGAGATCCAACTCAAGATGGCAGGTGGACTAGGAAGCCCTTTGGCTTATCGAGAATCCAACCTATCTATTTAAGAATGCCCCGCCCTTCTTAGGTATATGTCGATTTTATTTTTTAAATATATTAACACTACTGGCACCTATACAATCAGCTGATAATCTGTTCCATTCGTTTACTGTTCTTTGTGAAAATGGATTTTTTCTAAATATCTAGTCTACACTGATTCTTTGCTAATGTAACTCCATGTCCTCTAGTCTTTCTCTCTTCCTTCACCGTGAAAAAACTTGTCTGTCAATATTTGCATACCCATTCAATATTTTAAACGCCTCAAACTGATCTCCTCTCAATCTTCTGGTTTCTAGTGTTGTTAAATAACAGACGCATTTAGACGCATTTCATAACTAATATTCCTGAGTTTTTGTATCATTTTTGGTTGCTCTCCTTTGTACTCTTTCTAACATATCAATATTCTTCTTGCGATATGGCCTCCATTTGCTTATTTCTGTCTTGTGCTACAGTCTGACGACGACCCGAACTTCGAACATGCCCACGAGTACATACACACACACATGACGGTGTTGGAAGAGCAATGGCGCGCGAGAGCAGATGAGGTAAATAGACAATCCATTTGGACCGAAAACAAGGTCGAGTTGTCCACCGAAACGAACGAGGTCAGCCGTTTCACGGAGGACTACGTTAAGCCGGGCGGAGTGATACGAGTTCCCGTGGACAGGCACACTGTCTCTGTGAAGGTGAAGTACCAACCGGAAGACGAGACGCAAACCGCAGAAGAGGTCGCGCAGATGCAGGAGGCCATGTGTCAAATGATCTCCTCCTGTAATGTTGACGACGACTGTAGTATCGACCTGTCGCAGAAGAGGTCGGTGCTGCACCTGAGCTACATCGAACTCGAGATCAGCAAAGAAATATCGGCCGCGTTCAAAGGCAGACAGAGCGTCGAGTTCGAACTACAGGTGGAGCAAGCAGCCGGCCCGGTCATCGTGAGACACTACAGTCTCGACACGACCAAGCACCGGCAGAAACGCTTCAAAGAGTACAAAAGCTGGGGCAGTTGGACCACAAGGTCGATTCCAGATGAGGGCTATTTCCCCAACTACTGGCAACACAAAATCAAGAAGGGGTGCTCTGTCGGGTGTGGACCCGTGGCTTGGGCGATGGTGTTCGGCTACTACGACCGTCGGTCGCACTACAAGACGTCGAAGTACGGTAGCGGCAGTCAGGACCTCTATCGTTACGGCAGCGACGGAACGACGGGATCCAAGAGCTGTGTGGCACCGAAGGATTCGGGCAGCACGCGTCTAAGGAGGTACATCGAGAAGATAGCCAAAACGCTCGGGACGTGGTGCATCTTTAAGAACGGCGCCACACCAGCGTACAAGATGGACAACATTAAAGGCTTCTTCCAGGTATTTATTGCTAAGTATATGTATAATTGTATATACAATAAAATATGATATCAAAATGGGGCAGGACGCTCTTCGTAAAATTGCCCTCTCTCTCTCTCTCTCTCTCTCTCTGTCTGTCTGTCTGTCTGTCTGTCTGTCTGTCTGTCTGTCTGTCTGTCTGTCTGTCTGTCTGTCTGTCTGTCTGTCTGTCTGTCTGACTGTCTGTATTTCTGTCTGTCTCTGTCTCTCTCCTCTCTCTCTCTCTTCTCTCTCTCTCTCTCTCACTTTCTCTCTTTCTCTCTCTGTCTGTCTGTCTGTCTCTCTCCCTCTCTCTCTCTCTCTCTCTCTCTCTCTCTCTCTCTCTCTTTCTGTCTGTGTCTCGTAAGAAACACCCAACATTTTAATACAAAAACTCACCACTTTGACTAACTAAACACGCCTTTATTTGGAGAAGAACACGTAACCAATACTCCACATATAAATTGCATTTATACATAGGCCCGATGTGAAATTAAACACTTCCCATCAGATGGCTTTTCATTGGACATGTCTGCCAGGGTAGTAAAGTGTGCAGAGTCCTGAAGACCAGATACTGCTCTATACACGAACGTGCCTTTGCTTTACATTTAAGTATGCGCATGTGCGATTTTGATTGATCCAGGCACGCCAGAAGTCGGGCAGTCCCACCATCAGACAGACGAACAACATCTGGCGGCTGTTTTCCCGGGAGAGCATCGCCAGAACGACGAGGACGTGGGTCAAGGGTGGTCGTCCCGTTGTCGTCGGGACAACAGAAGGCGGCTGGCTCAAGTGGCACTACCCGGTCGCTACGAAAGTGCGAAACCGCTCCCGGAAGTACCGCAATTGCATCAAGATCATCTGGAAGATCTGCGGCAAGTGGCACAGCGGGCGGCAGTACCAGATGTACACCCACCAGGGCTCGAGCGGTACGAGGACGAAGTGGCGGTCCATGAGTCTGCACTACGCCGCCATCGCCACCTACTGAGTGTAGGCTGCAAGGAACGTCGACCAACGCGCACGAGATGTGTTGATGTATCTAGCCAGATGCAGGTCGCACTTAAGTTCTTGGTTCGTTACTACAGCACAGGTCGTGTGAATGCAGTTTACCGTAGTAGACATGTTTAGCAGCCAGAACGGTGTAACTGTGGGGCTGCTGTTGAAGATCGTTCTAGACTTACCATTGTAGAATCATGTATCATGGCTTAATTGAATAAAACGGTTCGCAACTGTATTTCGTTTTAGTCGTTTTACACCACGGGTTTATTTAGACAAACGACAATGGATTGCGGAAAAGTGATAGAGTGTTTGTCGTACCAACGCTAGGTCTCACTTCGTCCGACTTTCTGCGATAGGATCTTTACTGAAAAATATAAACGTTCCCGCGTTGTTCTACGCACGAAGCAATCAACGCTCTCCAACTAGATCGGTCAGCACTCAGCAGTCAGCAGTCAGCATTCAGCAGTCAGCTGTCAGCTGTCAGCAGTCCGCAGTCAGCAGTCAGCAGTCAGCATTAAGCAGTCAGCATTCTTACGTCACTCCAGTCCCTGCAGTTACAGCGTATACGTTTCGTTGGTACTTCACTGGACCAATGGATGCGGGTAATCCTGATATACGCCAAAGTGTCTTGATGTTTAACATACATTATGGAGGTTTGTGGATAATTACTACAAATAATTGATTGAGAGAGAGAGAGAGAGAGAGAGAGAGAAAGAGAGAGAGAGAGAACGAGAGAACGACAGTGAAAGAGAGAACGAGAGAAAGAGAGAAAGGGAGAACGAGAGAGATAGAGAGAAAGAGAGAGAGAGAGAGAGAGAGAACGAGAGAACGTACGAGAGAGAAAGAGAGAACGAGAAAGAAAGGAGAAAGAGAGAACGAGAGAGAAAGAGAGGTGGAAAGAACTAACAAGCATCTTAGAGCATGTGGAGTGACGTGTGTCCCACCCCGCAAGGGAACAAGGGGGGCGTATCTGTGTAAACTGTAAATAGTCAAATGTTAATTTGAATAAACAGTACCTTATCATCAGTACAGTTATTACTATTCCTGTTGGCCCAACGATAGCCGTTTTAGCCGGGTGTGTGTAAACGGGGTATTAGCGTCCGTTCTGTCCCGAACAATATAAGGTTGCATGTCGGCTGGTAGCAACGTAATGTGCTTCACCTCCCGTTCCTCCATTAATAATAACAAACAACCTGAACAGCGTCTCGTCGAAGCAGGGTCCTGGGCGTTATCGCTGTTGTTGCTTCGCTGATATTCGCAATGAAGACCGCATTCGAATTTCGAATACGGTCGGCCAGCGACAGCGATTCCGCCGGCGAACGGAATGGATATGTGAGGCATCTGAAATGTGTAATTTGTTAAGTCATTTCTAATGTTATTATTCTAATAATAATAATTGTAATGGCAATTTGCATAGCGCCGGTATCCGCCACGTAGTGGCGCTCATGGCGCTTTTACATATTTACGGATGCAAATAGGTCATTATAATTCAGGGATTCACACCAGTTGTGTAGGCCCTATCCATCTGCAAATTAGATCGGGTATATGCGCTGTTCTCACGGCTGACGCAGTAACGGCATGTGAATTCAGTTGCTATAATTTTATAGTTCGACTCCGCTCACGTCCATGGTTTGCGGAGACAATCAGCCAGGGGTACTGTTGCGCAGCGCAACGATCCCTGACTTGCGGGGATGGCACCCTTCTCTTTTGACGTCTGTTCGGATTGTGCGCATGCGTCAGTATATATATATATATATATATATATTATATATATATATATGTTTCTCTAAACCATTTTGTTTATTTGCCCAGTTTAGGGTAATGTCGATTCAGTGTTGTGTGTGGCAGGTTCATACCCTGCTGGTGTTCCTTTTGCAAACACTACATGTTGTGTGCACACACATTGATTCCATTTCATACGCTTAGCTGGTTTTGTGATATTTTCGAAATGCAGCCAGCCAGCCAGCCAGCCAGCCAGCCAGCCAGCCAGCCAGCCAGCCAGTCAGTCAGTCAGTCAGTCAGTCAATCAATCAATCAATCAATCAATCAATCAATCAATCAATCAATCAATCAATATTATCCAGACTCCGTGAGGTGGCAGCACTTTTAAGCCCCTCAACTTCGCCTGTAGTCTCGCTTAACCGACTGTCGGTCGGCTGCTGAACTACGACGAGAAGAATGTCTGGTGAGTCGATCGGTTTTTGAATATTTGTATGTTATTCGTGTGGGGCTAAACATTGTTGGATACTGGTTAATCCTGCCGTAATTCTTATTTTATAAACAACTGTAAATTTGAATTTTTCCTTTTTTTAATATAAGTTCAACTTTGAATACTTTTCATAGGATATAATTATCTTGTAAAAGTATATCGTTATTTTAATTGTATTTCATTGTTTGTCCGAGAGCCAATCAGTGTCTCTACCCTAATCTGGGGTAAGGCCGGCCTGGCGGGTAACAAATGCAGAACGTCGTTCTATCGCGTTACTCCTCGTGATTTCCTCATGAATTGGGCGACAACATAAGCGACCAAAGTAAATGAAAATGTACGCTTCAAAGTTAGTTTTAAAGTGCGTAATATTCAAACAAAATAATAAATAAATAAAGATGGAACAATATTATTTTGAACTCTTGATAATTAGCTTTGCCCGGCACCATCTTACAAACTGGCACGGATAAGGGAACGCTGTTAAACGTAAACGTGCTGCTAGATTGAAAGACAAGACAGTATTATAATGCATGGAAGCTTGAAATATTTTATTTTATAAAGACATCATATGCTGTACGACATATGTAGCAAGAATGGTTTCATGTTTGCACGATATGGATACAGCCGTGACAACAAACAATATCAAAGTGGTGGAGAGGGATTCTCCCACGACAGACATCTGTCAACTGTACGCGCATTCACAAGACAAGACACATAGAACTATTTACATCCAGCTAATAATATACACAGTGGTTTATTTGTTACATTGCGATTAACACGGGTACATCTTAACCTCATATTGGTGTAGTTTTTTTAACGATATATCACCCTAATTATGCATAAGTTACGGTAAATTTACGCTAATACTCTAGATCGACTGTTGCGAAAATATATATTATCAGAATGATATGGGAGGGCACAGAGACTATGGTGTGGTCATTCAAGCATGACCACATCTGTAGTAGTCAATCTGTGTTGTATCAAATGCTACCTCCGACTTCTGAACGATGTACATTTATTATTAGCCCAGGCAGAATCGCCCGTCACAAGCATTTTATCAAGTGGAATGACACTGTTTACCCCAAAAACCCTCCAGCACAATACACTACAGACTCTTCACTGTTAAGACTGTAGATAATCTAAAATTTCATTTAAAATCAAGCAGCTTCAGTGGCTGAGTCACAGCAGACGTACCAGATAAAGCCACGGTCGACGTATGGAACACGAGTGTCTCTAGACATGTTTATGTAGTTGTCACATACGTTCACGAGTGTGTTGAGTATTATGTGGTGGTCTGCTGTACAAGAGGTAAAATATATAGCTGTGCTGCCATAATGAAAACCGACTGACACATCCATTTTGGGTTGTAAAAGTCACATGCCACAATTTTGTGGGGGTTGAACCTTCTAGTTGATGTGTTTTACTCTGTGAACATACGAGACCATCTGTATGTATGTAGAGACACTATGAGACCATAATTATGTATGTATGTAGGGACAGTACGAGTCCATCTGTATGTATGTAGAGACACTGGGAGACCATAATTATGTATGTATGTAGGGACAGTACGAGTCCATCTGTATGTATGTAGAGACACTATGAGACCATATTTATGTATGTATGTAGGGACAGTACGAGTCCATCTGTATGTATGTAGAGACACTATGAGACCATCTGTATGTATGTAGAGACACTGCAGGTCCATCTGTATGTATGTAGAGACACTACGAGACCATCTGTGAGACCATCTGTATGTATGTAGAGTCACTATGTATGTAGAGACCATACAAGACCATCTGTATGTATGTAGAGACACTACGAGACCATCTGTCTGCGTGAATACTGATGTGCAAGCTGATGCAGGTCTCGTTATCATCACAACCAGTACCACCATCTGTCTCCAGATGGCGCCAACAGTAGCTCTGTGAAATGGCACGATGCAATGTCAACAGTTCCAATACCAGGTGGCACCACTGACATGCACATTACAACAATCGGAAACCACCAGAGGGGGCCACTGGTCACGCGTTGCTCTCGGCGATGCTCCGCTGTAGTGCGGCCAGCTGCTCTCGGCCGAGGTTGATTTTGTCGTCGATTTCCTGCTGCTCTATCATCAGCTTACACTTCATCTTGATGAAATGTTCGTAGTCTGTGAACTCGTCCGCCAGCAGGTGGCGCCTCAGGAAGGCAGCCACCTGGTGGCTTCGTCGGTCGATACCCTCCTTGAGCTGTTTCGCATCCTCGTGCTTCTCGCTTAGTTCGTCACGTTTCTGGACGAGTGTACCCTGGTGGAGAAAACAGAAAAAGAGAGTATTAATTAGTTTTATTTACTTTTTATTTATTTTACTCATCGTCGTTAATTCTATATATTTAATTAACAGTTTTAATATGAATAATTTAACGTTTCTACATTTTTTATCTGAAAGTAAATTTTACAGTTGCATTTACTATTATTAATAGTAGTTTTAACACATAATAAATAGCTATATATTTTATTGTACAGCGCTTTGACCATATTTGGATATGGCGTTTTATATATAATAAATATTATTATTATTATGAGCAGCTCTCTGACACATTGTGTACTAGCTCCAACACACTCAGTACCAGTTCTAACACGGTACCAGGTTTAGCACACTTGGTACCAGTTAAACACATTCAATAATGGTTCTTACACATTCATTACATAATTACACAAGATATTCAGTACCAGGTCTAACATATTTATTACAACCATAATATAAAAAAAATTAACGATACATCACCCTAATTATGTATCAGTTACGGTAAATTTACGCTAATACTCTAGATCGACTGCTATTAGTGTCAGCATTCAATCACACTATCTATTTGGGTTCTATTTAATTTTCAGTCCTGTTTGAAATTGCATTGGATTGCTACGCATAACAGACCACCCACACAACTGCATCTACCTGTCATCTTAATACAGGTAGCTATGACATACCGTAGGAAAATAAAATATAAATCTGTAAAAAA
The DNA here is from genome assembly GCA_964017155.1 of Oasisia sp. SBJ-2009. Taxonomy (NCBI): domain Eukaryota; kingdom Metazoa; phylum Annelida; class Polychaeta; order Sabellida; family Siboglinidae; genus Oasisia; species Oasisia sp. SBJ-2009. The sequence goes on along the minus strand of OZ024860.1, from coordinate 24,318,631 downwards.
TATAGCTCTGGCTCTTACCTTCTGCTTGCTGCCCCCCTCTGCAAGTGCACTTATAGTACTGCTACTGGCTCTTACCTTCTGCTTGCTGCCCCCCTCTGCAAGTGCACTTATAGTACTGCTACTGGCTCTTACCTTCTGCTTGCTGTCTCCCTCCGCGAGTGCGTTGATGGCGTTATTGGCGCGAGCGAGGCGCCCCGATAGTTGCAGCAGTAGCTTCATCACCTTGCCCAGCTCAGACACGTACAACTGGTACTTGTCGTACTCTGCCTTGTTCTCCACTTTCTCCTGTACAATCGCTGTCAGCTGCAAGCAAACCTCCGTTACACAATCTGACACACATCCATAATCAAAATAATAAATACTAATAATAAATACTAATAATAAATAAATAATGATAACACTATTAATCAATATTAATAAATATAAACACAATAATAAAGTACTATTACCAGTAGGTATATGTAAACTTTGGATCACTCTACATGCAGGTAATTATTTAATGGTACCATTGGGAGATTTGTTCAATTTGTTCATTGATGGAGTAAACAATATTCAGTAACTGTTTTTTCTCTCATTAATTGGTAGACCAGAAGAAATGCACTGTGACAGATTATGTATACATTAGTGCTAATTTACCGAGTGAACAGATATGTAAGCCTGTAAGGTGTTAACAAACTGCAATGAGTTAACACTGTGATGAGTTAACACATTGTAAGTGAACACACTGAATGTACTGAAATGAGTCAACATACTAATAAGTTAACACATTTTGTTTAAGAAAAAAAGAGAACATGAGCTGCAATTTACATCTACCATGGCCATGAAAGTTAACTCGGTCTTTCAAAGTGAGACAGGAGTGTATGTGTCTTACTTCGTCTCCGAGTTGCGAGTTCTCAGCGATCTCCTCATCAAGTAATCGCTTCTCCTCAACCAGGATATCCAACTTCTTCCGAATTCGTCCCAACAATTCCTCCTGCGGCAGAATGAAAAAGATAGATTAGTGCTTAAATGGAAGAGTACGCAGGTACAGGTAAGTTCTAACACACCGTTCGTGCTGTATAACACTCAGACTCTTGTGGCTGATCAGAGCATGTTATACTTTACTCCCAGCAAACATTTATCATTGCCCTGCG
>OZ024860.1:24272498-24312498 GCA_964017155.1 Oasisia sp. SBJ-2009 | reverse complement strand
TTAATAACAATAACTGCTAGCAATGCAAAAACATGTGTTTGGTCATTATAAAAGTAAAAATTCTTGTAAACTTACGTGGTCCCAGAAGCTGCTGTTCGCTCATCCGTGTCAGTTTGTCTCGCATCCGTTCGATCAAAACCTCCACCAGGTGGCAGTGATAGCAGCGGATTATCGTCAAGGAACACGGAACCGCCAGAAGAGGGCACTGGCGAGGCACCAATGGGTCCCTCTGGAGGACAGAGTGCCGTACTACTGTAGCTAGCCGCGGCCGCGATGTTCATTTCCAATCGGAACGCGTCTGAATCCGCGTGAGAACGAGGCTCCGCGTGAGAACGCGGCTGCGGCACAAGTGCCTCTTGCGCCGTCGGTGGTTTGTCGACCGGCCGCGAGATGGAGACACCAGTCTTGATGTCGGGGGAGACTTTCGATGGGTGTCTCCCGGCACTAAGGAGACTGGAATGAGACTGAGACAGTCGGTACGCCTGCTGGCGCACTTGGTTCGCATACGAATCCGCCTTAGGGGTCGAGTCATAGTCCCAGACGCCGACCTCACTCTTCGCAGTGTCTCCACCTGGTGGTGGCGGTGGTAAGCCGTGACGAGGTTCGCCCCGACTGCTGGCGTCGTGTTTCTGGCGATAGTTCCTAGGGGGCAGTGTGGGCGGGGGCGATTCCTCGCCCTCCTCTTGCACGTACGATTCTGTGACGGCGAGGTTGTAGGTGAACTTGCGAGCGATCTCATTGGCCGACTTCACGGGGGATGAGTTACTGCCAGAACTGTGGGGAAAGAAAACAGTGTCAATGTTGGAATGAACAGAACTGTAGGGAAAGAAGACAGTGTCAATGTTGGAATAAACAGGTGGCTCAGATTGGACAGATTTATTTCGATCTATTTTTGTGTTAATTTACAATTTTTCTATGACATTTCAGATGTTATCGGCAAAGTTCACCAGAAACTAATTGATACCAAATGATGGCGGTAAAATTATTCCAATTTTAATGGTGAGACTTTGACCATACTGAAGCTTTGTCACACAAGAGTGCATACTTGCTAAAGCTCTATAGCACCAGAGTGCACACTGCTGATGCACTATAGCACCATAGTGCACACTGCTCAACTGTGTAACACAAGATACAATGAGCTAGCCACAGAACAACAGTGTCTTGCCCTGGCCCAGTGCCAAGTGATTCTGGACTGACACTGAGCCCACTGATATGCCAAGGCACTGTGTAGCCAGGCAGGGTGGCACCTAGTGGGCAGATAAGCCCTGCTTGCCCCCACCCTCCCTCACCAATGAAACCCTGTAGCTAACTTCCACTTGCAACTTACTCCAGTCACATACATGTGTGTCATTGTTAGTTTTAACCTGGCAGGTTCCGAGGCCAGACAAACATCTGTAGAAAGTTATCAAACCACTCTTGGAGAAGAAACGAGAAAACTGAAATCAACGAATTAAAACAGGTTGGCCTCATCCCTAAGAACAGGGGATTAGGACAACAACAACAACAACAACAACAACAACAACAACAAACTCTTGCACTGACCACATGCTAAAGGTCATTCCTTGAGCAAAACACCATGGACATAGACACTATCACTGGACATTATGGACACAACAACAGACAAATACTATGTTGGGCAGTACAGCTACACGTACATACCATTGACAACAATTTGATCAAACACCTTCCATGACAAAGATGGAAATTCTCCAACAGAACTGCATGAAAAAACACCAGAGAAAATGTCACACAAACTAAACAAACATCTAATCACATATAAATACCCTAGGATGATAATTATGACCACATACAAGCGCCATAGAACAGTACCACCAGACATCATGTCCTCTTGTGCATGGGCTGCCACTGACACCTTGTAGACACCATCAACTGCAGAGATATGAAGACCAAAGTATCTGTGTCCAGATTAGACCAGAGGATGTTGAGTGGAAATGACACATCTTACATGAATGGCTCTGTTCAGAACACAGTTATGACTGATGAGTCAAACATTTCCTGATCTGACAGAATGAGTCAAAAACATCTCCTGATATGTACACTTAATTAATCCCGCTACTTGTATGAACCTGACATATCTTAGAGTACCAAGGTACCCCCGTCAATCGATAGGTTATACACACATGTTTGTGGGATCTGATAAAATAGGTATATATATTGTGTCAATATTCACTCAACAGGACACTCACTTCCTCTATTTTATTCTCTGATAAAATATATAAACTACTATTTAGATATTCAGCATCTAGAATCGCAACAACGCATATCTTGTAATTGACATTCTAGAACTTATCTTTCCTACTGAGAATGACTCTCCTATGTACTGGACCAACTTGACCTGGTGTCTGCTAGTACAAGTACACAGACCGCTACAGAAATAACACATCTCTGTGCATCTCACACAAACGCAAGTACAAAGTAAACACTCAGATTTAAGTGGCTTTGATGTCTATTTACAAATTATCAATATTGCTCATAACTCTGATGCCTTTGTAACAGTTATTGAATAGATATACTGTCATGTCTCACGTTGATCTCCAATTTAAACATGTCTGGAAGCACTTGAGTGTGGAGGCACACGTCCCAGCATGCACTGCACATGTCCCAGAATCCACTGCAAACATCCAGCTGGTGACAACACTGTATTTTCATATGTTGAGCAGCAACGACAACTTCTGCTAAATACTATACACTGGGCTATTGTATTTCGGCAGTAAACCCTTTAATGAGTTCATGGAATGCTAGTAATGCATGAATCACCAAACTGAGCCTCACATTGGAAACCAAGATGAAGTTACGAGACCATGGAATGGCTGCTGCTTCAACTGTTCTATACAATGGCATAATTGAACTTGAAAGTGATACTACACAGTCTTAAAGTAGGAAACAAAGCCAATGAAAATTAGACGCCTTCCAAGTTCAAATAAGTTCAGAAAACAAAACCGAAGGTGGGCATCGATTAGTATTCCAGTTAAATTAATTCAGCCACTGACTGACCTAGTTATATATAATATAAAAATGTAAAGTTGTACACACAAGCATATGTAGAAAGCATACAGTATGTTAAATTATAAACACTTGTTTCCACCCTTTAGATAAGTCCCAAATTCTAAACTTATCTTGCTCGCAAGAAATTGAAAATGTGAGGCACTGTGTGACAATATTGCTTGTAAATTTGTTTATGAACGTATGGACTAGATGACATTGACATGTGTGTCTCTGGACAAGTTTGACCAACTTGAGATCTAAAGGGTTAACATTTACTTTTGTTAGGTCTGAAAATGACTGGAGTAGCCAGTATAGGAACTGACCAATTGTGAACATTGGGGGAATCAGGTTACACTGATGAGTGATGACCAGCCCGCTGACCATCTAGGATACAGGATGTGTTCACACCTTCATATCACTCAGTGGTCATTCCACAACTGACCAGTGACTAATAATATTATTACTTGACCACAGCTTGCATTGTCAAGATCTCAACCTACCTGGTTTACACATAATCTCACCTCCATAAGGCGTATACACAATCTCACCTCCACAAGGCTTATACACAATCTCACCTCCACAAGGCTTATACACAATCTCACCTCCACAAGGCTTATACACAATCTCACCTCCACAAGGCTTATACACAATCTCACCTCCACAAGGCTTATACACAATCTCACCTCCACCTGGCGTATATACAATCTCACCTCCACCTGGCTTATACACAATCTCACCTCCACAAGGCTTATACACAATCTCACCTCCACAAGGCTTATACACAATCTCACCTGCACAAGGCTTATACACAATCTCACCTCCACCTGGCGTATATACAATCTCACCTCCACCTGGCTTATACACAATCTCACCTCCACCTGGCTTATACACAATCTCACCTCCACCTGGTTTACACATAATCTCACCTCCACCTGGCTTATACACACTCTCACCTCCACCTGGCTTATACACAATCTCACCTCCACCTGGTTTACACATAATCTCACCTCCACCTGGCTTATACACAATCTCACCTCCACCTGGCTTATACACAATCTCACATTCACCTGGCTTACACACATTCTCACCTCCATAAGGCTTATACCCAATCCCACCTCCATAAGGCTTATACACAATCTCACCTCCATAAGGCTTAATACACAATCTCACCTCCATAAGGCTTATACACAATCTCACCTACATAAGGCTTATACACAATCTCACCCCTACCTGGCTCATACACAATCTCACCTCCAAAAGGTGTATACACAATCTCACCTCAATTACACACAATCTCACCACCACATAGCTCCTACAACCCCATGTCCAGTGTTGTCCACCACCATCACTTCACCTCCCCCTTCATGAATATACAGCACAAGTGGCCCACACACAGCCTAACACTTTATGCAAAGATAATAAACATGTTGACAGGGTCAGTGAGTAAATGACCACTTGCTGGGGGACCAGTGATGGGCATTTCAGTGTTAATGGGATGTGTACACACTTGTCACTCAATATACACTGGTCACTGGTCACTGCCACCCGGGCAATACACACTCTAGACAGGCTATGGTCAGTGCAGTACAGGGCTAAGTCACTCGCTCTAAACTCTTGTTCACAAGATAAACACCAGGTGGACCTCACTGGGAAGTCGCAAAACAAGTGTGACATCACAAAACATATGTAGGTAGCTAAACTCAAACTACACAGGAGGGTACGACAAATTAAGTAGGGCGTCTTCTAAGCATAGCTTTATCTAGAGACCCGTCCACCCGTCATTTGGACGGGCAAAAACGAATATGGACGGGTAGAAATATGGAGGACGGGTTGTGGACGGGCAAAAAAATTAAGGACCAAAAAAAAAGGTCTTCCAAAACCATAGATATTGTTAGTTATGCCTTGAAAGTGAGTGTAAATGGTGTCATGTGTGTTTGTAGCCCATTTCAGGTAATCAGGCACAATTTCAATGTTTATAAACTAGCTTAACAGTTAACATCAACGTGTCCACCAAAACATGTGACTGGCAAACCAAAACATGTGACTGGCAATAATTTGATCCTGCATAAAGCCCTGCTTCTAAGGGTTGGACGAATATTCGCTTCATATTCAAAGTTTCGAACATTTCCCCACTATTCGATAATTCGCAGTTATATAAACAGTTATCGCTCGAACATTTTCCTTCATGTCCTCTGCCACAAAATCGGTCCCGAGTTATCTTTTCCTTTCTGATGTAACTACAAAATCACTACAACTGCCAAACTACTCATCATATATCTTATATGTATACACACACATCAGGATACAAAAATAAAATCTCTAACATTACCTAAACAACTAAACTAAACTACACAAAATAAACTCTCTAAACAATGCTGATCTCATAAGATGATGTAGTAGCTAAATAAGAGCTACCTCGTCACAGGAATTAGCTAATCACATGTGACCTCATCAGAGGTAGCTGCAGCTCAATAGCAACTAGCCAAGCATGTATTGTCTAGAGGACATGATGTCATTTCACTGAGTACAGTCAACACAGACCTGGTGCCACAGTATCCTGAAAATGTCTCTTCTTATCAACAAATATCAGGACCAGTTTCTGTGTGACCCTTGCCACAGGGCAGGCCAGATGTCAGTGGGTGGGGGTGGTGGGGGGTGGGCTCCATATGTGCAGTATGCCAGCCTTGAATGGGGACTGGCTGTGGGACAAGCCTTGCCCCACACTGATAACAAAGCCCACAACAGGCCAGCTGCTCCCTGGCACTAGGCTGTGTCATTGTCAGGGCAATCTGTTCTCTCCCAGTCATGTTTAATACATTAGGAAGTGTTTGGCCTGTTGCCTCCCAGCATCTATAAACGCACCTGTCTACAGTGTACATGTCTGTCTACCGTACAGTGTACATGCCTGTCTACAGTGTACATGCCTGTCTACAGTACAGTGTACATGCCTGTCTACAGTGTACATGCCTGTCTACAGTACAGTGTACATGACTGTCTACAGTGTACATGCCTGTCTACAGTACATTGTACATGCCTGTCTACAGTGCATTGTACATGCCTGCCTACAGTGTACATGTCTGTCTACAGTGTACATGCATGTCTACAATACAGTGTACATGCCTGTCTACAGTACAGTGTACATGCCTGCCTACAGTGTACACACCTGTCTACAGTGTACATGCCTGTCTACAGTGTACATGCGCACATTGTTGTAAGTTCACACCCAAACTCTGGAACTACCAATTAGTACCAAGAAGTAACAAAGCTTTACAGAGGATAAACTTACTGCATGTTTTCTTTTGGTGGACCCGTGAATGTTAACTCATACACACCAGTCAGTGGCGATGTGTTTTATGACCAGAAATAAACTATAAACACACGTATTACGCCCACTTTCAAGGCATAACTTCAAACAACATCTATAATTTTTTACTCCTTATTTTCTATCCGTCCAGCACCTGTCCACTTATATTTCTTGTGTCTACCTGTCCAAATGACAGGTGGATGGTATCTGCAAAACTTACGCCAGGTAATTGCCTTTGAAAAATGGATAACAGTGTGTATGAAAACTGAAATCACTAAAAGTAATATTTAATAATGTTGTCATATAGAGCAATAAACAAATGGACAATTAACATTGTGTCAATAAACCAATATGTTTTACGGATGCGAAAACTGCCTGGCCTAATGAAATATTTGTGAATATTGTTTTTAACATATTAATTTATACAGCTAATTAATGGTTGTAGCATTTCAACTATCAGTAGATAATTTGTTCCAGTTATCTGTAATGCCATCTGAGCATCAGAATTAATACTTTTGATATTTACCCTCAACACTCCTTCATTGATAATATGACTCCGTGTCCTCTGGTTATTTTATCCCTCTTAAGTGAGAAAAACACTTATCTGATCTTGTCTTAATCTGCTGGCCTCGAGTGCTGTGTAACCGCATTCTTTGAGGCAGGTTTCGTAACCATGGTCTCAGTCCTGGGGTAATTTTAGTCGTTTTCTTCTTTTTAAATTCTAGCAAACCTAAATTTAACACGCAGTCAAGGTCTCAGTCCTGGGGTAATTTTAGTCGCTTTCTTCTTTTTTCATTCTAGCAAACCTAATATTTTATGACACAGCATTCACACTTGTATTTATTATGAAAACTAAACATTTTAGATATGTTTACATCTGTATATATTGCACCTCTCAGAATGTCATTGACAAAACTGACCATTTAATTTTAATTTAATGTTAATTTGAAAAGTATGTATGAAATGTCATATTGGATAAGCAGATTTAATTATCCACATAATTTTAATAACAACAATAAACACTTATTGACACAGATAGTAAACACAGTCATGTTAACTACGTCATCAAAAATTATAAATATTTATACTGCTAATTTATGTGAATGTTAGCGATGTGTAATCGAACAAACAGACTCCTGTAAATAAGATGATTGTGTCTGATCTATCTGCCCAAGTCAGTTGTTGACAAAACATGTCCTGTGTTTATTTAGTGTCATCACTGACCACAGAGGACAGAGTGCTTGGTGTTGTGGCCACCTTTGACATGACTATTTGCCTGAAGCACAAAGAGTGTTTAGCCGTGACTCAACATGACAGTAGAAATGATGACACATACACTTAAGGGTGTCAGGCAGACAAACCAGAACAGTGTCCCTCGTTTCCTTCCGTCAATTGTCAACTGTGTTCATTCATATTGGAGCCAGTGTGTTCAATGATACGGTGTATACTGTATACAATGCCTGCTGGCATCTCTTACCAGTCTGACGGGAAACTACTCCAGCGCAGTAACACACCTGATAACACATGTATTGTGTGTGTGTGTTAATGTAGGAGACTAAGACTACCACTCTGGGTGTACAAGACATGTTACTTACCCCCCACCCCACCCCCCGTAGGGTTTTTACCCCCTCTGACATAGACACCAGATAGAAAGGACCAGCGACTTTTAGTGTCTCTACTGACAGACACAGGCAATGTGGGGTGAACAAAACTGCCTGTCTTTTAACCAACCCCTCTCAGTCAACAGTCCAGTGCTTTACTGAGTGACCACTGCTGCCACTTACAGAGTCCTCACATGAGGCTTGGGAGAGAGTTGCAGGTAAAGGTAAATTAGTACTGAAACAAGACTCAGGAGAATACGTGTGTTAGCAGGTGATGAAACTGATAATGGAGTACACTTATGTCAATGGAGACTATTTACATTCTGGTGAGAGTATTCATACTAGGAGAATAGTATTCACACCAGGAGGAAAGTATTAACAGTATGGAGAAAGTAAGGAATTGAGTTCTCACCAGAGCATAAAGCAAGATATAACATTTTGCCAGTCACACATATTTAGTGGACATGTTAGCTCATATACAGTGTACATACAAGCCAGATAAGATGTGCTTTAAGATCTGACATAACCACAAAACACACATGTTTTGGAAGACCGTTTTTGCTCCTTCGTATTTTATCCATCACCAAATGCTAGGTGGAGGGATCTCTGCATGAAGCTGTGCTACTCACTTAGTCATGTAATTATAATGATGCTTAATTATAGAGTGCTGTTGTTCTGCACACTGAAGAGAGAAACTGACCTATTTCCTAGTAACAATGTGGCAGTTTGCCCTTGTGGCATCAGATGATATCATGGTACAGAAATAAAATAATCCACAGCAATCATGGCCCTGTGAATACATGCCCAGCTGTCATAATCATTGCCTATAATGGTGATGTACTGCATGACCAAATAACAGAACTGTATTGTTGTCATCACTCGTTTATAACCCTGATCTCAGCCACTCTGTCTACCAGAGGCTCTGACACTGACTGAGTCAGACTGACACAGACTACTTCCTAACAGACAAAACCCTGGCCATAGCTTTATGCATAAACCCGCACCCCCATCATCAGGATGTGTAAAACCCATAAAGGATATGTAGAAATACCAGTGGACGGGGTACAAATAAGGAGCACTTTCCTGCTGGCGGCAGGACCATAGCTTTATCTAGAGACCCGTCCACCCGTCATTTGGACGGGTAAAAACGAATATGGACGGGTAGAAATATGGAGGACGGGTTCTGGACGGACACAAAAATGAAGGAGCAAAAAAAAGGCTTCCAAAACCATAGATATTGTTAGTTATGCCTTGAAAGTGAGTGTAAATGGTGTCAAATGTGTTTGTTGCCCATTTCAGGTCATCAAGCACAATTTGAAAGTTTAACTAGCTTAACACTTAACATCAACAACGTGTCCACCAAAACATGTGACTGGCAATAATTTTATCCTGCATAAAGCCCTGGGCAGGACTGTCTCAGTGTTGAGTGATGCCCACCAGAGAGTATGTGTAATAGGTAATGAAACCAAGGTTCCCACCGTTAGGGAGGGGTAAAAATGCCAGGCTTGGGGAAGACACCACACAAGGCTTTTGGGCCAGACACTGAGAGAGCGAACAGGTTGGTTCAGGTGGAGAGTTTAATGGAGCCACATGGTGCTTGATTTGTATCTTCAGTTGTATCATGCTATGGCTGTTAGTTTACTACATTTATTTTGAAGTGTAAAATAAAGTTTGTACCTATCGGACTTTATAAGTGTGTTTATTTATATTTACTTATAACAGTACAAAGTTGATCTCTCTTAAGTTACTCTGGCGCTGCCTAAGAGTAATCTGTAAGTAGCGGTACAACGCAGTTATGCCTTCAAAATGTGTGTCACATCACTCACATGTGTGTTTGTAGTTTATTTCATATGTTAACACACGTTTCAACTGACTTGTATTTCTATCTGTTAACATACAGGTGTCTACCAAAGTGTGACTGACAGCTGTTATCCTGCACAACCTACCCAGCAGCCAATACTGTTGTAGGTATTCCAACGTGAAACAATAACAGTGGAAACTATCCAGTCAATAATGAAATATTTAATGCTTTCATTTAGAATCTGACATGCAGGGCTCAACATGTGCACTGAGTTGCTGGCAAGCTTCCACATTAACTGGCCCATTGTAATACATTATAATTGTTGTTTAGTTGACTTCTAGATGTCGCTTTAAACTGGCTTTGATGTCACAACTAAGCAAAACGTGTTCGACTTTGCATTCTTACTTTGAACATTATGATTTTGTGATTAAACACTGCAGAACAATATGTGGGAAATATAACATTATAACTGAGTTATTTCCAATTCACCATAAGATACAACATCACATTTAACTGACATATAAACTGACACAGGTGTACAACAACTGCCTCTCATTCACTCTATCACTCACTAGACCTACGCATAAATATACAGTTTAGTTGTAGGAAAACGTTCTTTAGATGAAAACAAATAAATTTGCCATTTTAAACTAAAAAAATTGAAATATATTTTACCCTTTTCAGGAAATGACACAGATAATTTCCATTTGTCTTGTATGCATAAAATGTTAGGCTGATAATTTTCATGCGGGCCTGTACCTGGCCAAATCTACATGCTACTGGATTACAATTCAATAGTTTAACATTGTGATAAATTAAATAGAAATTTATCATGGAGCCTGAGATCACATGAACCAGCATGTGATGTACACTCACTTCCCCTCCCTTTCCTGTCAATATCACTTTACTCATCCCAGTGGCCCCTTCAGTTTCCCAGTGGACTTATCCAACCACCACACCCCCATCCACACAATGGACTTTGCGAACTGTTGACACCCAGACAATCCCTGGTATGACTTAGTGGTGAGGTCACCAGGCTGACTAGGTTTGTCAATCTGTTGTGTTTAGGTCCAGTTGTAAACAGCCTTCACACAGTAGTGACACTGTGATGTGATGACATGTCTCAACAAGTGTCACCAAACACTACTCGCTTGACAATAAGACACATCAACTGTCACATGACTGGTCAAGAATGTATCAGATAAAATTAAGAATCCTTTCACATCACACAGAGCCCAGCAATGAGTCAAATCCAAACTGAAAATTACACAATGACCTAAATATAGAGTGCTAACTGACCTACGCAAGCCAGTTATCATAGCTAACTATCTGTGATTACTTAATTCCTCCTTTACCAGTTATCCCACTAATGAAGTTAACGAATACGACGTAATGTTTCTAACAAAGCTAACACTGTTTCATCAACTGTCACATGACTGGCCAAGAATGTATCAGATGAAATTAACAACCCTATCACATCACGCAGCCCAGTGATTAATCAAAATCAGACTGAAAATTACAAACAAAACCTATGCAAGATTATCTAATTGTTGAATCCTAACTGACAGATGCAAACCAGTGATTACAGCTAACTAGCTGTGACGACTTAATTCCTCCATTACCAGTTGTGCTTCTAGCAAAGCTAACACCGGACAAGTCATCACATTACAATGTACAGGACTCAAGCACTTCTGAGAATTGGCTACTGTATGTATTACTAATGAAGGGTTGGCTAATTTGGGGAGAAACATGATGACAGTATGATAATTATCCACATGGAATGTACATGAGAGCATAATGTGAGGATCAACACTGACTACACTCGGAGGTGTAATTACGGAAAAGGAAAGGTGGGAACCAGAGGATGTGGAATTAAGGCAGCCATAATTGGGAATTGTAGGGAAGGGAACAGTGTAAGTCAGCAGCCTGCTCGGGCAGGGAGATGGCTGATAAGCCTGCCAGGTCCTGACAGTCGACCTACCCCACTAGTAGACCTCGGATCTCCTGTCTGTACAGGTTCCTGCCATACATCACTGGCATCCCGCTTGCCTCCAACCTTCTTTGTTGCCTGTGTACTCCGTATAGTGACCACTAGTGGACAATGTGGCCACTGACCGCGTCTAAACACACTGTCCACTTGCTCCTGTTCACTGCCTTGGTTCTACTCTGGCCTCACATCAATTACAGCCTACTCATGAGTCACTTCCTCCACAGCAGCCAATCACGGCGCAGCCTGCTGCCGCACGGCATTGTGGGACGGCAACTGGTAAACATTGCCATGTGGCTTGGGAAAACAACACCAGCCCTGAGCTATGGCAGTCCCTTGTTGTTTCACACAGGCATAGGACCGCAAGAACTGACATTTGACAGTGTCACTCATCATGTGAACAGAGTGTTCCTGATCCTCAAAGACCTATTAACAGGCTTGGTGGTTTCCTACCATAATAAAATGCTGTATAATGCCAGCCCACATTGTTTACTGGCTTGCATGCACATGTTTTAAACGACCTAGAGGTTTGTGATTTTGATAAAAGTTGTCATGTATATCAGTGACTGTTATGGCTGTGTAATGATGGCATTTATTTTATTATTTATTACTATTACTTTTTTATACATATTTTATGTATTTTATTTACCTTAACAAACTTATTATTATTATAATTCTATGCCACATGTATACTTACTCATGTACAGTGCCTCCGAATGGATATTTATAGATTTATGGCGCTTTATAAATGTTCTTATTATTATTATTAATAAGAATTTTCTTAGGCTTGGTTTCTTAACCCTGCGACCGGCCATGGTCGATTAGTAGACCCAAGACACCTTCCTGCATAAAAACATTTTTAGTTGGCGTAATCAGCAACTGACCCACGTACATTTGGTATCATCGGATAGCTGATAGATTTTTCCAAGATGGTGTATATTTATTCATGAGCAGATTGAGTGATAGCTAGTTATACACGGGTGGACAAAACATGTGACAAAGCTGATGCCCAAATTTGGGTGATTTACCACGTCTTCCATGACAAATATATGCATCCATTCATAAAGTCCCAACCTTTTTAATTTTGGGATGATGTTCAGCTAATAATATCACCATGATTATCTGACATAATATAACTTTATTATAACAAAGAGTTCATTGGGCAGTAAAATGATACCTCATTCATATGTTTATGATAAGTATTTGCAGAGTTATATGCCTTTTATTGTAACAGTATGCAACAGAAAAGTTTCGCTCGCGGTCGCAAGTTGAACATCTCTGTGCTCCAGTCTAGTCATAGAACAAATGCTCAACAATGGAAAGCAATCAAAGCTTAGATGAGGAGCTGTACATTTAGCAATTTAATATACATGACTATTAGGAACACATCTCCTCATTTTGCACACGTAAGTGTCAATAGCGCATTGTGTTCGGGGAATTTATAGGTCCACACCCCTTTTGTTGCTGTCACAAGGGTAAATTTGTAGGGTGACAGTAGTCACAGTACACTTCAAAAACTTTGCAGTTGGTTCCTTAAATTGACAGCTGCCACCCTGATGGTAAAAAGTAAAGGTAATTTTTTTATATAGCGCAATATCCAGTCCTCAGGACTGCTCAAAGTGCTTTTACACTTTACTTCCCTGACAGACCTGTTCAATACCACCTCAACTTCTCTGGGAAACATCCAGCCACATGCAATAATTAATGTGCGAAAGCTGCTTGTACACATAGCCACTACTGTCTATAGCCAGGTACTCATTTATACAGCTGAGTGAACTGGAGCAATGTAGAGTGACAAAACTTGCCCAAGGTTTTAACACCGCAGCACAGGATTCGAACCAGGGTCCTCTTAGTCGAGAGTCCGAAGCTCTACCCCTGAGCCATTGCGCTCTACGTCAATGGTCAATTCATACATCTGCCCTTGACTGTTAGGTGCTGAACAACTGGCAAGGAGAGAATTACAAAGACCACCCACCTAGAACTGTATTTATACACAGACCACCCACCTAGAACAGCATTTGTACAAAGACCACCCACCTAGAACTGTATTTGTACAAAGACCACCCACCTAGAACTGTATTTCTACAAAGACCACCCACCTAGAACTGTATTTCTACAAAGACCACCCACCTAGAACTGTATTTGTACACTGACCACCCACCTAGAACTGTATTTGTACAAAGACCACCCACCTAGAACTGCATTTGTACACATACCACCCTCCTAGAACTGTATTTGTACAAAGACCACCCACCTAGAACTGTATTTCTACAAAGACCACCCACCTAGAACTGTATTTCTACAAAGACCACCCACCTAGAACTGTATTTGTACAAAGACCACCCACCTAGAACTGTATTTCTACAAAGACCACCTACCTAGAACTGTATTTGTACAAAGAATACCCACCTAGAACTGTATTTGTACAAAGACCACCTACCTAGAACTGTATTTGTATAAAGACCACCCACCTGGAACTGTATTTGTACAAAGACCACCCACCTAGAACAGCATTTGTACAAAGACCACCCGCCTAGAACTGTATTTGTACAAAGACCACCCACCTCGAACTGTATTTGTACAAAGACCACCCGCCTAGAACAGCATTTGTACAAAGACTACCCACCTAGAACTGTATTTGTACAAAGACCACCCACATAGAACTGTATTTGTACAAAGACCACCCAAATAGAACTGTATTTCTACAAAGACCACCTACCTAGAACTGTATTTGTACAAAGAATACCCACCTAGAACTGTAGTTGTACAAAGACCACCTACCTAGAACTGTATTTGTACAAAGACCACCCACGTAGAACTGTAGTTGTATAAAGACCACCCGCCTAGAACTGTATTTGTACAAAGACCACCCACCTAGAACTGTATTTATACAAAGACCACCCACATAGAACTGTATTTGTACAAAGACCACCCGCCTAGAACTGTATTTGTACAAAGACCACCCACCTAGAACTGTATTTGTACAAAGACCACCCACCTGGAGCTGTAGTCGTAGGTAGTCTTTGGGTGGGTCTCTTGGTCTGTCTTCTCACCCGACTGGTCCCTGTCTGTTTCAGACTGTGCAAGAAAGAAAATGAAAATCAACTATATTTTGCAACAACAAAAACATAACAGTATGGATACATAGGGCCTACATCTTTATACCACATGTCAAATATTTACAGCAGTAATAAAGCAACAAATTCACATGTGGACCAGGTATAACTCTGTGTGTATGCTGTGTTAATTTTATGCATATAACTTGTGATTTATTATATGCATTGTTGTACTTATATATTACTTGATGGGTGAAATAAAGTATTCTTCTTTCCGATACATTTAAAATCAATAATAATGGAAGGAATCCTAGTGCAAATGGTGAAATTAAACTATAGTTCTTACTGATTAAAAATCATCAATTATTCAGTTCTACACTCTATGACTGACTGAGTGACTGACTGGCTGAGTGAATCAGTGACCGACTACTCAAAATGCACCATTCACTGTTAGTTCAATACCCACCATTCACTGTTAGTTCAATACCCACCATTCACTGTTATTTCAACACCCACCATTTACAGTCAGTTCAACACCCACCAGTCACTTTTAATTCAACACTCACCATTTATAGTCAGTTCAACACCCACCATTCACTGTCAGTTCAACACCCACCATTCATTGTCAGTTCAATACCCACAATTCACTGTTAGTTCAACACCCACCATTCATTGTCAGTTCAACACCTACCAGTCACTTTTAATTCAACACTCACCATTTACAGTCAGTTCAACACCCACCATTCACTGTCAGTTCAACACCCACCATTCATTGTCAGTTCAATACCCACAATTCACTGTTAGCTCAACACCCACCATTCAGTCAATTCAACACCCACCATTTACAGTCAGTTCAACACCCACCATTCACTGTCAGTTCAACACCCACCATTCAGCCAATTCAACACCCACCATTTACAGTCAGTTCAACACCCACCATTCACTGTCAGTTCAACACCCACCATTAATTATCCAACAGCTACCACAGATGCCCAGCACAGACCGTCAGGTCAACACTAGGTACTGTATGCCCTGTGCTGCCACCTACTGTATTAATAATAACTAACAAGTGCAGTTTCTAAACTTGTTTACCCCAAATGTCAACTAGCAGCTGTGTTGTCACAGCTTAACACTGTTTGTAATTGCTCCAATCATCAGTGTTACTGCTGTTTAACATCAGCTACGTGTGGGTGTGAGTGGGGATATATTAATGGTTTTCTCCTGACGGCTTCAACCACAGTTGCCAAAAGTTTCAGATGTCAATCTATAACCCATTGTTGGTTAATAACTTAATAACTGTTGGTTAAGGGAGACTGTTGGAGTGATTTTTAAGAGTAACTGTTCATAACTTAAACAGTTGCACATAACATTACACAAGGAGCACCATAATTCAGAGACATTGCATTATTATCATCATCAGTTTATTTAACCTATGTTACTAGAGAGGAGGCAATAAAACTCGTACATCCACATATAAAAACATAATTACCAATAAAATGACTACCCGAAATTAATAAAAACTAGTGACAGACTGACAGTACATTATATGAGTACAGTGTCATCATTGTAATATGTAAACTAAGAACCAGAGTCCCAGGTTCTATTATGCCACAAACATATAACAAGACAACAGGGCTGCATAATCCAGTGTGCAGGACTTTCTTCTTTAAATATTATATTTTGTAACACTAACTAATTTTTATTTACAATACCTACTGACGGTCATCAATGATTTTATGCAACTACCTGGTGGCAGTTTTAACATGAAAATTTAAGGTAACAACAAACGTAATTTTGGAATACAGGACTGTTGTTAATTGTAGTTTAATTTAACTTACACTGGAGCTTATTTGTCGAAGATGAGTACAATATTTTTACCCGTCATCTACAGGCCTTGTTCACGTACCGGTGTCACATGTGTTGCCTCAGATTTTGGCGGGATAATTTGGTTGTAGATGTACTTAGCAATACCTGCTTAGCGGTATGCAGGTATTGCAGTACCTCAGGTATTGCAATACCTCAGGGAGTTTGACGCCCCTGCCATGCAGAGTTGTAAACCACTGCCTTGTGGTATAGGTTCTTGTCAGAACCAAAGGCTAAGGGAGCAAACCCTAAACAGAAAACCATGTCACTGTGGCAGCATCAAGGGCGGTTGGTGTATGGAACTCCCAACATCTCTCGACCAGCCACTGCAGGGACAAATAGTTTGCGCCTGTCTTGACATGTTCTTGCCGGTGTGAGACCTCTATTTGTTCCCCGAGAGAGTGTCGCTAGTAACTTGCAAAAGCCAGCGGTACTTCAAAAGTTTTTGCTAGCAGCTTCCATGAATTGTACAACTGCACGAAACATGATACCGGATCGGCCGTCGCCCGGGTTACCAAGGACCGCGCTGCTCGACCTCATCTTCCGTTGACAGTGGAAAATCAGGTAGGAAGAAGAAGACAAAGAAGACAACTACTGACAATAGGACAATGGAACGTCAGGACTCTCCTCGACCGAGAAGGAGCTAACCGACCAGAAAGACGTACGGCACTAGTAGCAATGGAACTTGCCAAATACAACATCGACATCGCCGCCTTATGTGAAGTGAAACAAGGTTCTCAGAGTCTGGTAGTCTCGACGACTTGGAATACTCTTTCTTCTGGAGTGGCAAACCCGAAGGAGAAAGAAGGGAGGCCGGAGTGGGCTTTGCTATCAAAAAGGATATCATCACAAAGCTGACAGAAATGCCATGGCCAGTAAGTGACAGAATCATGACGATGAGACTACCTCTGAGCAAGGACAACTTTGCTACAATTATCAGCGTGTATGCTCCGACAATGACAAACCCAGATGAAAACAAGGAGGCCTTCTACAACCAGCTCGCAAGTGTGCTCAGGGGCATCCCTCGTACCGATAAGCTACTGCTGATAGGAGACTTCAATGCGAGGATAGGAAGAGGCAATGACAAGTGGCCCTTGGTCATGGGCAAACATGGGATTGGGAAATGCAACTCCAATGGCGAACTTCTACTGGCTCTGTGCTCTGAGTTCGAACTGATAGTGACGAACACCATGTTCAAGCAGAAGGATGAACGCAAGACCACCTGGATGCATCCTCGTTCCAAAAACTGGCATATGATCGACTTCATCATCACGAGGTGTCGGGATAAGATGGACATCCACAGCACCCGAGCCATGCATGGAGCAAACTGCTGGACCGATCACCAGATGCTGAGGTCAAAAGTGGCTTTCAGAATACGACAAAAGCACAACAGGCAAGGGACAAATAAGCCGACCAAGCTCAACACTGCAACACTAAGAACCACCAGCCATAGGGAGAGTTTTGAGCAGGAGATGGACAGTGCTCTCGCCCAATGGGAGGAGAAGGAAAACTCAACACCAGACGAGGAATGGGCAGCTCTGCAGCAGGTTGTGTACAACACAGCCAAGACATATCTTGGCAAGCCAGACAGAAAACACCAGGACTGGTTCGACCCCAACGACCAGGAGCTACAGACTCTTATGAGCAGAAGAGATCAAGCCCACCAGAGAGTGTTGCAAACCAGGAGCACTAGATCCACCACTGCAGCATACAAAGATGCCTGCAGACTGCAACAAAAACACACCCGTGCACTGAAGTCGGGCTGGTGGGAAAGGAAAGCAGTGGAGCTGCAGAGAGCTGCTGACAGTAACAACATGAAGGGCTTCTACAATGGACTGAAGGAAGTGTGGGGACCCAAAAAGAAGGGACCTGTTCAACTAAAATCAACAGACGGAATGGAAACCTTCTCTGACAGCAAGAGAGTTGTGGCAAGATGGAGTGAACACTTCCAGAAGCTACTCAACGTCCCTGGCGACATAGATCACGAAGCTCTGGACAACATCCCGCAGCGCATTACCAAGACACGCCTTGATGAGATTCCAACTATGGATGAGATGGCTAGAGCAATCGCCAGCCTGAAAGATGGCAAAGCACCTGGAGGAGATGGAATTCCTGCAGAAGTATGGAAACATGGAGGAGACAATCTGTTCAGCAGACTGCACCAACTAATCACCAATGCCTGGGAGATGGGTTCTGTACCACAAGCATGGAAGGATGCGAGCATTATAACCATCTATGAGAAAGGTGATCGAACAGACTGTGGGAACTATAGAGGAATCTCTCTTCTTTCCATAGCAGGCAAGATCTTCGCCAGGATCCTCCTCAACAGACTATCTACCCACATAACACCAGAGGTAGTTCCGGAGACACAATGTGGCTTCAGAGGTAACCGGAGCACCGTGGATATGATGTTTTGTCTCCGACAACTACAAGAAAAGTGCATTGAGCAGGACCGACCACTGTACATGGTATTTGTCGACTTCAGTAAGGCGTTCGATACAGTTGGGAGGACCGGACTATGGCAGCTACTGAAGAAGTATGGCTGCCCAGAGAAGTTCACAACAATGATCGAGGCACTACATACCGGAATGATGGCGACTGTTAATGTTGGAGGGGAAGTCTCGGAATCGTTCAGAGTCACAAATGGGGTCAAGCAAGGCTGTGTACTGGCGCCCACGCTCTTTTCCATCTTCCTATCAGCAATGCTCGACAATGCTTTCCGAGACATGGGGGATGGCATCTACATACAGTCCAGACAGAGCGCTGACCTATTCAACGTCGCACACTTCAGAGCGAAGACCAAGACTACTCGGATACTGATGAGAGAGCTGCTATTCGCAGATGACAGTGCACTGGTTGCACACTCTGCTGAAGAGATGCAGAATATAATGGATGCTTTTTCCAATGCGTCAAAGAAGTTCGGCCTGAAGATTAACATCAAGAAGACCGAGGTGCTGTACCAACCCAACTCTACCAGAACCCGAGAGGAGGATATCATGGTTGATGGAAACAAGCTGAACTCTGTTATGGAATTCACCTACCTCGGAAGCACTATATCAAGTGACGGATGCATTGACGATGAAATACAGAGGAGGATGGCCAAGGCTAGTGCATCTTTCGGCTGACTACGCCAGAGACTCTGGAACAACCACCATGTGTCCATGCGGGTTAAAGGCAAGATATACCGTGCAATTGTGCTGTCCACCCTCCTATACGGAGCCGAGGCCTGGACAGTGTACAGACGACAGGTGAAAAAGCTGCATGCCTTCATGATGCGACATCTGCGTTCGATCATGAGGATAACCTGGATGGACAAAATGACAAACAAGGAAATACTCGAATGGACAGGGCTGCCATCTATGGAAGATCTTCTGATCAGAAAGAATCTCCGGTGGACTGGACACCTCATGAGGATGTCATCAGACAGGCTACCGAAGCAGGTTCTCTACTCCCAACTGTCTTCTGGTCACAGAAAGAGAGGGCGCCCTCGTCTCCGGTTCAAAGATACCATTAAGAGAAACCTGAAGCTGAGAGACATAAAGATCGACTCCTGGACATCACTCTCACAGCAGACAGACAAATGGAGAGCAACAGTCAAGTGATGGAAGCAGTCTTTGTCGCTTCGCGACCAACAGCATGATGAGATGTACTTATCATCGACAAATAAGCTTCAAAGTAAGTTAAAAAAAAGTTAAAACAAACTAAAAGAAGATAGTGTGACAAGGGGGCATAAGGCAGCGTTAGTCAAACCATACTCTAGATTAGATAAAAGAAAATTCTCCTTCTCCCAGAGAACAATAACTGATTGGAATAATTTAAGTCATGATTGTGTAAATGCCAGGAGTGTAAATATGTTTCAAAATAAAATTGACAATTATCTGGCAAGGGCGGGCTATACCTAGGTTGAACACTTAAATGTTTTAGAAATTATTTTAATACTGATTAAATTATTTATTCATATATTTATTTTAATTAATTTATTATTATAACAAATGGTGTTATTGTAGGATATTTTATGTATTTATTTATTTTACTTGTATATTTTTTAGAGAGAACGTATACATTTTATTTTACTTATGTATTTTTAGAGACAACATATTTTAATTAGTAGCATTTTAGTGCATTTTATCATATTGTATATTTATAATTTTTAAGTGAACACTCGATAAGCCATAGGCTTCCTTGTTCACATGCCGTCTGGAGCTTGGTTCTGGACGGCAACTTGTTAAACCCTTGTTAAATTATACTACAATAAACCATTCTTGGAGCCATGAACAATATATTCAACAAGACTGTTGCTCGAAACAAATTTCATAATTTCAAAACTAGCCATTCGACTTACGTTTACTTTTACGTTTTTTTTACGTTTACTTTTTTACTACGTTTACGACTTACTTCTACGTTTCGACCACCGTCGGCGGCCTTCTTCGGGAACTTCTTCATCTAGCGAGCAGTGACCACTGAACATTCAGTTCCTGAAGAAGGCTGCCGATGGTGGTCGAAACGTAGAAGTAAGTCGAATTGTTAGTTGTGAAATTATGAAAATTGTTTCGAATAATATACTGCCAACTTGATGAACATTTTCACGAATATAAGACTGTTGCTGCTTACCTTTCTGTGTTGAGCTGTAGACAGTGAGGCGGGTCTGTAGTCAGTCGACTGGGTCCTGCTCTCAGCGTCTTTATCCCAGGGGTGCAGTGGCGGACTGTACTCCTGTGTCGTTGGTGATGACACACTCGACACTGGTGACAGAGACAGGGCAGTGGGGTCACCGGGCGGTATGTCAAGCAGTGGTGGTGACATCGCGTCATCACCGAATGATGTGTCGGGGAAAATCTTCTCCGCCTCCCTCAGAATCCGGTAGTTCCCGGAGGACGACCGCCCGTGTCGGTGGAACCCCTGGAGGACATCCGACGGGAGTGATAACGACTTCTTCATCGTCTCTTTACGCGGCTCTTCGTCGACCACCGGTGGCGCCACCTGCCAGGGTGTTGTCTCGCTGCTGTCGATGCTGCTGCTGCTCATCCGTTTTCCCGTTTTCTCCTCGAAGAAGCTGAGCACGGCGCGCTGTTGGAACTTCTTCAGCTGTGGGTCGGAGTTGTTGTGACGATCCTCGATGCTGCCACTGCTCGCTGTCGAGCGAGTCGAGCCTGGCCGCAGCGACCCGTGCTGCTCCTGGGGGTCGAGGAAGACATCGCAGTCGCCCGAAATGCGCTTCTGTGCGTCGCCGGTGAACGGATCTGTATCCGATGGATCGGACGAGTGATGGGAGTGTTTTGCGGATTGTGTTCGCAGGTCTTCCAACGGTTTATGATACGAGCTGTCCGACTCTTTGCCGCTGCGGGCCGCGTACATGTCCTTGACCCTCAGTCGCTCCTTGATTGGTCGGATCTGCTCCGACGTTGTACGCTTCAGTTTACTGGGAGTGCCGATCTTGCGGGGCATGTCCCGGCGCTCCCAGTCCCTCCGGGCGTCCTCCGCGATCTTCCGTGTGTCTGTTGTTGACTTAGCCCCGCCCCACAGCGAACCGACAAAGTCCTTAACACGGCGTGTGATCTTTGATGATGAGTCCAGTGACGATTGTCCCTTGTGTGACGCTTGCGGTGGCGGGGACGTCTTCTGTTTGAGCATGTGTGACGTCGAGACGGATCGACCGTGAAGGGGCTTGTGGAACTTTTCCGTGGACACACCGGGGTGGTTGCCGGGGTGGTTGCCATCGTCACACGTTCCGTAGGCTTTGCGCAGGGACATGTTCGCGAGTCTCTCCCAGTTCTTGTGTTCTGCTTCTCCTCTCTCGTTCACGTTCTGAGTGACATCGCTAGGGCTCGTTGACGATTGGCTCGTCGGTGTTGGTGCGGCGACTTCGTGCGTTGTGCTGAGAGGCAGTGGCTCCATCTTGCGGGGCTGGTTGAAGGCGAACGCGTTGTGTTGCTGCAGGCGGGATCCGTAGAACTCCTGCGAGAGTTTGCGTAGCATCTGCGTCTGACTGGGCGAATGTTCGTGGATCTGTGCCAAGAAGTCGTCGTGTAGTGGCGAGAACTCCTGGGAGGTGGCCGTCGGTGGCTGTGTCCACTGCAATGATGTCCCGTCATAGTCCTTCGTCGTTGCTGCTCCGGAAGACGACGTCATGGCTTGCGGGGCGGAGTTTCTAAATACGCAAGTTGCTGACGACAGTGGCAGCGACGGCCTTTCGTCCAGTGTCACGTGCGCCGAATGTCTAGTGGTGCCACCTAGCGACGCTGTGGCGGTCAACGTGTTTCTGGCGGTCGCACCGATGGCCGAGGGCGCTGTGTAGTGAAGTGGCACGGTGAGAGTCGTCGTTCTAGCAACGCCATCTAGTGGCGACTGTTCGTTCACGGTCTGCTGTTCGCTGTCTCGCAAACCGTGCGTTTCTCTTGCGTGTTCGCCTACCCTCGGTGCGTTGTCGTAAAACGATTCGACTCTACCCACAATGCCAACAAGTGGAACCCCAGTCGACGCATCCTTCACAGCCTTCCTAGGCACAGCATCACTGGCCGACTTTGATTTCTCCACAACAGTGTGCGCCATTGGTGACTTCAGGTCATGTGACATGACATCACCCGACCCAGTGTCAAGGTCATCCGTCTGCGTACCAGTGTTGTAATATGGCTTACTCGTTCTCACGATGTATTTCACACTAACGTTCCGGCTCCCGAGTATCTCCGGCGGGAGCGATGTCGGAGAAGCAAGTGGCGCCACCTGGCTGAACGATTCTGTAGATGAGCGATTCGCTGCAACTGTGCGGGTCGGTGAAGTGTTGGTCCCTCGATTGGCATCATACGTCGAGCGAACACTGGCACTGTAGTCTGTATGGCTATCCCACGATGCAATGGGGCGAGTATCGTGACCCCACTGGTGGTGCGGTTGACAACTAGTCGCCGTGAAGACGGTGACGTCGCGCTCCGGCGGTGATGGCACCGTGTAGTTCTTGCTGTCCCGTAGCACACCCTCATGGTCATAGCGGGGGTACGACCTCTCGACCTCAAAGTTCTTCAGTCGACTCTCCGAGGTCATGTGTGCCGCCACGGCCTCCAGAACCTCTCCCGTCGGCAGCTGCTTTTGCGATTTAACCCCGTTCTCCTCCAGGTGGCGCCTCAGTGAGTCCGACGTCACCTTCTCCTCGATGTGTCGCAGCCGTGGCTGGTACACCATCTTGTTCGGCTTCATCGGAAACTCACCACTAGAGGTCGTCGTCGTTGGTTCCGACCACGAGTTGGTGCGACTATTCGAGCAGACGGAGCTGCTGGTCTCGTCTCGCTCCTGATTGGCCGCCGTGACGGGCCACGAGGGGTATTTCTCGTGGGTCTGACCGATGCGCGTGTACTTGAGACTGGAGCTGTCTCGTACGGGGGGTAATGGGGGCGAGGGTGCAAACGGGGCTCTGCAGGATGAAAACTGCCCGTCGTATGGAATGTTGCCGGTTTGTAATGACCCCGTCGACTTGTGGTCGGAGAGGTCGTAACTAAAGGAATGTTTCGAGTGAAGCAAACTCATCGGGTCGCCGCTGGCGTAACCGTCGCCCTGGTGGGAATGTGACGAATCGTCCGCCCCGTGCGATTCGAACGACGAGTGTCGCTGGCTCCCCCTAGAGACAGGCGAGACAACGCTCCAGTGACGGTTTTTGCGCTGAAGTTCGTGTGGCCGCACGACAGCGATCGGACTCGATTTAGGAGTGGTGCCCCCTGGTGTCCAGGGAGCGGCCGACCGAGTCAACCCCTGGTGGCCAAAGTGCGGCATCGCCGACTCCGACGAACATCTCAGGTCGACTTTCTCGCTGCACCGCTGGAAGTTCGACGCCGAATTAGAGCTCTGCATATTGGTGTGTTCGGTCATGCGTGCAGATGCTGGGTGGACATGGTCAGTGTGTTCAGTCAAGCGTGGCGATGTTGACGGGACATGCTGAGAGTGTCGAGGCACTTCTGGTCGGGTCCAGTTGAGCTGCGAAGTGTAAACCTCCCTGTGGTGCTGCCGTCTGGCGGATGACAACGGAGGCTCACAGGTGGCAGCACTTGCTGGCGGTGGCCATACTGAAGTCCTCGTCCCAGTTGGACGTAAACTGTAACAGAAAATAAACACATATGAGAAATCATATTGATAAATATTACAGGTTTGAAATTGCCAGTCTGGGATCAAATTTAACTGCTGTTTTTAGAGTTTTTATCGGATGGAAAATTAAGTAAGTTTATAAGAAAAAAACACCTTTAAAGAGGAAATTGTTCAACATTCTTACATATCACTTATAGTTTCCAGAGTATATACTGTTTCTGGCCCATATTCTATGAGAGAATATGGACCTACTCTATAGAAATTTGACTCAGTATTCTGTAGTCTTTGTAGATCCATTTGCTATGTCAAAGAAAACTGACACCACAATCTGTCACACTTTTCCTCTGTTAATGCTCAAACAGTACCAGTAATTGTCTTGAACCTTTGAATGACTTGATATGTCTCCTTTCTAGCAATGCTAACACAAACCAATAAGAGAGTAGCTAAATTAAACTTGTTCTGACTCACAATATGGTTCTTTTCAACAGGAATTCTTCAGCAACAATAACAAACGTGACATAAATACAGACTGGTCTTGCCATACATTAAACCTGCTCAGAAGTCTTCAATCCCAATTTATCTTGTTACTTTGAGTGGAAAATTTGTGATAGGGGCTTGGGTGTGCTAGTCTTAATCTTAGGTGGCGTTCTAAAATATCACACGACCCTGTTAGATTCATATCCCATTATGGAATATGGACTCCATGTCCACATTCTAGGACATATAAAATGTGGTGAGGGTACCATATAAAATCCTGAGGGAACCATATGATTACAGCCATAGTTACCTCACACAACCAGTGCTGAATAAACACGCTTTCCTTTGTGTCAACTTTAGCAATAATACCACGCGTTACTAGGCGTAACAGTCGGTAATGCGTTGTCCAACCAGTAGCTCTCAATAATGATCTGCTCGGAAATGACACGTGTCCACTTGGCAAAACAAACTACTAGCAGACTACAAGCAGGAAACACAATGGCAACTAGACCAGCCACAACGCATAGTGCCAAATGCCATTCCAGCTAAAAGACAACATCGACCACACCTTGACTATAAATAACACCGCAATGTTACCACATTCTTTCTTGCTCTTGTAAGACGTGGAGCGTAGGATTAGTCATTTACAACACCTGTGCTTGGCTTACTCATGGCTTCGTGTAACCCCGAGTTCATAGTGCGATATTTATATCGGATAATGTTTCCATTCACAGACGTGCCTGTTTGCGTTTCAACCTGTTTTAAGTCAAACAAATGATCCTAAATGAATATTAATAATCGTAAGACCACTGCATTACGAAATCTCAAAAAACAATACTCTAAAAATCAAGGCAATGTTTTTGTTGTGCTAATCATTATTGATATTATATTTCTGGATGTACTGTGTATGCTAATGGGTCAAATTGAAAATAAAATGTGTGTGATCCATCCAAACTATGGTCAATATCTAAGCAGACCTGCATTAATCTGCTTAATAAAAGAGGTCTGGCTAAGGTGACAGGCGGATGGGTGTCTTTCTTTGTTGTAAGTATTCCTACTTCAATGTTTCTCCCTTCAAACTATAGAAGCAGCATAAATTTTATAAATTGTGGAGACATAGGCACAAATCTTGCTAAACAATTATGAACACATTGTAATTGTGTTAAATACTTTTTTGCAACAGAAATTATATGTCTCCTTTCTAGCAATGCTCACATAAACCAATAAGAGAGTAGCTAAATTAAACTCGTTCTGACTCACAATATGGTTCTTTTCGGCTGGAATTCTTCAGCAACAATAACAAACGTGACATAAATGCAAAAATATTGACTCAGTATCCTTTAGTCTTTGTGGGCCCATTTTCTATGTCATAGAAAACTGACACTACTATCTGTCACGCTTTTCCTCTGTTAATGCTTCAAACAGTACCAGTTAGTTTAAGTTAGTATAAGTTATAAGACTATAAGAAATTATTCATAAATTCCAACTTGACTACAGCCTGTATATGTATCACTATGGTAAACATTTCACCTGTTATATATAAGACTATTTAACATATTCAGAGAAGGTCTTAATTAATCCTTAATTATGCCATGTTCACGCTGAAGTAAACCGAATAAACTTCTGCCCCACGTGTCAGGTGCGTACAACTGTAGAAAGCACCGGTGCATTGAGAACAATCACACGTCATTAACCAGTCTAAAGATAAGCGGTTTAGACTATACTCCGTGAACTTGGCATAAGACTTCGTGGAAGGAACCGAACCACTCTTTGTTTCAGGAAATTGCTCTGAAGAGCATTACCGAAACTTAGCATAGCCACAGTTATCTGACAAAAGTCGTTCTCCAAGCCCCTTTGTTCTCTCTCATCTCAAATCCACACCTGAAATATCAATGTCGACAATCTGTCTGCCTGTCATCGCGTGTCTACTCACCTGTACAACAGCGCAGTCACTTTCATATATTTAAGCAATCACCTGATTTGGCATATATCTCTCTGTACAAGGCCCATGGCTGCAGAATGCAGATAAGTCCAAGTACGTAAGTGTATGTGTGTGCCTAGCTCTAATAAACTTTACTTTGCCTCCAAGCTATGGTTCTAAAGGACATAGGCATTCCAGAAACTATCTCTCCTATTGTCATTGCGATTCTATTGATCTATTGTTAAAGTGTTTGATACAGTCAAACAATAAATCAATTTCTATAGAACATGTTTTTTCAAAGACCTGAAATTTACTCAGATTGCACAATGAGGCTAGATGAAATTATACAATTACTCATAACCAGACGTTGTGTATAATCATGACTCCAAAAACAGTGGCATTGCAACATTGCATTAAAGATACAATTAGGCCATTTTAATACATAAATCAATTGTCTGATATATTTCAAAACACAGGACACAGTCTAGCCATGACACATACAGAACAATGTACTCAGCACAGATAGTATTCACAAGTTGAAGTAGTTTATCAATTCAGAAATACTTTACTTTCTGTCTTAAAACAATATGTTTATAAAAGACAATTATCCTCATACTCGTCCAATGAATACATAATCACATGCCTCAATAGTTGACATTTCCATAACAACTTCAACCAAAACAACTTTTTATTTCCACAAATTAGATGGAATAGTATTAGCACGCAGAGATCTTATGGAAGAACTTGTTCAGATTTTTGCGAAAATTGTGTAAGCCACAAGGAATCATGAATGTGACTCACACTTCCTAAAATGTAAGCCTTTATTTGACTTGACACCCACTTGTATAATGGGCCCCCTAAAAATGTAATCCCTTCCCTTCTATGCCCAAAAGGGTCCACCCCCAAAAGAAGGTCTGCTGGACCTATTGTGACACTGCCCTCTGATGCTGTCTCCTGCTGGCCACTGACTGTCATCAACACACTGAACAAACATAGCCTTGCTAAGTAAACACCAGACAGAATGGGCTGTCTGACATCTGACATCTGATATCTGCAGTCTCCACCTAGGCTACATGATCAAATAGTTGTAACAATGTAGCATGGTCAAATAGTTGTAACAGTGTACCATGATCAAATAGTTGTAACAATGAAGAAGAATCAATTAGTTGTAACAATGTACCATGACCAAATAGCTGTAGTCATGTAGGAAGATCAAATAGTTGTATCACAGTAGGCCTAACATGATCAAATAGTTGTATCACAGTAGGCCTAACATGATCAAATAGTTGTATCACAGTAGGCCTAACATGATCAAATAGTTGTATCACAGTAGGCCTAACAAGATCAAATAGTTGTATCACAGTAGGCCTAACATGATCAAATAGTTGTATCACAGTAGGCCTAACAAGATCAAATAGTTGTATCACAGTAGGCCTAACAAGATCAAATAGTTGTATCACAGTAGGCCTAACATGATCAAATAGTTGTATCACAGTAGGCCTAACATGATCAAATAGTTGCAACCATGTAAAAATAAAATAACTAACAAATACAAAAATCTAAATAATTGTCGCAATGTTCCACCAGCAAAATAGTGGTAGAAAGATGAAATAGTTGTAAAAATGTAACACATTCAAACAGTTAATTTTGCCACATGATTGGATTGTAATAATTTAACAAGATCAAATCATATTAAACACATATCATAATAAACACATATCAAAGACAAAAAAAGTAAGAGGCTGGATGATGTGAGCTGGGCACTTGATTGGAGCAGGGACACATCCTGACTGTGAGGAGAGGAGACCAGAGCAGTGGAGGGAGGAGAGGAAGACAACAGACGAGGAGGGATGTAGACAGGGCACTGAGGGCACCACAGGAAGAGCTAAGCCTCATCCCAGTGGAGGGGAACCAGGAGAAGACAGATGTCCATATCACTATCAGCACTGGATATACCGTGCTAGGACAAAATCCCAACGGACTAAATCCCAACGGACAAAATCCCAACCACTGGTTTTAGATGTGGGTGTCCAGACTTTCTTGATGTATACATGCTCGGTCCCACGGTTCATGTATACTTACATACTATCACCATGCAGAGCTGCTTGATGCACCCTACACTATTATGCTGTTTTGGTTTATTTTGCAACACTGAAACACTAATTCTAACAATTTGGTGTCAAAAAAATTGAATTTGTATACCTTTGAACTAACACCTGCAAGACAGTATTAACTGCTTTCATTTGTGCCCAACAATGCAACTCATCCTTACACTCCCCTTCAGACCACTGCCATCCTGGAAGTACATTCTCACACCTAGTGCATTGTGCATTGTCTTTAGGGGCCACATGCACCCTATTGATCTTAGTCCTATTGATGTTTCCTTTGAACTTAGATGGTAGCAATTACATGTAGCATATATAATATACGTATATATGTATGCATACACTGAGAAAGTCTAGTCCAACAGTCCATCTAAAATTGGTTGGGATTTTGGCCGTTGGGATTTTGTCATGCACTCGGATATACATGTGAAACACGCATGGTGGGGGTATATAGGTATATGGACATTATGTCCCAAGACACATATGTCCTAGACGATATGTTCTAAATTTATTATTAAGTTTTTATGTTATTTTTGCAGTTTAGTCTTAACATAAATGTGTTAATGTATTAACACTAATGCTGGCACTCTTTGTAGAACATTCCAAGTCCAGTGCATATTTTAACTATTACTTATCATCTTGTTTTGGGGACATATCGTCCACAGTATTTGGAACATAAGTGATTTGTGACATAAGCGACTTGGGACATTATGTCTATAACTCTGTATATAATACACTATATTCTGAAATGAAATAATTATATATATATATATATATTTCATTTTGTGTTATCATGTTATGACAGAATGGTGATGTATTTTAAATGATATATTTGTACCATTACATGGTAGCATTATAAATGAAATAACAACGTATTATTACACAATGTTACCGATGTATTCAAAAATTCATATTTGGTTTTATAAGCTGTGCTTGAGCTACACATTCAGAGTGTCATGCATGCAGTGCATGTCAACGTGTCTTATGTCATGTCTACAAGCAGTGTCACTAACTTACTACCATTTTATAACTGTTCAATTGTAACATATCTATCCACGTGGCATTAATATCGATCGTACCACTCAAACACAGTCCTCTGAAAGTTTCACATTATGGCTAGATTACATTGTGTGCGTTCTGTTCTGACTCACAATCTGTGCAATCTTTTTGTAGTGATTCCCACTCAAACATTCCATGCAATCAAACACACAACTCACCCTGTCTTCGTCACAGGAAACATGGTCGCCTGCATAACTGTGTCAACCAAACAATCTCTTCAGATCACGTATCCTCAGCCACACATCCAAATGCTGTGATCCATACCCTCAATAGCACATCCAACTACAAATCTTGTGATCCATGCCCTCAATAACACATCCATACGATGGGTGTGCTACTGCAATCCATGGCCTCAATAACACATCCAGGCTGACAAAAAGGTCTTATCAAGTTTGGTCCGATCCACCGGTGTGTGAGAAAGTTGCGAAAACTTTTGTGCGAAACTGACAAAATATGTCACGAAACTGAGGCTAGCCAGCTTGTGTCCATGTGCTGCATGCACCAGCTCTCAACTGGCCCCTAACCACAGTCAAACTGCTCCTGTCTATGACTCAATCCTAGGTGCCTATTGACACAGCCAATTGCTGAGTATTAGGCAGCTGTAACCTGCACATACAACTGCAGTGTATGAAGCAACTAGCCACTAATGAAAGAGTCTATGACACATGTCAACACAGGCCTGCTGGTTCCTGCACCAACAGCAGGGTCACACACGGCCGCACATCTAGGTCACCCACTCTCATTGGCCAGACAGTGCTAGTGGGTGTAGGCCAGTGGTTCTAGGGGTAGAGCAGTGACTGTGGGGGTACACTGGTATCCCAACAGACTAGTACTAGGGTGTATAGATCAGTGATTCTGGCAGTAATCAGTGATTTTGGGGATAGAGCAATGCCTGTAGGGGTAGACCATTAGTTCTGGGGGGTATACCAGTGATTTTAGCAGCAGACCAATAGTTTTTGGGGTAGAACTTATGGAACGATCTACCACGCAATATGCAAACATGTGATTCATTATACCAGTTCAAAAGACTCCTTAAATCTTTTTTATTCAAAAGAACTTTTTACTCATGAACATTGACGGACGTTTTTAGGATGTACTTATTTATTTATTATTGTGAGCTGCTTTTAGTACTTTTACATTCATAATATGTACTATTATTATTATTGTATGTATTTT
Organism: Oasisia sp. SBJ-2009; assembly: GCA_964017155.1. NCBI lineage: Eukaryota > Metazoa > Annelida > Polychaeta > Sabellida > Siboglinidae > Oasisia > Oasisia sp. SBJ-2009. The sequence goes on along the minus strand of OZ024860.1, from coordinate 24,281,075 downwards.
TTATTGCCATGTGTATTTTTATGATAATTTATTTCAATATATGATGACATGTTTTTATGATTTTTAACTTTTAGTTTCTTTCTATGATTTTTTTTAACAGAGCCTTCGAACAAGGTTACTTGGATTTATGGCGATATATAAATGCTTTATTATTATTATTATTATTATAGAACAATGATTTTGGGGGTAGACCAGTGGTTCGGCAAAATCAAGATTGACTTGTTTTAAATCGCATTCCCAACCTAAACGTTTGACAATCCTATGTCTAATGATGACTCTTGTCTGCCTGAGACATGATTATGTCAAACGATTGAGCTCAGATTCATGAGGACATATGGACATTATACAATTTATACAAGCGTATTATCATTATTATCACTACACAGTTCCCCATCTTCATTTACTCTCTACGCCACATTACACAATTCACTTCATTACACCTCACTACACACACTTCATTACAAAACTTTACATTTCACTACACCTTATTACATCGAATTACTTCCATTCACCTGTTTATGTAATCTAAACTCCGTTTATCCACATGCATGTTTCCAGCACGTACAGGGTATATCAGCTGGCGTGAACACAGAGCAATAAAAGGGTTAATAGAATATCAGGGGGAATGATAATGTCACATTGATGAATTGTATAAATACTTGAGTGAGCTCAGGACAGTGTCAAATTGCAGCATTATCAGAACGCCTGCCTCTGCTTTTTCAAACAGCCAAGATCTCTGCTACTGGTTACCGACATTACACAATTTTGTTACGTAATTTATCATTACATATCTACCTAATTCACTTATATATCAGTTAACTTATATTTTATTTCTAATGGTGCACAATTTTGTTTGTTACAACTCATATTAAAACATGCATGGGTTTGTTAGGTATTTCATTTAAATCAGCAACTGTCAAATGAATAATTAATCAAATTAACACTAGTTAACACTAGAGGTGACATTACAACACATAATCTGTAAAATATGAATGTGGCTTGTACGCCATTTGTAGGTAGAATTATCACCAACAGTGGTCAAAATAGTGGTAGTCCGATAGTTCAAGGACTACCAGAAAGTTGGTCGGACTACCAATGACGATGACAGCAGTTTGTCATATTATTTTGCCTAAATCTGGGCCATATGACTACCACATAATATCCGAGGACTACCAGTTTTCGCAACTGCCGACTACCAGAAATTTTGGAGTTATTTCTACCCTTGACCTGGGATCCTAGCATACACGATTCTGAGTTTTCCCAATCCCCTCCCTTGCCAGTGAACGTGGAATAATGACTGGCCCCTCATCTTGTACACAGGGAAAGAACACTCCCTGTGATCTATGTGGAGCCAAGACAGGAATCTGCCCTGTGCCCTATTGCTGAGGGTGATGTGACCCCAGCCTAAAGCAGTCAGTGAGTTATGGCGCAGAGAGACAGACTCCAACAAGAGACAGTTTCACTTGCAGACATTGATTCTTATCAGAAACAAATTTATTTACAGAAGACGTGTGAATTTCCCCAGGATACACTAAACAATGCTGCTGTTGTGTCTCTTTGAAGCAGTCTGTGTAGTGCCTACTGTAACTTTATGTAATGACAGGATGCAGCTAGCTTGGTATGAGTCCTTATGACTGTTCCCAGAGCCTAACACATTAATTCCTCAGACCTGTTCCATCAAACACTGTCTCTTCTTTCCTGGGAAGCATTCAGCAACAGTACAATTAATACACAGGGACCATATCAATACATACATATTCACCACTTTCTGTAGCCAAGTCATATAACTGAGTGAACTAGAGCAATGCAGAGTGAACAAAATTGCCCAAGATTCAACTGAACAGCATAGGATTTGAATCAGGAATCTCTCAATTGATAGTGTGAAGTTCTAGCCACAGTCAGAGCCCAATTTATGTGCTGTGTATATGTAGGTATGTATGTATGAATGTATTTTACTTTACTTTAATAATATTTGTTAAAATTATATGATAATTGTAATATTTCACTTTTTACTATACCATAACTGTTACGTACTTGTCTTAAGATATTAGAAATATGTAGGTCAATTATTGTATATTTAAGTTTTATGTTAATATATTATATTTACACATACATATTTTACAATGTTTGTACACACGTATGCGCCTATCAATGGGCTGGTCCTGGAAATATGGCACTTTATATATAATTATATAGTGGTTATAATAAAATAATATGTATGTATGTATATCATTATGTATCTATGTACATATGCAAAGATCACACTTTTAAACTTCTTTTATCGTAATTTCTGTAACGTCTATGAAACGTAGCAGAACTGTTCAATGCAGGGCTTTATGCAGGATCAAATTATTGCCAGTCACACATGTTTTGGTGGACATGTGATTGTTAACTGTTAAGCCAGTTTACAAACTTTAAATGTATTTTTTTGACCTGAAAAGGACTACAAACACACATGTGACACCATTTACACTCACTTTCAAGGCATAACTAACAATATCTATGGTTTTGAAAGAAATTTTTTTGCTCCTTCATTTTTTGACCCATCCACCACCCATCCACCCATATTTCTACCCGTCCATATTTTGAAGAGAAAAAGTATATTTGTTTTTACCCATCCAAATGACAGGTGGACAGGTCTCTGCATAAAACTATGGTTCAGTGTAAGTCCATCATACACAGTCAATGTAAGTTTCCAACCGGGACTTTACATCTGGCGCAGCCAACCACCCAGTGGAGAAATGGGGATACCGCCAAGTCCTGTTTAGACTAAACTAATTTGGCATCAGTGCAAAAATACAAGTGTAATTACAGATAATCACAGGAATTTGCATTTGGCCTAAAACAACAGTTTTGACAGGGTGCGCATGCCTCGGTAATGACAGCTCCAATTTGAGGCAAATGTAATGTTTCTCAAGCAAACGGTCCAATTCATGATTCAATTCAGCTCTCGGTTATAATTTCCAGGTCATACGCCTTAAATACTACATAACAGAACTGTTTTGGGTAATGTTAAATTCCATCATGTGTGGCCACACATTCCCACACACATATGCATGTGATATGTAAACACTGCTCAGTGTCAAAAAGTCCCACTGGTCACTGCTAGTTATGGACAAGGTAGGACAAGTCTGACCAAAGAAACAGAACTAGACACGTCTGACCACACACACAGAACTGGACAAGCCACTGCCACTGGGTGGGAAGGAATCAATTTTTAAAGTTTTTTCTCTCTAAAACTTGGCTTAATCCACAAATGGCTTATCAATTGTTTATTAATCTCCTTCTCCTTATCTCTAGCTGTCTCTTTCTGTCTTAGTCAAAATTTATCCCCCACCATCTCTCTCTCTCTGCGTCTGTCCGTCTGTCCGTCTGTCCGTCTGTCCGTCTGTCCGTCTGTCCGTCTGTCCGTCCGTCCGTCCGTCCGTCCGTCCGTCCGTCCGTCCGTCCGTCCGTCCGTCCGTCCGCCCGCCCGCCCGCCCGCCCGTCCGTCCGTCCGTCCGACTGACCACCCACCCGCCCGCCCATCCGTCCGTCCGCCCGCCCATCCCCCTCTCCCAGTCATGTTTGTCACTACAGTGTCCATGTAACTTGGACAGTCAATGACAACCACTATGGGGGCTGTATCAAATATTGCATGCAAGGACAATACTCTGTCTTCCAGTTGACTGTCAGCAACGTGCCACTGAGATAAGTACCCCATCATCTATGTCACCATTTTGGCAGTGAGGTCAACATTCAGTCAATGTGGTCAACATTCTGCCATCAAGGTCAGTGTTTTTAATAGGGGTCAGTAATCTGTCATTGGGGTCAGCATTATGCCATCAAAATCAGCATCCCGCTAACGAGGTCAGCATTCTCCTATTAATGTCAGCATTCTGTCACACTGCTGACTATCTATTCGGGTTGTATTTCATTTAATTTTCAGTCCTGTTTGAAATTGCATTCGATTGCTACGCATAACAGACCACCCACACAACTGCATCTACCTGTCATCTTAATACAGGTAGCTACTATGTGCCGTAGGAAAATAAAATATGTAAAAATACTAGTTGATTTATTACTAGTTTTTTCAATGACGCCGACAATACACTTCTTTTTCTTATGGTTAGCTCATCATTTTATGTTAGCCACATGTTTGTGACTAGAGTATTGTCGAGCTTGGTTTTCAGAGTTGTCCTCTAGAATTAGTGAGTCCACTCCAGGTTACACATTTACCCCCTGTGTGTGTGATCTTATACTTCCCCTTGTATAGACACCAGATAGAATGAACCACCGGCTTTTAGTATCTCTTCTGAAAGACACAGGCAATGTGAGGTGAACGAAATTGTCTAAGTTTTGAAACGACGGCAGGTGGGATTGAACCACCAGCCCCTCGATTGGGTCCAGCGCTCTGTCGAGTGACCACCGCTCCTCACTTACACTGACCAGTTATCAGCTGGACATTCCCAGACTGTGACCACCAACTGTCTGACTGACGTCACACACACACAGAGTGCGTCTATGCCACAGACAATCTGAGCACAAGAATAGCCACACAGGCACACACACACACACACCAGGCCTGTCTGTGTAAGTTGTACTCACTCGCGCAGGACCTGCACACACCAGTTGAGTTGTAGCTCCATCTCACAGCTCCACTCCATCTCGTCTCCGTGACTAACTACCTGTGAGACTCCGGCTCCGACTCCGGTCGCGTCCAGTGGTTACACGGGAAGTGAGACGGAGGAGAGGCCGGCCACGTGAACGACACCTCTCTTCCACACCTCCCCTGCCCACAACCCCGCCACACTTGGCTTCTTCCCTGTGCTCTGGAGGAAACTATTCCCCCCAGGCGGCAGGCGGCTGCAGTAGGACCCAAGATGATTTGTGGCCCGGAAACACCTTCCTCCCAACACTCCCCACCTCTCTGATCTCTCACCTTCCCTTGTGTATATCCCTCTCTGATCTCTCCCGTTCACCGGTATCCATCACTACCGGTCTCTTCCTGTCTCCAGTCTCTGTCCTTCCCCAGGTTACCTCTTCCCCCATCTCTCCCCTTCTCAGCTCTCCTATTACTCTGCCCTAAACTAACCACCTCCCACCTTAAACTGACTATCTGCCCTAAAATGACCACCCTCCAGATCAAACTGACCATTATCTAACTGACTACCCTCTGACATAAACTGACCACCCTCTAGACTAAACTGACCACCATCTAGACTAACTGACCACCCTCTAGACAAAACTGACCACCCTCTAGACTAACTGACCACCCTCTAGACAAAACTGACCACCCTCTAGACAAAACTGACCACCCTCTAGACAAAACTGACCACCCTCTAGACTAAACTGACCACCCTCTAGACAAAACTGACCACCCTCTGGCCTAAGCGGATCCTGTAATCTAAACTGACCATCCTCTGCCTTAACCTGGATATAGACAGTTAGTTCCACAGTGGACAATCTCCCAAACCCCAATCCCACCTTCTACCCTAAACTGACCATCCTTTACTCTAATAAACTGACCACTTCCCTCTGTCCTAACCTGGGTACAGACAGTTGTCCAGTGAACAATCACCCATTGTTCATCCTCTGCCCTAACCTCACCCACACTCCCCTAGTTAACTCACAAACTAGCAGTCAATGACAATATGTTTTCTTCCAATTAGCTCCAAGTCCCTGCTATTTTAAGGTTCCTTCCTTTGAAGTTGTAAAGAATTGTTTTCCCAGCCTCTGCCACTCCTGCATTCCTTCCTGGGTGCTCTGCAGGTGCATCTCCCCAGGGTTCTTGTCAGTGCCCCGTAAACAACAACACTACTTTTTGTAAACAACTGTTCTTAAAATAGATTTCTCGAAATATAAGACACAGGTACATAGTAACGACTATGTGCTATAAACACTATAAACATGCTTTTCTACGAAGGTCATAGTTTGCTTAACTGCCTCATTAACATCATAACTAAGTTCATAATATATTTTGATTATCCTAACGTAAATTAATTTATAATGCATTTTGATAAACATATCATAAATAAGTTTATAATATATATGGATTACTCTATCATAAATAAGTTTGTAATACATTTGGATTATCATATCATAAATAAGTTAGTAATATATTTGGATTACCCTATGATATATATGTTCATATTATATTTGATTACCCTACCATAAATAAGTTTATAATACATTTGGATTACCCTATCGTAACTAAATTAATATCTTTATAATCTAAGAATCTTGTATTTTAATAATATAAAAAACACATGCAGCTTGCTTTGCCAAAGAATGCTGACATTTACTGTGACTGTGAGCAACAACAGTCCTCCTATTGTGTTTGAAACTGTCACAATAATCTACCCTGGATAGTGGATACACAAACCTGCCTCAGAGCTGACATAAACAAGACATAGTGATTTTCAATAAATGAATAATAAAACTGAATAAGTTTACAAGTGGGAACCACCAACACTAACAGTTCAAATGGCATAACAGAAAGTTTCTGTTAATGCCATTAATTTACTGATGATATTTTGTAAGCAGTTTTAGGGTCTAAAGGGACCAAAGCGCACCCCTTGGTACTGGGCAGTACTTGGGGTCAGTAGGGTCATCTTTCACTTGGCCACTGCAATGAATGGACTGCTATTTTTAACAACTTCACTTGCAGCCCCCAGAGCTGCCAAAAATACGGTTAGCCTAGGATTAATTCTGGGAGGGTCCACCCAGGACCAATTCCAAGGACCAGCATGCGATCCATAAATAACCAGCAAAGCAATGTCTACTGAAGGACCTGTAATGGCTAACTGAAGGACCCATGATCAGTTGGACCAACAAAGGACCATCAACAGACCAGTGATGGACCTTCAAAGAACCAACAAAGAACCGTCAACAAAACCTCAAAGAACCCACAAGGGACAGTATGCAAACTAAAAGAACATGCAAAGTTTTATATTTTTATTGTACTGTTTTTTATTTAATTCTTTGTAACTTTATCTTTACACCGTAAGTATTTTACGTTTTTGCTTCATCTACTGGTTATTGCAGCACTGTCAGCATCACTGTAGCCCGTGAAGTGCTCTGTTTGGTATTAATACATCTAAAAATTGCTTATTAAGAAATATAATAATAATTATTAATATCATCATTATAAGACAAAGACGCTTCTTTCACAATAAAGGAATGTTCCATCAGCGAGTGACTTATCACATATTCAGCTGGAGTTGGTAGCTGGTAGTCTTAAAGAATACAATTTATTTTAATGGACAGGTTCATAAATTTAAATACCCAAATTACCATAATAAAATTATATATTATTAATTAAAAAGTAAAAAATATTTGTTCACGATCGGCTGATCTCTCCATTGAAACAGGGTGTGTAACTCTATATTTTAATTTTATGATACAAAATTGCTACCAGCATCAATTTGCTTTTTCTAGGTGACACCACTAGGGCAATTTATTCTCCTGCATGCCACCAAACCCCCATACATGGCCACCCTGGAGGGCAACACCCTGCACAGTTCACCCATGTTACTGTCATCAAAGCTGATGTCATCAAACCCATCCATCTCCATTACCAATTAAACTCCCATCACAGAACTAAAGTCCTTCTCCAGTGACTGACTCAGCTGCAGAAGTCATCAGGATCAAGTTCTAGTGAAACTACAACTTCCTGTTGTTGATGAGACCGAGTTGAGATGGAGAAGAGTCTGTCAGCGGGCTCCCAGTGGAGTTGTACTGGTTCATCTTCTAGTTGTCTGGAAATGGATTATCTAATGGTGCTAGATATATCAGAGAACTGTAGCAGATTCAGTAAGTCTGTCTGTTATTGTGTAGAAAGAGTTTGCTATGTCACAGTCACAGTAGCCAATTTAAATTGAGTTCGATCTACAACTGGAAGCCAATGCAACTGCTTAAGGGATAACCTGAGTTTCGGACTTCTTTTTGTTATTTCTAATCTTAAAGAGCTGAAAGTTGTAAGCTGGGGTCAGTTATATCAAAAAACGATGCTGTGTATATTTTTAAGATTTTTTTTGTCCGCCTAAATGGCAGTCATCTTAGAAATAAATGTTAGTTCTTTACAGAACTGGTGAGAAATGGGAGATTTCAGTACCATACATGCTAAACAATTACATTCATAATGTATATGTTGGAGTTTAGAGAATTATGTATAACGCTACAAAAAAAGTTCGAAAAAAATAACCAGACATTGAGGATCAGATTCAAAGCCAGACTCCACCTAATATACAGAGATAAACAGAAGCACAACACCAAGACAAACAAACACCTGAATTATGTATATGCAATTCTGTGAATCAATAAATCTCTTATTTACAAATGATTATGTTGTTGTCTGCACTTGTTCAAACCCTCTTGACAGCAATATATATGATGGACCGGGCAAACCTTAGTCAATAATTAGTAATAAATATACTACACTCAGTGTCACTGAAGTTAATTATGCGCATTCTATGCACATTGCTGAAAGGCACCGGTAAGCCTGCGTGTTTTCATAATCAAGAATAATTGATAAAAATTATATAACGATGTAAGTGTACGTAGGTCAAATTCTATGTGCAGCGAAAAAACATTGAA
>OZ024860.1:24242498-24267498 GCA_964017155.1 Oasisia sp. SBJ-2009 | reverse complement strand
AGGGAGAGCGGGAGAGCGGGAGAGAGGGAGAGAGGGAGAGAGGGAGAGAGGGAGAGCGGGAGGGAGGGAGAGCGGGAGGGAGGGAGGGAGGGAGGGAGGGAGAGAGGGAGAGAGGGAGAGAGGGAGAGAGGGAGGGAGAGAGGGAGAGCGGGAGAGCGGGAGAGAGGGAGAGAGGGAGAGAGGGAGGGAGGGAGAGCGGGAGGGAGGGAGGGAGGGAGAGAGAGAGGGAGAGCGGGAGAGCGGGAGAGAGGGAGAGAGGGAGGGAGGGAGGGAGGGAGGGAGGGAGGGAGGGAGGGAGGGAGGGAGGGAGGGAGGGAGGGAGGGAGAGAGGGAGAGAGGGAGAGAGGGAGAGAGGGAGAGAGGGAGAGAGGGAGAGAGGGAGAGAGGGAGAGAGGGAGAGAGGGAGGGAGGGAGAGAGGGAGAGCGGGAGAGCGGGAGAGAGGGAGAGAGGGAGAGAGGGAGGGAGGGAGAGCGGGAGGGAGGGAGAGAGAGAGGGAGAGCGGGAGAGCGGGAGAGAGGGAGAGAGGGAGAGAGGGAGGGAGGGAGAGCGGGAGAGACGGAGGGAGGGAGAGAGGGAGAGGGAGAGCGGGAGGGAGGGAGGGAGAGAGGGAGAGAGGGAGGGAGGGAGAGCGGGAGAGAGGGAGAGAGGGAGAGAGGGAGAGTGGGAGAGAGGGAAGGAGAGAGGGAGAGAGGGAGGGAGAGAGGGAACAAGACAGGGTGCGAGGGAAGAGGGGAGGAAGACAGACGGGAAGAGAGAGAAACAGTGGAGTGGGTGAGACTGATAGAGACAGTAAGAAATCAAACGAGAAACCGTGAGAGAGACAGACAGAGATGTCTCGGAAATGTTCTGACCTAAATACCTGAATATCATTGGACACATCAATACCCGTTATTTTCTCAGACTCGCAGGTCGTAGAACAATGTCACCTGTGTGTGTCAATGACCTGTGTCCTGTGTCGTCACAGAGCACCCATGACAGGTTACATCTACTCTAACCACTAAGTTACTGCCCTCTCTGTCCTTTCACACATGCTGGGTCAGAGGTCAGCAGTGTTGTAGGGACTAGCCATTAATTGACACATTCTGACAGATGGCTTCCAATATGCATCCTGCTCATGGGAGGCATGGTCTGCCAATACATGGTCCCCACAGTTTAAGGTCCCACCAAAAATACGTATTCCCACACTACATTGGTCCTTGTACATGACGTATGATCGGTGCATAGATTCATCTCCATCATACAAGGTCCCCACACTACATGGTCCCCACAAAGATACATGGTCCCCATAACATGGTCCCTATGATACATCTTTCCTTAGGGTCTCAAACTCAACGCTACATGGTCCCTGTAATACAGTACAAAATACACTGCATTAATATGCCATATGGTGTGTGTTGTAATGAAGCATTGCAACAATATCTAAAGTTTACGTTCTGCTTCACTTTGGGCATCTTGAAGGTATTGGGACAATCACCTGGGATACTATGTGCAAATCACCAAAGGCACTAAAAGACAATCATTAAAGGAATCATGAGACAATCACCCAAAGATCTGTGCGATTATCAAAGATGACATATAGGTAATCTTATACTTAACTTACCGCATAGGTAATCTTATACTTAACTGGCCTAAATTATTACAGCCTTTTAAACCCATTTTTTCACCTTATATCGATGTGTATGTGTTCGCAATGTGATTCTACATCACTTCCGGTACAAAGAATTAAAATTTAAAAAAAATTATTTGTGTTTTAGAACAATTTAAACAGCTCGCGCCTCCGCGGTTCTGGTGCCTCTGGGAGGTGCCTACAGCCCGCGCCATATTTGCAGCGGTGACATCGCGTTGTTTACTTCGACTCGGCGTGTTTAAATTGTTCTAAAACACTAATTAAAGCAATTAAATCTGACTTCTTTGTACCGGAAGTGATGTAGAATCACATTGCGAACACATACACATCGATATAACGTGAAAAAACGGTTTCAAAGGCCCTTCAAAAGGCCGTAATAATTTAGGCCAGTTAAGTATAAGATTACCGCATATATATATATATACATAATAAAAAATATATATAATATTATATATGTATATATTTATGTATGTATATATATATATATAATTATGTATCATTATTATATATATTTATATGTACATGTGTAAGAATCACGAAGACACTAAGTATGTGACAATCACCACGACAGTATATGACTAGTCTACCAAAGATACTATACATGTGACTGTCACTGAAGATACTATACATAATACATGTGACAATCGCCAAAGCTACTGTGTGCAAATCACCCAAGATGCTGTGACAATCACTGCAAAGGTTGAAAGGTTCTATGTGACAATAACTGCAAAGAATCTATGTGACAATAACTGCAAAGATCATGTGACAATCACCGCAAAGGCTCTATGTGACAATCACCAAAGGTACTAACTATGTGACAATCACACCACAACAGTATGTGACAATCGCCCGAGACAATATGTGCAAATGACAGTCACACGCAGGTGTCCTTTGGCAGTCGACCACCGCCGCTGAGAAAAACCCAAAGCACCGCAGCCCACTGTTGGAACTGGAAGACAAAGACAGAACTTAGAAGGATGACTATTTCCACTTACACATGCAGCTTGACGGAGCTCACAAACAGCTTCGACCGGTCGGCAGGGGAGCTCGCACCCTCAATTACCCCCTCCTTTGGGGGCGCACACTTAACCCCCTCCATAGGCGAACTGTAACGGCCAACAGTAGCAGTGGCAATGAGAAAACTGACTCTGTCAGGGGGTAAATACCCCTACCCCAGCCCTGGTGCTATCTGCCCTGTTGACAGCGCTGGTAACTGTATCTACCCTCAGTCTTTAACTCACTCCAATTCTTGCTCTACTGTGACAGATTACACAGTGGTGCTGGTCACCCACCCTGCCAAACACCCCACTACACCCAGACTCAGGGTGACTCACCCTCTGTGGGGTGTTCCTGTGGGGTTAACAGGGAAGTCTATGATACCCTCTCGTTATGTCTGTTATGCAGCAGAAGGCCTGAGGCCAATAACGACAGGTTACAGAGGCCAGGGTGACTCATTGCCAGGTAAAACAAGCAGGCAGACAATCAGGTTTTGTCCTGTCAACCAGATATTACATGCGTGGCTTGTGCACCGGGGTCAATCACATTATCACATATCAATGCACCGTACACAGCAAGTTTATTCCTAGACAGTCTCTGTTAAAAGTTGTTTTCTTTAACGGTTTAACTAATTTTCAAAGGATGTTTACCAGCGTAGACATTCCGTCAATGAAAAAAACGGTCATAAAAAGCGGGTGGTCATAAATGAAGGTGGTCATTCGTCAGGAGTTCTACTGTAGTTCACTTTGTATTCATTTAGTAAGCATTGAATCTAGTGTTAATAAAAACAATATTTATTGACGTCTGACTATGAAGCGTTTAAAAACTTCACTATTCTATATAACTATATAACAATGGTGTATATAAATATGCTGAAGACTTACTTAAGGTAAGTGTTACTTAAGGTAAACACCCAGTTTCAGTTGCCTACTGTGTTTAGCACATAATTTTTAATTTGCCTATACAGTGACTGAATTTATCTAAAAATCACAAGTACTTTACAATTTCCAAAATTCATTAAAAACAATCAATACACCAGTATATCTGTAAAATAACTCCCTGATGCTTTCTTTATCTATTCACATATTAATACTTCAGCATTGTGCCTGTGTTATTCCCGACAAAATAATTATCAGTTTGTATGAGTGCCATCGATCACTGCTGATATTGCGAAGAAATTACACATGTATATGAATAATGCATGGTCATGTGCTTTATTGGAGCCTCACAGTCGGAACACAAGTGGTCTTGCTCGCTGATGAATTTGTTTACATTGCAATGACATAAGAGCATACATTTAGCAGGAAAATATTCAAGTTAAAAGTGGAAAAAAACTGCTTTTGTTTGGTGTGCTATGTTGTGCACAAATATGTGTGTGTGTGTGTGTTTGCACGCGTGCGTGCGTGCGTGCGTGCGTGTGTGTGAGACAGACAGAGATAAGGGAGAGAAAGAGGTGAGAGAAAAAGTAAGTTATATATACTGTAAATATATATATACATATATATGTGTGTGTAGTATTGTGTACATATATATATATATATATATATATATATATATATATATATATATATATATATATATAATACATATGTGTGTAGTATTATGTACATATACACATGTATTATATATAATTATGAATTACATATTATAAATGTTTCAATATTAAACTGCAATATACATATCTTAAATCCAGCTTAAACATTAGTACACCCATATCCATACAACTTGTAAATATAAATATAAACATTTTATATTTACCTAGAGGTTTCAAACAACTCTCAAAACACCAGCCTAACAGTAACACAAAGCCTCTCTAACAGTATCAATGCCTTATCAACTGAACAAGGCAATGAGCGACAGATAAACTGCAATCAAACCCTGTCTGCCATCAAGGATGTGGTAACACAACATACACAATATGACCCTAGGAAGAATGCACGGAATGTCCTAAACAATGTCCCTGTCACACGAGATTCCTGTCATTCCTGTCGATGACACAAGAGGGAGTAATGCAAGCTGTGACTTCTAAAGAACTGGCGCCTGTAGCCAGTGACAATAAGCCTGTTACATTGCCCCACTGGTCACAGACAGGACTCGTCTTTGTGGTGTCTTCGTGTGGTTTGTGCAGGGGGAGAGACGTCAACAGTAGCCAGTGCTGGTTCTGATTGTCATCAGTGCAGGTGACAACATGACACAGTCACCAAATATAACAGACTGCCTCTCCAGGCACCAGCCGATGTCACATCCTGCTCCACAGAAGGACATGTCCTGCTCAACAGAAAGGACATGTCCTACTCCACAGAAGGACATGTCCTGTTCCTGATAACTTTGTTAAGGACCTATCTTGTTCCTTTGAGGACACGTGTCATCTTCCCCTTAGGATATCATCCATTGTTTATTTTAAAAACAAGTCTCCTCTTCGCTTTTCCATAAGGACATGTCCAGTTCACCATTAGGACAGATCCTATCCACTGGCTTCCCCAAAAGTGTGTCTTGCTGTCCATAAGAATGAGTCCTGTTCTTCATAAGGACACGTCCTGTTCCCCATAAGAACGTGTCCTGTTCTTCATATGGGCATGTCCTGTTTAGGCTGTTCCTATAAGGACATGTCCTGTTCCTTATAAAAGAACATGTGCCCATTCTCTATGAGGACATGTCCTGTTCATCATAAGGATGTACCCTGTTCTTTACAAGATGCCCTGTGTTACATGAAAACACATCTTTTTGCTGGATAAAGATGTGCCATGTCTCATCACAGATGTGTCGTGTTCTCCACCAATACACACCTTAGTCATGGTAAGAACGTGTCATATTCTGCATGTCACGAGCTGTATGAAAACCACGAGTTTGCCTGTTTATAATTACAGTCTGAGTCAATGAAAAACCAGCACGTGCCTGGTTGTTGAATCTAATCTCACCCACGTATCAAATACCGTAGCCACATCAGAGTTTTTACGCATGCACATCCTCGGGCTCGGCCACTAATTATGCAAATTTCAATAGAGCGTTCTCTTTGAAATACCCGGGCTGCGAACTAAGAGGCGTTCAATTCCCTTATAATTGGACATGTGCAGCATGTTTGGGAACAAAGGTTTTGCGATATCATGCTGTGACCCTGTCATTATGTCATTGCTACCGTCACCTCAATGTACATCTTTGTACCTTTGTGGACCAGGAATGACACACACACACACGTGAACCACATGAAGGGCGGCGGTCAGTTTGTTTTTATCATAAGATCATGATACAGAGCATTATATAATTTTATCTACTATGAAATACTGACCTCCATATTGTGTTTTATTTATCCACTTTCGGGTCTAAATTTACACGTTTCCTGAAGGAGGAAAGCATTTGATTACATAGCGGCTTATGTTACCTTTGAGGGTTGATTACAAATGATATAGACATTTGTGTCAGATGAAGGGTCATGACCCTCTTCTGACTCAACTGAGTTCCATGTTTGGGGTTTTATGTGACATTGTGACAATTCATTTTGTAGCACAGTGGGTAGAGAACTGGACGGTCAATTGAGGGAACCCAGCTACAAATTTGGGCTGTGTTGAACACCAGTTCTTGCTGACATGAATGACCACCTGGCCATAGACAGTGGTGGATGATCTCTTTATGTAAAGATTGAACTGTCAAACTCAAAAAAGTTTCTGCTTTGCTAAAAATAATGTTAGTTTATATATTTAGTAAACTGCACAACAGTAACATAACTGTAAGGTAGTAGTTTGGACGCATGCATATATTCATGATTTTATTATAATATGCATTGACAGACTAATTAAGAGAAGATACATATCTTAATTTACATTTTAATGTTGCTACCAACCACAATATGGCAGCACCAGTGGTGATGGATATTGTTACAGTATAGTCTTTATTTTGTGAAACTAAATTTTTCATGATTTAATGACCAAGTGTGGATTATAATTACATTTAAATAATTATAATCATCGATTAATAAGTTTTTCCAACGTTATGAGATAAACTATCTCTGTGACATGGTCAAGTGTTTGACCAAGCCTTGGTACAGCAGCTGTGGGCTAGGCTGGCTCGGGTTTCGAACAACAAGGAGGAGACATTTAATGTTGGAAGGAGCCAGACCTCATATGATTGACATTATGATGTGAGAGTCATTAAGGAGTCTCTAGAGCAGTGTTGGGGTTGTTTTAATTTTCATCCAAAAGTAAGACCACAATAAAGAACTTCTACAAGACTGGAGCCGATTCGTTGTTGTGCAGTATCGGACCGTCACATAACTAACACAACTTTACGATCAAAACTTGTCATCGGAAAGGTCTCTAACATTTCCATGGTGCTTCACACAACATGTTCTACCTGATACCCCCTGGTGATACCCCCTGGTGATACCCCCTGGGTATATCTATCTGTGCTTCAGGGTGCGTGCTTCAGACCCCAGGGCAGTGCAAGAGAAGATGACAAAGACTTCTTCATCTTATGTCTTACAGGAACACAACACAAGAGAACAAAGTGTAACTGCAGCCTGCTGGATGGCTCACGTAGACACTAGATGTAACTGCAGCCTGCTGGATGGCTCACGTAGACACTAGATGTAACTGCAGCCTGCTGGATGGCTCACGTAGACACTAGATGTAACTGCAGCCTGCTGGATGGCTCACGTTGACACTAGATGTAACTGCAGCCTGCTGGATGACTCACGTAGACACTAGATGTAACTGCAGCCTGCTGGATGGCTCACGTAGACACTAGATGTAACTGCAGCCTGCTGGATGGCTCACGTAGACACTAGATGTAACTGCAGCCTGCTGGATGGCTCACGTAGACACTAGATGTAACTGCAGCCTGCTGGATGGCTCACGTAGACACTAGATGTAACTGCAGCCTGCTGGATGGCTCACGTAGACACTAGATGTAACTGCAGCCTGCTGGATGGCTCACTTAGACACTAGATGTAACTGCAGCCTGCTGGATGGCTCACGTAGACACTAGATGTAACTGCAGCCTGCTGGATGGCTCACGTAGACACTAGATGTAACTGCAGCCTGCTGGATGGCTCACGTAGACACTAGATGTAACTGCAGCCTGCTGGATGACTCACGTAGACACTAGATGTAACTGCAGCCTGCTGGATGGCTCACGTAGACACTAGATGTAACTGCAGCCTGCTGGATGGCTCACGTAGACAATAGATGTAACTGCAGCCTGCTGGATGGCTCACGTAGACACTAGATGTAACTGCAGCCTGCTGGATGACTCACGTAGACACTAGATGTAACTGCAGCCTGCTGGATGACTCACGTAGACACTAGATGTAACTGCAGCCTGCTGGATGACTCACGTAGACACTAGATGTAACTGCAGCCTGCTGGATGACTCACGTAGACACTAGATGTAACTGCAGCCTGCTGGATGGCTCACGTAGACACTAGATGTAACTGCAGCCTGCTGGATGGCTCACGTTGACACTAGATGTAACTGCAGCCTGCTGGATGGCTCACGTAGACACTAGATGTAACTGCAGCCTGCTGGATGGCTCACGTTGACACTAGATGTAACTGCAGGCTGCTGGATGGCTCACGTAGACACTAGATGTAACTGCAGCCTGCTGGATGGCTCACGTAGACACTAGATGTAACTGCAGCCTGCTGGATGGCTCACGTAGACACTAGATGTAACTGCAGCCTGCTGGATGACTCACGTAGACACGAGATGTAACTGCAGCCTGCTGGATGGCTCACGTAGACACTAGATGTAACTGCAGCCTGCTGGATGGCTCACGTAGACACTAGATGTAACTGTAGCCTGCTGGATGGCTCACGTAGACACTAGATGTAACTGCAGCCTGCTGGATGGCTCACGTAGACACTAGATGTAACTGCAGCCTGCTGGATGGCTCACGTAGACACTAGATGTAACTGTAGCCTGCTGGATGGCTCACGTTGACACTAGATGTAACTGCAGCCTGCTGGATGGCTCACGTAGACACTAGATGTAACTGCAGCCTGCTGGATGGCTCACGTAGACACTAGATGTAACTGCAGTCTGCTAAGTTGGAGATGTGGGGGGTGCATAAAATTGAGATGGAGGGTAGGTAAGTTGGAGATAGAGGGTGGGTGGACGGGTGCTATGAGGTTAAGATGGAGGTTGGGTGAAATTGAGGTGGAGGGTGGGTGAGATGCAGAGGGTGAGTGATGAGATGAGGATGGGTGAGATGGGGATGGAGGGTGGGTGAGATGGGGATGGAGGGTGGGTGAGATGGGGATGGAGGGTGGGTGAGATGGGGATGGATGAGATGGGGATGGAGGGTGGGTGAGATGGGGGTGGATGAGATGGGGATGGAGGGTGGGTGAGATGGGGGTGGATGAGATGGGGATGGAGGGTGGGTGAGATGGGGGTGGAGGGTGTGTGAGATGGGGATGGAGGGTGTGTGAGATGGGGATGGAGGGTGGGTGAGATGGGGATGGAGGGTGTGTGAGATGGGGATGGAGGGTGGGTGAGATGGGGATGGAGGGTGTGTGAGATGGGGATGGAGGGTGGGTGAGATGGGGATGGAGGGTGTGTGAGATGGGGATGGATGAGATGGGGATGGAGGGTGGGTGAGATGGGGATGGAGGGTGTGTGAGATGGGGATGGAGGGTGGGTGAGATGGGGATGGAGGGTGGGTGAGATGGGGATGGAGGGTGGGTGAGATGGGGATGGAGGGTGGGTGAGATGGGGATGGAGGGTGGGTGAGATGGGGATGGAGGGTGGGTGAGATGGGGATGGAGGGTGTGTGAGATGGGGATGGAGGGTGGGTGAGATGGGGATGGAGGGTGTGTGAGATGGGGATGGAGGGTGTGTGAGATGGGGATGGAGGGTGGGTGAGATGGGGATGGAGGGTGTGTGAGATGGGGATGGAGGGTGTGTGAGATGGGGATGGAGGGTGGGTGAGATGGGGATGGAGGGTGTGTGAGATGGGGATGGAGGGTGGGTGAGATGGGGATGGAGGGTGTGTGAGATGGGGATGGATGAGATGGGGATGGAGGGTGGGTGAGATGGGGATGGAGGGTGGGTGAGATGGGGGTGGAGGGTGGGTGAGATGGGGATGGAGGGTGTGTGAGATGGGGATGGAGGGTGGGTGAGATGGGGATGGAGGGTGGGTGAGATGGGGATGGATGAGATGGGGATGGAGGGTGGGTGAGATGGGGATGGAGGGTGGGTGAGATGGGGATGGGTGAGATGGGGATGGAGGGTGGGTGAGATGGGGATGGAGGGTGGGTGAGATGGGGATGGAGGGTGGGTGAGATGGGGATGGAGGGTGGGTGAGATGGGGATGGAGGGTGGATGAGATGGGGATGGAGGGTGGGTGAGATGGGGATGGAGGGTGGGTGAGATGGGGATGGAGGGTGGGTGAGATGGGGATGGAGGGTGGGTGAGATGGGGATGGATGAGATGGGGATGGAGGGTGGGTGAGATGGGGATGGAGGGTGGGTGAGATGGGGATGGAGGGTGTGTGAGATGGGGATGGAGGGTGGGTGAGATGGGATGAGAAGGAAGGTAGGATGGAGGGTCATCTGCAGATGAAGTGGAGATGAGAAGGGGTATGTGTCAGATTGGGATGGAGGTTAAGTGAGTAGATGGAAATGGAGGATGGGTGTGATGTAGGGTGGATGAGATGGAGATGGGGGTGTGTAGGGTGGGTGAGATGGAGATGGAGAGTGGTTAGGGTACAGATGGAGGGTGGCTGAATTGGAGAGTGGCTGGGAATGTAACACCACATGCTATGTCTCTAACCCACACCCTGTGTAAACAAGCAGACAACTCACCCATTTTCTCGTTGACCTACATTCACCTTTCGGCCGGTGACAACGTACATCTCCACCTGGCCACAGCCAACAATGACCAATCACTGACCACTCCGGTTGGCAAGAAATATCCACTCACACTGTTGACCAATGTGGTCAGAATGACCACTGATGGAGCAGACTGACCACATCTGCACTGACCACACCTAGACTGACCACAGGCTTGGTGTGAGACTGTGGACAGACATGTTTGGACACAGTCCAGTGGCTCTCACACCTGCTGGAGGCATCTTGGATGTTCAAGCACAACTCACTGAGGAGGAGCTACACCCTGCTGCTGAAAACACTGTCCACGCCCGGCCACAAATGATGCGGGAGATTGCACTAGGAACATAGCTTTATGCAGTGACCTGTCCACCCATCATTTGGATGGGTAAAAACTGGGTAATCGTATACTTAACTGGCCTAAATTATTACGGCCTTTTAAAACTATTTTTTTTTCCAACTTATATCGATGTGTATGTGTTCGTAATGTGATTCTACATCACTTCCGGTTCAAAGAAGTCAGATTTAAATTTATAAATTTGTGTTTTAGAACAATTTCAACACACTGAGTCGAAGAAAACAACGCGATGTCACCGCTGCAAATATGGTGCAAGCTGTAGGTGTCTCCCAGAAGCACCAGAACCGCGGAAGCGATTTCTTCGACTCAGCGTGTTTAAATTGTTCTAAAAAATAAATAATTTTTTTTTAATCTGACTTCAAAACTGTGTTCAAAACCATAGATATTGTCAGTTATGCCTTATGAGTGAGGGTCAAATGGTGCCACATGTGTGTTTGTAGCCCATTTCAAGTCATCAGACACATTTGAAAGTTTGTAAACTGGCTTAACAGTTAGCATTCATGTGTCCACCAAAACATGTGTGACTGGCAATAATTGAGTCCAACATAAAGCCCTGCCTAACTACAAGATTAAAGGGATTTTTTGGATCAAGACAGCGATTTTTCCCTGTCCCAAATCATAATGAAAATGGATTCCTTGACGACGTTATACTCTTTGCACATCATTTCTAATTAATCTTGTTAATATAATTACTTAATGTAATTCTGTGTATTTATTCAATTAGAATTATGTCTTATTTATCCCCAATGGCCATGACAAAAAAATTAAATTGACAATATATCGAAAAAGAATCCCTTTCGTGTCCCAAATAACTGCACGTGGAGTTTGAGCTACACATATGCATGGTCATTTGTGATTAATAAAACATAATTCCAATAAAATAAAGGTACCGTATTACATGAAATAATTATATTAACCGGAATACAAAATTGCATACATTACAGAGTTTAAAATTATCAAAGAATCCGATATTTATAAGTATAATTTAGAACACAGAGGAATTCCTTTTGTGGTCCTAAAGAATTCTTTTCAGAGGTTCTTGCATTTAGAGGTAGTTGCACCCTTGACTTGATGACTATATACACACGCACGCGCGCACGCGCGCACGCGCGCACACTTCTACATGGACATTTTGGACAGGCCTGATCACAATGAATAAGTACTGTCAGTGCATCTCTTTACATACTCAGGTTAACCTGTACATTATTTACAGTTTATGACTGCGTAGTTTTTTTTACTCAACCTGTGTATCATTTACTGTCAACCTTTGTACTGTTTACAATCCAGCAGTGTAATGTTGACAGTCAGTTTGTATAATGTAATGTTCAGTCAACTTTAGTCTTACGTTGACATTTGTTCCACCAGCCTCTTGTTTACACTCGACCTGTGCAACGTTTACTCTCTCTAGGTGTATTGTTTACACTCATCCTATGTAATGTTTACACTCTGTCTATCACATATAGGCAATATATGTAATATCTACACTCAACATATGTAATGTTTACACTCAATCTGTGCAAGGTTACTCTCTCTCTAGGTATATTGTTTACACTGATCCTATGTAATGTTTACACTCTGTCTGTCTATCGCATATATACGCAATATATGTAATATTTACACTCAACCTATGTAACGTTTACATTCAACCTGTGTAATGCTGTGAACCTATCCCAGTGTCCCCTGACAGAGACTTCTGCGACGGACTCTAGCAGTCCAAGACTTGACCACTGGACAGCACCAATTAAGTACCATCCAGGTGCACAATGGAATGTCAGTCTAGGTGAAGTGATCCCTTGACCAATGCCTGAGGCAAAACTGGACCAGGGTGTGACAAGGTCAGTCTGAGTTGGTGCTCACTTGACCACCTGCATTGAGTGAGCACTAATAGAGACACACAAACACCTGGATTGAGTGACCACTGCTATAACATACACCTGGATTGAATGACCAGTTGACCACTGCTATAACATACACCTGGATTGAATGACCACTGCTATAACATACACCTGGATTGAGTGACCACTGCTTTAACAGACACCTGGATTGAGTGACCACTGCTATAACAGACACCTGGATTGAGTGACCACTGCTATAACATACACCTGGATTGAGTGACCACTGCTTTAACAGACACCTGGATTGAGTGACCACTGCTATAACATACACCTGGATTGAGTGACCACTGCATTAACAGACACCTGGATTGAGTGACCACTGCTATAACAGACACCTGGATTGAGTGACCACTGCTGTAATTTAACATTCACCTGGATTGAGTGACCACTGCTATAACATACACCTGTATTATGTGACCACTGCCAGAACAGAAACATGGAATTAGTGACCACTGCTATAACAGAACCTGGATTGAGTGACCACTGCTTTAACATACACCTGGATTAAGTGACCACTGCTATAACAGACACCTGGATCGAGTGACCACTGCTATAACAGACACCTGGATCGAGTGACCACTGCTATAACATACACCTGGATTGAGTGACCACTGCTATAACAGACACCTGGATTAAGTGACCACTGCTATAACAGACACCTGGATCGAGTGACCACTGCTATAACATACACCTGGATTGAGTGACCACTGCTATAACATACACCTGGATTAAGTGACCACTGCTATAACAGACACCTGGATCGAGTGACCACTGCCATAACTGACCGTTTGTAGTGACCTCCACTGCAGACATTCAACTGGCAACAGTGTAAACAAGTTTTTCATTTACAAATTATGACGGCAAAACAAGCACACGATGCTCGCCATAAATAACTTGACAGCACACATCTATGTTGGTGTTTCAACTTTCTCTTTGAAGTTTTCTCTCAGAACTTACTAAATGTAACTTGCTGGTTTTTTCTCTCACTTAACGACAGCGGCATTGGAATGTGTTATGATAACTGCTACACTGTACTTTGAAAGCAGCACAAATGATCATAAACAGTTTGTAAAAAGTGTACACAACAGCACTCAACAGTATACAAACATACATATCTAATGGCATGTTCTTAGAATTTCAGCATTGCAGGGGGGCTTGATGAATCCGGCTGAGTACCTGATACGACGGACAAACATGACGCAGTGAAATATGACACCAAATGTAAACGGAACAGAAAAACTTGCGACCCACAGTAAGAGAATTCCCCAGTGTTTAATTAACCCAGCGAGTGTCCACTGATTCCCAAAGCCGCCCAAGAGCAGTGCAGCCTGTACAGGTAGCACTGAAATGCTTAATTAAACTCTAAACTCTACTTACAGTGGAATGTGAAATTGCCTTGAATCGTTTCTACATAATCATTAGTCACAGAATGACTCAAATAAATTACAAAAAGTCTGATTACCTGGGTAAATACCAAATTACAGATTTTAATGGTTATATTTATATATATATATTTCTTTATATATATTTGTTTATATATATTTGTTTATATATATATTAACAAATATAATATATATAATTATTATATATATATATATATATATATATATAAACAAATATATCTATATATAAACAAATATATTTATATATAAACATATCCATTAAAATCTTTAATTTGGTATTTACCAATATATATATATATATATATATTTATAAAAAGAATTATATACATCATAGCACAAATATCAACTGGTCACCACTACCGCTGGACCGGGGCTGATGTCATCTTAATACTCCACTTGGAGTTCTTCAGTGTCAAATGTCCATGCAAGTCAACAAAGGGTGGAACTTTGTGTTATTTACCCCTCACCCCCACGCTGCAAGCTTACACCTTGCCTGTTGGACCTATTCACCCTGCCAACTCTACCCTTGGGCCCTTTCAAGGGTAGACAAAACCTGTCTGATGACCACATTCCAACTGCTCAATTACCACTGACTGCTGAGTACCTGTGGTCATTTACATCCATCTTGGCAACGCCTTTTAATCACATGATTAATTGAAAAACAATACCAGAGTTGCTGCCGTTTGGAGAGGTTACTTAGTTGGCGGCTTAAGTGCCTGGCATTGTTCGCAGACAGTGTCTCACAAAGTGTGCGTGTGTGTGTGTGTGTGTGTGTGTGTGTGTGTGTGTGTGCGCGCGTGTGTGTGTGTGCACGTGTGCGTGCGTGTGTGAATGTTTATGGTGTGTGCATGCATGTGTGCGTGTGTGTGAATGTCTACATGCAGTTGTATCAACCACAAACAACTCCAGCAATAGTGATAAGAAACCACAACGGTGCTGCCACCTAGTGAATATTGGTACTATCACATTGCATAACACTTATAGAACTGAATTAGACTTACATTGCCAACTGCCATTTACACTAGCAAAATCTCAGTGCATGGACAGTGTGGCAATTCCAAGTTACAATAAATCAAAACAAGAGTACATGTACATTCTTTTTTTGATGAACTAGTTTGTATTTTCTAAATTATACAACTCAAAGGAAACACCTTTACTATGTCTGGCATGACTCACATTTCATAAGAAAATCTCTGGTAAGCTCGTTTGTGTTTAAATACTAGACCAACATGATTCATGTGCAACAGTTTCGGTGAATTTGTTTTTGGAATTTTGTTACATGACTCAAGGGGAAATATTCACTGGGTTATCTGTATTAATTTGTCTAATGTTGGTATTTAACATAAAAACTAACTACAGACACAACTTCTGTTCAAGAAGATTTTTTTGCTGCATAGTGGTTTTTGTCAAACTTCCTGTCGCCACTGTTTGTACCCTAAAAAATCTTAGACATTTGTGTTACGTAGCTGGATCACAATGTCTGTGGGACAATACATAAGACAACCAAGTGATTCTACGTCAAACGCACATCCTATGACTGGTGAAAACGTTGCATGTAATATACCACCATATGGCTTCAGAGTACATAAATCTAGACTGGATTTCACAATCACAGGCAAATGAGTATGTGATGACATACAGTGTACTTTGTTAATTCAAAATACTGTCGATAGATTGTGTAGCCTGCTACTGTAGACTCTGACAGTCTCTTTGTCAATTTGGTTGCTCAATGATGAACACATGTAGTTTTCCTTATAGACCATTTCATTGAGATTACTAAGCAAATGTTTTGTGATGAACTTAGAATAATTTTTTCACACAGGTCTAACATTTGGTGTATTAGTGACTGTAATTAATATTTATAAAATTGTTGACTTACAAAAATAATAATGTTGTGTTTATATATATATACATATATATATACCTATATATATATATATATATATATATATATATATATATATATATATCCAAACAGACCATCACTAACACCAATGACTTTAACACCAACTCAGGCCACTTGTAACTTATCAGAATGTCACAAATGATTCTATCAACAACCTAGGCATTTGTAAAACGTTCAAGTGAGAATATTACAAGTGATTCTATCACCAACCTACCTATTACTGACTTTAGGTATATTTTTAATAAGTTTGTAACAATATCCCAAGTGATTCCATTAACAACCCAAGTGAGATTCCACAACAGATTTCATCCAGGTATCAGACCAAGTACCACCCTCCTGGGTTACTTGATCTCGTTGCTGAATCAAATAGAAATTCCTGAACGACACATGAACAGACTCAATTATGTCGAAACATTACTAAGAGACAGCTCAGCCTGGCTGCTGTGAATGCACATTGTGCTATCAGCCAACAACACAACGTGCCGTAAAAACTATCACATTACCTGGCAACAAATGGCGAGCCACAGGTACGAGCGACTACAGTCTTCTGTCTGTCACGATCGACACTCACCTGGAAAAGAAAAAACGACACGTTTCATTACCAAACACCTACGTAGCCGTATCTCTGAAAATAATTAACACGCATGTTTCCAGTTACAGCGTTGAACTTATTAAATGTAGCTGACCCTGCAAATGATTTCACATGACAAGGAATATATTCATGCACACAGTGCTATTTGTGACCCGTATTATAAACTGACAGCACACATTCCACAAGGGATAAAGAGAAACATTTGCCACCGATACAATCTCCATGGGAACATCATAAAATGTATCTTAGGTTCAGAACAAAAGTACAAGTTCAATTACATTTTACTAGCACTCTGAGCAAAACTGATTATTCAAGTGGCAATTAATAACTATTTTGTCAATATTAAATATATATTAAAAATGTGTATATTTATAAATTAAATATACACTATATATATATATATATATATATATATATATATATATATATATACATATATATATACATATATATATATATATATATATATATATATATATATATACATATATATATACATATATATATATATATATATATATATACATATAATATAAACATAGCTTAATGCAGAGACTTGTGTCCACCCATCATTTGGACAGGTAAAAAATGAAGGAGCAAAAAAAGGACTCCTAAAACTTTAGATATTGTCAGTTATGCCTTAAAGGTTAGTGTAAATGGTGTCCCACGTGTGTTTGTAGTCCATTTCAGGTCATCAAACACATTTAAAGTTTGTAAACTGGGTTAAAAGTTGACATTCACGTGTCCACCAAAACATGCGTGACTGGCCAAAATTTGATCCTGTGTAAAGGCCTGTATATAAATTATATTACTAATAATAATTGTAGATATAATCCAAATGGACATTCAACAGTGTGTGCCAGTATAAGCAGATAATAGTTTATATTACAATCTTAACAGTTACACTGTTGAATATACATTTACAAGCGCAGGCATGAGCTATCTCAAACTGGTTCCAATGATCTTATAACCAAATGAGACACATGCTAACCAAAGTGAAGAGTCTACCCACATTGCCGTATTACGCTTAACAAAACTACAATCTAGCGTGGAAGTCTTGAATAAAGCTGTCCCCAATAATTGTAGATATAATCCAGATGGACATTTAACAGTATGCGTCACATAAACAGATAATAGTCTATATTATAGTCTTAATAATTACACTGTTGAAACATACATTTACAAGTACGACTACATATTAGTACTTAAAAACACTTACGCCCACGTACAAGCACGGAACAAAACGTACTATGTACAAGCACAAAGCCCAGGCATGAGCTATCACAAACTGGTTCCAACGATCTTATAAGCAAACGAGACACATGCTGAGCAACACAGAACAGTGAAGAGTCTACCCACATCGCCGTGTTACACTTAACACAAATACAATCTAGCGTGGAAGCCTTGAATAAAGCTGTCCCCCAATCCAGACAAGGGTGTGTCTAGTCCTTAGAGAAGACACGAGCTCAAATAAAGGGATCTCAGGATGTCGTGCCGCTGCCTGCGACACGAAGAACGGCACAGTGAAAACAGTGCCAAAAATGTGAGGAAAAAAGATGCGACATGAAAGGCCTTAGCATGTTGACTGACACATCACAGAGACGGACGCGAGGATCATCTTTGTGATGGAAATCATCTGTCAAGCCAGGTATGCCACCAACGCCAGTCAACACCTACGATCATTTGTCGAGCTAATGAGAAAATACAACTTGTCTGGTCTGGCTGGAGAGTCTGCCAGACAGGTGCATGGAGCATGTTCTGTCAAGTGTCATGGCTTTATATGTGCACCCATCATTTGGATGGGTAGAACCTGTTGACGATAGGTAGAAATATTAATGGTGGTTGGGTAAAAAATGAACGTGCAAACAAATTTCTTCAAACGTCATAGATATTATCCGGTTTCTTGGTTCATGTTAAATAAAAAGAAATAACCTACAGCTGCATCAAGAATTTTTTTTTCTTCCGGATATATAGACCGCTTCTCACTGTCTTATTTTAAACACAGACAATGGTCAGGAAGTCCCGCCGCAAGTCATGGGACACCACCAGGAAATTCAGTCTGCTGAAGAAGACTGTGAGAAACGGGCGATATATACGGAAGAAAACAAAAAAGTTTCTTGAGAGGTAATTTCTTTTTATTAATCATAGATATTGTCAGTTAGTCCTTGATAATGGGTGTAAATGTGTGTTTGTAGTTTATTTCAGGTCATAAAGCACATCTCAACTGACTTGTATGTACACGAGCTAACATCCATGTGTACACTAATAAATGTGTGACTGGCAAAAACAGCATGAAGCCCTACCAAGTGTACAGTAAATGTATATATTTACTCACCCACCCTACATGAGCATTGTTTAAACATATCACTCTAAATAAGTACATAAACAATATTTAAATTTAAGTGCTATCCTCAGGCTTGCCACTCCTGTCGTGTGTCATGTTACAAGTTGCATCATCATGATTATATCAGTGTGAAGGCTCCTGGCACTGTAGAATGTATTTGGTGTGGTACCATTGACACCTCCAAATTCTAACTGTGACCCTCTTCAGAAGGCTCCTTAAAACACCTCACAAACAGCACATCGTCGAGACATGCACCCCTTATGGGGGCTATAAAAACTCCAACCAACACTCCCTACGTGAGACACCAAAGAAATGTATCCAACAGACTTGTTTTTCTTCAACAGGGATGCATATATATCGAGTAAAGGTAAAGGTAAATTCTTATATAATATATAACGCAGTATCCAATGCTCAGGATTGCTCAAAGCGCTTTACATTTTACATCCGTGACAGACCTGTTCACTCAAACACCGTCTCAACTTCTCTGAGAAGCGTCCAGCCATATATGCTACAATTAATGCGCGAAGGCTGCTCATAGACATATCCACCATTGTCTATAGCCAGATAGTCATTTATACAGCTGAGTGAACTGGAGCAATGTAGAATGAAAACACTTCCCCAATGTTTTAACACCACAGCACAGGATTCGAACCCGGGTTCTCTTAGTCGAGAGTTTGAAGCGGTACCCCTGAGCCATTGGGTTCTATATCACCCTGTGGGTTTTGAAACTGTAACTACCTGCTGTAATGCCCATTATCTGGGTGCTGGAACCTTGGAGTTACCTTTGGCTTTGACATAAACTACAATGTATATTGTACGGGTTAACCCAAATAATGCCAGTAGGTGAAAAGTAAGCATCATGTGATTTATTACTCAACTACATTATTTTGTACCCCTAACCCTTGACCCTCCTTGACCAGGGCTCTCCCTTGACCAGGGCTCTCCCTTGTGGCTGACCACAATTAAACACCTCCGCAAACCTGGCTATTCAAACTACCCACATACAATCATGATTACATCTGCCATGAAACAAGTCAAATGTGTTGCAATCTACACAATATTGGCAGTTAACCAGCTCTCTAGCCCATAGAAAATGTCTAATCATTTAACTATTATTCAACTTCACAGTAATCCAAACCAGATCAGATAAAAATACAATGTGGTACTTACTACCACACTACAAAACTTCGAAAATGGTAAGTATTGAGTTTATGTAATGTCCGTTTCCCAGCATAAACCTGACCCTGCAAGAGGTCACAGTTTGCAAAACAATGACACAAAGAAAGCTAAAAGTCATATACAGAACAGAACAAAACGTACACAATATTAACAAATATATATGATAAATTGCAGTGGTCAACCAGAGGTTGTTAACTGTTGTTTGGTAATAGTTTGACTTTCAAACAATTTAAGAAATCAAATGGGGTGGTCAGCGCATCAAAACAGTTACTGACAGAATGAACAAAATTACCCATTCCTTGTGTACAGAATTATACACATGTACATTACAATCATTTGCATTAATATCTGGTAATATGACTTTTATTTAAAATTCATTGTGTACATTCAACAATTCCTAGTCTGATTAAATATAACAATTATGTTATCATAATGTATAATATTTTATACTCATTTATATTGAACAAACAAACATAGCAAAGATAATTACATGTACAACAATTAAACAAGTAATGCTAAGCTTGGCATTAGTCGGCTCCACTTAATCCAATATCATTTTACGGGAATGTTTTAGAAAAATTATACGATAGATGGCATTGTCCAAAAACCAGCACATTTACCTTTATAATGACCACACTTACCACGAGTGCTCTTACCTGGTCATAAAACATTTAACTTAGGCACACATATTTACTTGGAGCGCATATCATATGGTGGCACATTAAATGTGAACATATTCTCAGTGAGCACATAAACATTTATCTAGTTCGTCGTTTATCTTGAGCACATTTACTTATACACAACACATTTCCCTGCCAGCACATTTACAGTGATTTAACAGGATTGCCACCTAGAGATTAAACTCTAGATGGCAGGTGGACTAGGAAGCCTTTTGGCTTATCGAGAGTCCAACCTATCTATCTAAGTATACCCTGCCCTTCTTAGGTATAAGTCGATTTTATTTTAAAATATATTAACACTACCTGGTACTAGCACCTACACAATCAGCTGATAATCTGTTGCATTCGTTTACTGTTCTTTGTGAAAATGATTTTTTTTTAATATCTAGTCTATACTGATTCTTTGCTAATGTAAATCCATGTCCTCTAGTCCTTCTCTCTTCCTTGACCGTGAACAAATATTTCTGTCAATATTTTCATACCCATTCAATATTTTAAATATTTTAAACACCTTAATCTGATCTCCTCTCAATCTTCTGGTTTATAGTGTTTTTAAACGACATTGTTTTAGATTTCATAACTAATATTCCTGAGTTTTGGTATAATTTTGGTTGCTCTCCTTTGTACTCTCTCTAATATATCAATATCATTCTTGCAATATGGCCTCCATGCTTGTGTACAATATTCTAAATGAGGCCTAACTATTGTTTTATATAGCGGTATTATTAGTTCTTTTTCTTTGTACACTATATTTCGCCTAATTAATCCAAGAATTTGTGATCACACCCTGTCCTGGGGGTAGCGCCATCACTGCCTTGGGAGGGGTGGGGGGGGGGTTTGGTCTGTGGGGGGTGGGGGTGGGGGGAAGCCACTCTGCTGGCTGATGAATTATGTAGACAGGAGACACACTGGTAATCTGTGCATTGGCACCACACAGCATGCACCCAGCTAGTTCACTTTTTACTACAGCATCACAGTCGAAGGTGTAACTGTTACCTAACATCAATCTTCAAATACCCATTATATTACATGACCGGGGTGTGACTAAACATTACTCTGCAGGCACAAGGGACCCTGACCCTGAAGTGTGGTCAAACACATACTACAGTGTATAACTATAAGGCATCATTGCAATACGGGACCATAAAGTGTAACCAGCATGTACACTTTACAAGGGACCATCACGTTATAAGACCTGAGGTGTAATGGTATTACTCTACAAGGAAATAGAGGACCACAAGGGTAATGAAATATTATTAAATAAAAAGGACTATTATATTACAGAACTAAATATATGTGTAACTACCTGGTGAGCATTCATCTCTAAAGGATCATTATATTACAGACATTTACAGGGCCTTCAAATGTAACAGCGTTACTTTACTGTAGACCATTATTTCACAGGACCACTAAGTGGCACCAAATTCTCTATAAATTAACAAAAGGTTCATGATATAATAAGACCTCAAGGATAACCCAGTATTATTCTGCAATGGACCATTAAAAAGGACATTATAATGGTTAATTACCTCAAGCATGACCACATTAGTTTCCAATTTATGATAATTTATCACTATACTTCACATAGACTTATGGTTTAATCTACATGGGAGCATTATAACACAGGGCCTCAAATGTTAGGACCATTTCACTGCATGATCTTAAGTGTAGCCCAGTAGTATTCTACATTATAGGACTCCACGTTCAGTATTATTCTAATTAGAATAATACTGAATGTGGAGTCCTATAATGGTCTCTTAAGAGACCATTATACATTTATAATACAGGACCTCAAGGGTGATTCAGTATCACTCTATGGAGGACCATTTCAACAATAGGACCTCAAACATGTGCCCCATGCACAGCTTTATTCAGAGACCCATCCCCCTGTTACTCAAACAGGTCCAACCTGTTGTGGATGGATAGAAATATCACTGAACGAGTAAAAAATAATGAGCAAGTCTTAAAATACCATAAACATTGCCAGTTATGCTTTAAAATGTGTGTCACACGTGTTTTTGTGATTTATTTCAGGGTATAAACGCATAAAACACCCCTCACCTATGTTGTGTGTATAATATATGAGTTAACAGCCATGTATCCACCAAATAATATGACCGCCAAAAATTGTATCTTGAATAAAGCCTTGGCCTCATGCTGGGTGACTTGCCACCATTTTGTCCAGTCTAATGGTCAACCTAATGCCAAAACAAAGTGCCCCCTGCTGGTCAGTGTGACCTAACAGTGACCACTGACCACACACTGGTCAGTGGTCTGACCTGACAGTGACCACACTGGACAGTGGTTACTTGGCCACTGCCATGAACAGGCCTACAGAGGCTGACCCCAATAACATGTGGAATGTTATTATGTTTGTTTGCCAGATATCTCGCCATTTACTGTATTTATTTACCCCGCCCAGCCGGTGTGAGCAAGAAACACTCAGCTGTATTTACCCAGCACCTGTGGTATTTACCCCTGCTGGTATTTACCCCCTGCGGAGCAGAGGAGCATCATTAGATATTGGTCTTGTAATTGTAAAGCCTGCTGGAGCAAACACTGACAGGTATTGTAGAGGAATGGTCACGCTTGGCTGACTTCGCTTGATCAACACATCTTACTGCTCTGACCAACAACTATGAGTAGTGGTCTCAGTGTTAGTTAGCTAGACACTGGTCAGTTGGTTAGAGTGGTCAATGTGTTACACTGGTCAGTCGCTTCCACTGCCCAGTTAGTTGTACGCATTGATCAGTTGATTATGATATATTACACTCAGGTCAACTGGTGTTTTACACTGGTCAGTGTTACTTACAGTGGTCAGTGTTACAGTGGTCAGTGTTACACTGGTCAATTAGTTACACTGGTTAGTTAGTTAGTTACCCTGGTCTGTTGGTCAATTGGTAATATATACTGTATATATATACATCAGGTGTATTGTATAGTGGTCAGTTTGTTACACTGGTTAATTAGTTGATAAAACAGATCAGTTGATTACACTGACACAGGTCAGTTTGTTACACTACACTGGTCATTTGGTTACATTGGTCAGTTAATAATAATAACAACCACTTCTTCAATATCCTCGAATATCAAGCTGAGTGGTGCTACAAAACCAAAGGATTAAGCAATCTCGTAACCGTAAAACAATGCATGAGTCGTCGACGGGATGAAGGTACTAGGAGCCAAGGAACCTAAGGAAGATAGACAGCATTGAATTAAGAGATAAGTTTTTAGACGCTGGCGGAATGAAACTATAGTACCTTCTAATTTAAAACCGGCAGGAAGCGAATTCCACAGTCGGTGCGATACAGCAACCGAGAAACTTGGTTTCACTTGTCAATGCTACATTGGTCAGTTCAGGTCATCTGGCCTATCAGTCAACTACTGTGAGATATCAGTCCACCGTGTACATATGAGACCGTATGAAACTGTACGTCTGATGTCAGTGCAACTGAGCACTGGTAGTCACTAGACGAGCGACATGTAACACGAGCGTGAATGTCAACAGGTTAAGTGTAGGTACAGACAGACACTGGTCCAGACTCAGGCCACGCCCTGAGAGAAATGGTGCAGTCTAAATATATTGATGTTATCATGTATCAAGTAACCTTGTGCTCCAAGGCAGGCAGACTTTTATGAGGTTCAGCATTTCAGTATACTCACATGCTACTTGTACACAATAAACTACACATATGTATGTGATCATGTGGAGAACTAAACCTTTCTTTATACAACAAATAAACAATCTTTTAGTACTTTCTGGTTTTTTTAATCATAAACACATAGGTCCTTTTTCAGTTGCATTAGTATGGGTTAAAATAAGTACATTCTAAGAACATAACTTCGGTACATAAAACAATATGTATAATAATCGTAAGTGCTGTCTGACTATGTTTTTCATAACATTGAATGGATTGACTGATTACACAGATCTACAATTAATATAAAATATATGGTAAAGGTCCAAGTAATAATAATGTTTATTACTGTTCATTGATATGACTGAAATATATATTTGGACCTGCAAGTACAATATGACCTAATGCTTAACTTGTACTATGTGATCTAGCATTTGACTTGGATTGTTGTACTTGGTAGAATTCCAGCTACATACTGTCATAACAATCACCAATAATATTATTAAGACCTTTGCCAATTATTAACCACAGTGAACAAGTGACAAGTGTACAGGAATAGTC
>OZ024860.1:24207498-24227498 GCA_964017155.1 Oasisia sp. SBJ-2009 | reverse complement strand
TAGACTATCCAAGTTGCGTATTTAGAAGTTAAAATAGTCTGCTAACATTGAGTTACTAGGCCTACAACTAATTGTGTTATTTACCGTTCTGCTCGTTGCTGTGATTATCAGGTGTACGTTTTCGTTCAGAAATACCGTTTATATATTTAACATTCAGATGTGAACAAGCGCTAGCTTCTGATTCTTTACAATGGCATAAAAGTAAAAAATAGTATGTAGTTGAGTACTCAGTCCGCATGACTACTCGAAGTCGATTATATCTTACAGACCTGTTTAATGGAATACCATCTAGACCTCTCTGAGAACATTCCGAACGACACGCCCAGCTTATGGACAAAAACATATTTGTCCTTGCGAGTAAACAACGGCGTAAGCGCCACAAATATTTGCACTTAAACTCTGATATTTATACACCGGAAACACGACTTGGGAGCATCCTGTTTTGGCACACACGTCGACCAAGTGTGAATGCCCTTTAATACTCCGATGTGTTGTCGTAATGTTTACCCACGCACAAATCCATTATTAGGTTACATATTTGTGGCGTCGGCACACGTTACGGGAGAAGTTCAAATGCACTGGGTGGACTAAAGAACTTATGTAAATAGACCGTCTTCCTTCAGGTGTTGTCGGGTTCTTTGCATTGTCGTTCTTATCGGTGGGACCTCGGGCATATAAGCCACAATACACAGCGGCATAAACATAAACCACGGTGACGACATCTGAACATACACGGCACGAGTATTTCACGTACGGTCAACATCCCCGAACTGTCCACCCGCGCGCTGTTGATGTGGCGGGCGTAGACACCAGTCACCAGCCGGCCTGACTCGCCCATGCACCGTTACCGCAAGCAGGGCTCGCTGCCGCTGCCGTGAGACGACGGGGCCACTCGGCCGCAGACACCAGACGCCGACGGGTCGGGTATTTCCAACGGCGCTATCGGCTTTACCAGGTGCACGCTGTCTGCTGCTATAAGGGGGTTGACAACGTCATACGTTATACTGGACTGACAACGTTACGCAGGATTGATAACGATACACGGGATTGATAACGTAACGCGGGATTGACAACGTTATACGGGATTGACAACGTTACGAAAGCGTCATGGTAAGTTGGACCTTTCAGTTTTGTTATAGAGGAGTACTTAGGTGGGGCGGATATTTGTATATGTTGTTAGGTGAGTGTACTTGTGTTTTGAAGGCAGTGGTATATTTCTGTGTTGGTAGGAATTCGCGGGCTTGTGTTTCAGTGTGTGTGTGTGTGTGTGTGTGTGTGTGTGTGTGTGTGTGTGCGTGCGTGCGTGCGTGCGTGTGTGTGTGTGTATGTGCGTCCGTGCGTGCGTGCGTGCGCGCGTGCGTGTGTATGTGTGTGTGTGTGCGTGCGTGCGTGCGTGCGTGCGTGCGTGCGTGCGTGCGTGTGTGCGTGTGTGTGTATGTATATACACAAACACACGCACGTGCGTGCGCATATTCCAACTGTGTATTTCTGAATGTATATGCGTGCACATGCGCTTTCAGACGTGCTTGTGTGTCCCCAAACATAATAAAGAAATTACTAAAATTATAAATCCAGTGCAATAGAAGGCAGCCGGCACATCGTAAGGAACGCAGCTAGTGATGCTGTAAGTTAGATGCGTTGGGTCCGCAGCTGCTGTCGGGCCGTTGACGAGTACAGATATAGATACGACAGTTATTAATATATCGTACCGAGTCGCCATTGAAACATGGAACGCCGGTTTTTGGGTTTACGAAAGGCCACCGCTGGTGGCGGAGCGGCCCCACCCAGAAGTCCCTAGAGGCCCGTAAAAATGTCTTTCTAGTCACAGCGTGCACCTGTTTCCTTCAATGTCGTCTCTCATGTTTGACAACCATTAATCGTAAACACGTAATCACTCATCCGCCGATGTAAATCCCGAAAGACCAAAAATTGGCCCACGGGCTAAGCGGGTCAAATTTGGCCAGCGGACGGTTTCTGCTCCTGGCCCGCGAGGTCTGTACTAGAGCCTATATATAGTTGTAAATTGTAAAGAATAATGGGAAATTATCAAGTGTGGTTAAACTACATGCATTGGACGAGCCGTGAAGCATATCTGGCGAGATATCGCGCATTTGTAAGTTTTGTCCATGGAATTCACAAGTAGCTCAGTTGGAGTTCTGCTTTACATTCTGATATTCATTTTTATTCATCTCAACACGCTTATTATCCTTCTTCAGGGAAGACAAAAGTTGATTAATAACATCGGCAACGCTGTAGAAGTTTTTGTATAACGTTGTATAACGCTTTTCAAAATGTATGCAAAGAACGACAACGACAACTTTCTAAATTTAAAGTTCACCAGATAATTTTGTGGCGAAGGTGGTACGGTACGCGTAACGAAAATATCAACCCGGTGTTGCGATTGTGATGCCTTTGTCATTTAACTAACTGCCTGTAGTGGTTGATTTGCCGGCTTCGTTCTTTGTTTTCACGATCACTTACCGTCTCCGTCCAATCTCGAGCGTGGCTAAGGCTCTAAGAGCTAAAAGAGCCCATTTTCAGCATTGTACAAAACAATTCAGGAATAGTTGGGACATTTTGGTTGGTAGAATTTGATTGTCTTATTTGCCCATCTATTGAATATTCACGTATGAATTTCTTCCTTTGTGAAACATGTTTATACAGCTCTTGAAAGTGTTCCGCCTACAGCAACAAAATTAATTCCTGGTTACAAAGACATGGAACACAAAGAACTTCTACAGAGAGTAAGATTAGCTACTCTATCATACCGTCGCCTTAGGGAGAACCTATTGAACTGTATAGGAAAGCAGGGAAACATGATTCAGCAGTCGCATCTAATTTTGTTTCATCGATGGAAACCGACTAACAAAAGAGACGGCACCATCTAAAACATTTCATTAGAATTAAATATTAGAAAGAAATAATGTTTACGCAGAAGCACTGGTGTGTGGAGTATTCTCACACAGTCCGTGGTTGACGATGCATTGGTCCAGTCGTTTGAGGTAAAACACGGGTTACGGGAAGTCACCCTATTAAAACTGAATACGCTGCTCGCCCATCATGAGTTGTGCCAAACTCAGAAGTGTGTGGACAGTGAGTAAACAGATCGAGAGGGGGGGGGGGAGGAACGACAGAGACGGAAACATACAGAAAAAGAGATAGGGGGGGGGGGTAGGGAGAGAGAGAGAGACAGACAGACAGACAGACAGAGAGGAGAGGAGAGGAGAGGAGAGGAGAGGAGAGGAGAGGAGAGCAGAGCAGAGCAGAGCAGAGCAGAGCAGAGCAGAGCAGAGCAGAGCAGAGCAGAGCAGAGCAGAGCAGAGCAGAGCAGAGCAGAGCAGAGCAGAGCAGAGCAGAGCAGAGCAGAGCAGAGCAGAGCAGAGCAGAGCAGAGCAGAGCAGAGGGAAGGAGGGAGGGATATATATATATATATATATATATATATATATATATATATATATATATATATATATATATATATATATATATATATATATATGTATGTATATATATATTATCGGAATTCATAAAGACGGACTATACCAATAATTGTTTTGAACTACGTGTGATATCTGGTGTCTCTAAGCGGATGTGTGGCTAGTTTTAGTATTGCTGTAGACGAGGTAGTGTCGTCATTTCGCTTACACATTGGATTTTATGTGACGTTTATATAGTGTGATTTCCTTTATGTTTACATGTGGTCTAGGGTAGAACAAAATGCATTCATTATTATCACCTACGAAAGGGTATTTTATGTTACCTCATAAAAGCTTTGGTGATAACTCGATAAACTTTGGTCCACGCCAAAAGGCTTGTGGAATGGTGTCCTAACGGCTCGGCTCGGCTCGGCATTCGTATACCCGTAATCACCCACCTATCAGTTGTACTTCTACTGCTACTGCTGTTGCTACCGCTACCGCTACCGCTACCGCTACCGCTACGGCCACCGCCACCGCCACCACTTTAAATAAAGAAATAACTACATAAAATCATAGCAAACCAAAGCTCACAACGTATCACCAAAGGTCCCATCAGTTGGTCAGTTCAGAATAATATGCGGACTATTTTAGGAGTTTTTTGAAAGTCTATTACAGTCACATGTTTGCATCTCTTGGTGGGGATAGGCCCATCAGTCGTAGCCCAACACCGCTACACGTCCATCAATCATACTCTCCCAGTCACCGTGACAACTTTCACCACTTCTACGACTCCACGTAACAACTAGTGCAACACATCGTAAGTTGTCATTCTCTCACGGCTACTCGTCAACACATTGTCATTGTCTGGGTCGATGAGACATTAACAGAGGCCGCGTCACTCCCGGCATCACGACACCCCCACTTAATAGGAAATACCAACATTTATCGTCATTAATAACGGACAGCCTGTACACAGGGTGTTGGGAGGAAGCGACGTGTGCATAACGCGTCGAGTTGGGTAAGTCCGTGTCGTCAATGAAGCGTGTCGGTGAATGACAACACACAAAGCGAGCGCCCGGTGAATCAGTTCATGTGCGGTTGGTTTTGACCGAGTCCCGGGCGGCCTTCGTGGTTCGTGGTTCGCCAACACGTGTGAGATGTCAGTGCGTGCCAACGCCGCTGGCTTCGAGACGGACATAACGGAGGAATGTGGTAAGCCTTGCGGGTTTCCGCGCGGGGTCCGCTGTAGTGCAGTGACAACCCACGCAGCTTACATAAACCTTTATGGTATTGGTATGGACGCAGTCTGCCAGAATATTGTCGTTTGGCGTCTGCCCGGGTGTCGCGTCCCGGACTCGTGTCATCCCTTGTTGCGTCATCTTGTTGCACCACTCCTTGTATGTTTCCATGCCCCTATCAACCGGGCTCCTTGTGCAGCTATCTCCCTCTCCCAAGGTCTGTTATTTCCTCTCCCCTCACTCCATCTCAATGTTTCTCCTGCCTGTTTCTACCCGAATCACCACATGCCCACCGTATCTCTTTTTGTATATATTTTGTCGCCCCCTCTCCTCCAATCCCCTGTCTGTAGGCGTTGGGACCGGAAGGGAGCTTGACGGGATAAGCCCCGGGTGGTTTTAGTAGTCAAGGAACTGGAGATCCCCCACAATATTTAGGGAAGAGGTTCATTTTTAGAGTTCAAATCCTGGTTTTTGGAAAGTCTTAATGTTTTTTTCTGGACTCTTGGAAACCAGGGAAACTATTCAGTAATGCCGATATCATGATCCGAACTACCTGATGTCATAATCCGAATTACCAATTAGCTGAGAGAGATTAATGCTGAAGCTCCGACTTAATACCCCCAACATGAATTTCATTCCGTCGCCAGTGCTGCTATAGTTCACAATTTACACGCACAGGAAACTGTCCCGTGCCTGAGGTGTGTGCATTTCATGTTATTCCTTTTTCCCTTAAAACCACCACTATAAATACTGTCTAAATAATGCGTAGAGTTCACCAAGTTCTGTCAGCCGCGCAGCAACCAATGCACAGACCCTACCGTTAACAGAAACGACGCTTTCAGCTTCTCAGAGTCCCGCAGAGTGCTACCCTGCTGCTTTGTGGAACGTTACGTTTGTTTGTAAAAAGAGACTTAAGTGGCCGAAACTCGAACCGGGCAGATATTTTAATCATGTACTTGATGGTTGACAACCACGATACGGTACCCCGCCAGTTGGCCGACAACCAAGACAATGTAACTTTGCAGTAACAGTTCGTCGATAACCATGTGATTTTATTGTACCCGGTCGATCGTCAAGATCTGTGTATGTCATGTTTTTGTATCGAATTCCGATGAAGTGTACAACAAGTTCCTTTGCAAAGGCACACCATGTCATCTTTAAGATCTGCAATGTTACTTACTAGGTATTTGATTTTAAGCAATCGTCGTATTTATTCAGTAAGAAACCATAAGCAACTTCGATCATCTAGTTCTGATTTACTTTTTGTCCCCAGAGTAAATACTGATATTAGGCTTTTTCTGTAGCTGCACCTACGTTTTGGAATATGCTTCCTTCTAAATCAGCTTAACATATTGCCAAATTCCGTAATTTAAAGAGAAACCTTCACAACCCAGCCTATCCACCACCGCTTCCCGACTCATCGATGAATCTGTTGACAACCGGAATTGTTTATAGACTCTGAGATTGATCAACCCTTTTGAATTGATGAGCCTCTGAGTTTGGTTTGTTACCTATTTAGGCGCAATAGAAGTAAAGAAAGGGACATGACTGATATCTGACATGGTTGATTGGGGACATGACTGATTAGTGACATGGTTGATGGGGGACATGGTTGATGGGTGACTTGTTAATTGGTGAAGTGGTTGATGAGTAATGGTGGACGTGGCTGAAGGGTGACTTGGTTGATGATGTGTAGCTATGATTGAAGGGAAGTATGGTTGCTCGTTGCGTGGATGAAGGGTGACGTGGTTGACGATTTATGTTGATGGAAAACGTGACTGACAGGTGACGTAGTCGGTGGGAGACGTTAAAGACATGGTTAGCGGGGGACGTAGTTGGCGTGGCTGACGTATGACGTGTCTGAACGGTGACTGGTTGACGGGAAATGTTGTTGACGAGACAAAGTTAGTACCCTGTCTTTCTACAGATGAGGACATTGTTTAATGACCAGCAAATCGAACCATAAACGTTAATTTTGAGAAGTACTTTGAGCACATTTCCCGAACAAACAACATTACGACAATATGCAAATGTAAGCACATTTAGCAGCAGATGCGCGCGGTAAACCGGTAAACCGTGCGTGCAATTGTAACCGTAATGTATTCCACCAATTTGTTTTCGGCTACCACTGTGACACGCGCTGATCAAAGCAGGCTCACACCAGCAAGCGATCGCGCGAAATAGATGAAAGTGTAATCACGCTGTCGTCTGCTCGCTGAAATTAGACGCCTCGTCGTTATGTGGTCGGTGCAACAATGCGTGTGACACAGCGTGGCGGAGCGGCGGGTGGCATAATGCACCGTTCAACCTTCTACACGTCAAGCGTGACGAGTCTAGCTGTCTCACGTCACAGTCAACCCGATGTGTTTAGTTGTTGCGATATAGGTCGTCGACTGGGGTGTTTCTAACAATCGTTTTGTTGTGTTACGATTTACAGGGTTGCGCGGACGACAACGGAATTTCTCTAAATTACTGCGGCTGTTTTTCTCGCTGGCAAACGTCGATCATTCATTCATATTGTTGAATGTCGAAATGACATTCGGTTGCGCGAATATGCGTGTAAAGAGTGCACCTTTCACCCGGCTGATGTGCTCCAGACGTGTGACTAAAACATACGAACAAGGTGTTGTTTTGTTCCCAGCGTGTGACAAAACAAACGCACAAAGTACCGTTTTGTTCTCCGTTGTTTTGTCGATTTCCACACTTGATTTACCAGAACATTTGTTTTTCCAAGACACCCAACAGACACTCGCCGCCTTAAAAGCTTTTAGGTGTCTTCGCACAAAAACAGATCTTATGGTAAATCACGTGTGGAAATGAATACAGTGCGTTGAGACATACCTTTTGTAGTTTGGGTTATTTAGTGATCAAACTCAGCGCAGTGCTACGAGTTACGGGTTGGCATCTGGCGTGCACGCACAAAGACACACATTCAGTATATAGGCAGTTTACACACGCGCATGAACACGCCAATACCCACGGCCGTGTGCACTCGTAAACTTACTTCAGTGACGTACATTCACCGGACAACCGTAATAAGATTTAACAACATTTGACAGGACAAAACCCAGATGGGATGGGACAAGGAATCCAGCTTACCGAGAACCAGGCCGAAATGTTCGTTATCTATATGCATCAGCCAACACTCAGAGATAATTGTCTTTTTTAACGTGTTCACACTGTGTTCATATTGTGTTCACACTTTACGCAACCTATAATTATCTACGTAAATCAACCCCCGAAAGCAGCAATTACCACATTAGTGTAAGTATACACGGTAGAGTAACTGTGTAACGGTATTGTGCCTGTGGCTGGCAGTGTGAGTGCATAAAGTGATGTATTAGCGTACAGTAGGTATCATGTGACAGTCGGCGATCTGTGTGTCTCTGTGCAGTGGTGTAACTGTATACAATGTAACTGTAACTGGTATGGAGGTCAGGGTAAAGAGGACGAGTAAATACACCGTGATTACTGCCGGCGTTGTTTGAGGTGGTTGTCAGGAAATCAGTTACGCTAACATTCACGACAGGAATTCGTTCAACATAAAAACGATTATGTACTTTGTGTCGTTCCCATATAAATAATTTCTTATTTTGGATCTTATGGCGGTTAACGTGTCCATTGTTACCGTCACTAGGGCAGGGTCGACATTTATATATAACAACACAGGCAAATCAAGGTATGATAATGCAAAAGAACGAACGCAACATGAAAGTGAACAATCGTGATTTGATTACCACAAACACTTTTAGTATTATCGTAAAAAGATGCTCGGAACAAAACCACGTAGTTTATATCTACGTAAACTGTTATATCTACACCACACACATTACTCTATAAGTGTGCGCGCGATATATCATGTTGTCTCAATAAAGTATTTTGTTATCTTTAAAAGGCAAACAGAATTAATACACCTTTAAACTCATAATATGCCCCTCCATAACTGTATAAACATGAACGTGTGCCTTTCTCTTGTCGACATTATTTATTGACAGCCCTGTGAATCGCTTTGTCGACAGTAGCTAGAGAAGATAACATATTGTCGCTTTGTTTGCAATGTTAAAGTCATATATCTCACACCGTCTTTATGTCACCAATGCACATTGCAGTAATGACTTTTTAAGTACGCGAAACTGTTATTTATTCATCTAAAATTCCTCCTTCAATTCAATGTTTTTGCGCGACGTGAGTTGCCCGTCAAGAAGATGTATTTGGACGAAGCATGGATGCAATAAACAAACGTAAGGCACAAATATATTCGCAGCTGTAACTCGTCTAAAGCATTTAGCGTATTGTTATTGATTTTATGTTTATTTTAATTCACTGGTCGCTGCTTCGATGGTGTGATATATTGACGTCCCGTCGCGTTTGTTGATTGGACGTTTTTCGGTTGTAACATTGTGACGTCGCAAGGCACGCGTCGAACGGTGTCTGATTGGACGCTAGCAAATTGAGACGTTGTGACGTCAAATAACACGCATCGCGTTGTAGTTGACGGGGCGGTTCCACGTGGTGACGTTATGACGTTAAACAACAAACGTCTGTGGCGTCTCTTTCACGTGGTGACATTGCGATGCTATCGTCTCGCTAGTTGCCAAGTTTTCACCGGAAATAGGACAACGGAATGCAGTTATTTAGCGACACAATCGACGCCTGCGGATAGTTGGCTGTGAGCATCAGAGCCTTGGGCGATAGAACACAGATAGCACCCCCGTATCTAAGGTGCATTGACCTTTCAATTATAAAACGTTACGTGTACAGCATGTTCACATATTCTTAAATTGTAATGTTTGTTGAATGTTGTTTGAATAAATCATACTGAAATGAATTGAAATCGGACATCCGGGAGGTTGTTTATATTTAAGCCCTACGTCGTGGTATAAGCAAAAATAATGTGATTATGAATATGACGCTGTTTTGGCCCTTCGTCTCCGTTGCTATGATGTTGACATATGATATGATATTACACACCTGCTGAACGCATAGTTCAACATATGCATGGTTTCCCTGACATCGGCACTAATGGAAATACCGGAATATGTTAAATTACACATGTAAAGTCAC
This sequence comes from Oasisia sp. SBJ-2009, assembly GCA_964017155.1. NCBI lineage: Eukaryota > Metazoa > Annelida > Polychaeta > Sabellida > Siboglinidae > Oasisia > Oasisia sp. SBJ-2009. Next base: position 24,217,777 of record OZ024860.1, on the reverse strand, counting down.
AGGCGCCTACAGAACAAATCGGGTCTGCTAAATTGGGCTGACTACCGCAAATATGTATCAACAAAATACACTCTTTGTCGACGTTGTACTTTGAGTCAGTGTGTTATGGTGTAGCATTCAAAACACACAAGACCGTGTGTGATTGTGACAAGTATCTAATTCCTCCAATCTTTAAGTCAGCGGATTTTGCCCAGCGGTCGCAACTTAAAATTGGGTTGCCATGCCTTTTTATGTGGGTCGCTAATAATGCTACGCATTCGTTTTGCGTCCAGTCTGCATGCAGCAAAAGTATGCAAGAGGATATGGTATGCCTACTGTCGCGTGAATTAAAAACGCCATGCGATATATATATATATATATATATATATATATATATATATATATATATATATATATATATATATATATATATATATATATATATACTACGGTATTTCTAATGCACGAGACTAGCCTATCTCGTCCGTCTGCCCTGTGTCGGGTATAGTCAGATTGTGTTGTTTGATGCCGTTGAAATGGCGCCCACTGAGTAAAAGTGGTTCGCGCCAATTCACTACAAATCGAAGCCTTTTGGCGAGACACCAAATGCACAACTATTATTATAAAAAAATTCCGTTTCATTTCAATAGGAAAATTGGGCGTGACCGATTTTTTTTTGGCTTGCTGGGTGTGACCACTTTTAACACTTTTGTGTACTGGATCACACTTGGCGCAATTAGGGTTCTGGCGACTGAACTAGATTTTTAGAAAGGGGACAGCTGAGCGTTAGAGATGCCGTTTTGCTTGTCAGTTCAAGTGACATTGCAAGCAGATATTTCGCCGGAGTTTCAGCACTTCAGCACTCCGCTGTGTCTGTCTGCGCGCTGAACCGGATCACGACATCGGAAAACGGGTTATCAACCTCAGTTGACTCTCATAAGGGTGCGAACTAGATTTGAAACTTCCCCGAGGCAAGCCAGAAGCCATAATTCACAATCTACAGAATCGTCAAATTATAAAAATTTCGTTTCTGTAAATATTGGGAGGGTAGGCCTACTCATGTTGTGGGGGTTCAACGTCCAAACCAACCCTTGGTTCCGGCGCCTATAAATGGACATTGCACCATGTCCTCATTAGTTTTGTTGAATGTACATATATAACCTACTGCCACCCGACCTTTTACAGTCAAACACATAAGTTGACCTACCCTATAGTACGGCAATACATAGTAATATAATAATGACTTTATTGTCCAATTCATAGAGTGGAAATACATTTTTCACGTTGGCGGTTGCATAAAAACACAATATGTAAGTCACACAGTAATGCATGTATACAATAAAATCAAGCATGTAAATATGTAAACGGTAGCTGAAAATGTATATAATATTAGTAGAATAAATAAATATGCTAAAACAATATGACAATATTATAATAAGTTAAATAAATAAATTAATAAAGATGATAAAACAACATTGCATTGCATTATTTTATTATGGCTGATTCAGATACTTGATGGAGGGTGGAATGAAGAATTTAAGGGCTCGCTGGGTTTTTACTGTTGGCATTCTGTACCTCATTCGTGTGTGACGTAGGGGGGGGGGGACACAATCCATTAGTGTCCGACGAAGAAGGGCCAATGTCCAGTGGTCCTAGACCCTACATCTGTCCGGTCTTTGACACTGTCACGTCAACAAGACAAGGCGACACGGCCAAGCTAACGCGATGCCGTTTAGTCACGCAAAAACACCCGCTGGTCGTGTTCTCAGGGCGCACAAAGGTCTACCTGTTATCCAAATATCACACGACGTGTTCTGACGTAAACGGCGACAGTCTGTCACAATAAACGTCCTGTGTCGCCGTCAAGAGACGGCCCCAAGTGGACGCAATAAAAAGAACTATTTGGTATATTGAGTCGCCTGACATTCACCGAACGTAAGCGGCTGAAACGCCGAAATAGTAAACGATCGAGTCTTTATAAACCCGGGCGATTACTTCTGGCGGCTGAGGAGGAGTTTTTTCTCCATTGAACCCAGCCGGGTCTTTGGTGGAGTGCAATAGGGTTCGCAATAACTTTTAGCATGTGGACATGTATGTCCCAGACAGACACAGGCAGGCAAGCTGAGAGGCAGGCCAGCAGAGAGGCAGGCAAACAGGCAGGTACGCAAGCTGGCAGGCACGGCCGGGCGGGCGGGCGGGCGGGCGGGCGGGCGGGCGGGCGGGCGGGCGGGCGGGCGGACGGGCTGGCGGGCGGACGGGCTGGCTGGCTGGCTGGCTGGCTGGCTGGCTGGCGGGCTTGCGGGCGGGCTTGCGGGCGGGCGGGCGGGCTTGCGGGCGGGCTTGCGGGCTTGCGGGCGGGCGGGCGGAGCGGGCGGGCGGGCGGGCGGGCGGGCGGGCGGGCGGACGGACGGACGGACGGACGGACGGACGGACGGACGGACGGACGGACGGACGGACGGACGGACGGACGGACGGACGGACGGACGGACGGACGGACGGACGGACGGACGGACGGACGGACGGACGGACGGACGGACGGACGGACGGACGGACGGACGGACGGACGGACGGACGGACGGACGGACGGACGGACGGACGGACGGACGGACGGACGGACGGACGGACGGACGGACGGACGGACGGACGGACGGACGGACGGACGGACGGACGGACGGACGGACGGACGGACGGACGGACGGACGGACGGACGGACGGACGGACGGACGGACGGACGGACGGACGGACGGACGGACGGACGGACGGACGGACGGACGGACGGACGGACGGACGGACGGACGGACGGACGGACGGACGGACGGACGGACGGACGGACGGACGGACTCACTAGGTAATGGGCAGACGGCGGCATTCCGCACAGACGTGTGCCCGGATCCGACAGACAAAAGCCGAGTTGCTGTTGTTTTTAGCTTTGCGCTTTTTTTAGCTTTGGTTTGACGTCAGTCGATGCTAAATAAAAAATAGCTACCCATGTCGGGAATGCAGGAATAACTAATCTGGTCGATCCCAGTCGGGAAAGAGGCCAACACAAAGGTTCTATCGTCCCACCGAGCTGGGAAGTGATTTGACACAGCATCAATTGTCACCGCGGAACCGTTTGATGTCATGTGACGCGGCTATCGGCCGACAAATTGAAGCAAACAACGTTTTCTAGTGGCATGGGAGTGCTACGGCTGAATGCATTCTTGTGCAATGTGGTTAGATAATCGCGCATTCTCGCTTCCCATGTAGACCGGCTCTCGTTACTTGGACGTACCATTAATCATACTTGATTTTTATTCATTTCACCTCTTTTTGCAGAAAATACCATCCGAGCAAAAAGGCGTATTGAAGTGATTTTTTCTCTCAGATATCTGGGTTTTGGGTTCACTCAAACTCCGAGGCCAGTGCTTTAGGGTCTTTGTTCATGTTCGGAATCCTTAACAAAGGATATCTGAACTAATCACACACATTTTCCCGAAATTATTATTAACTGTTTCTCTACACGCGACCATTTCATTAGCACTGTTAAGAGTTACTAAATCCGATTTTGCTCTTTAAAATCAATTGTGTTCCTTAGCTACTGATTGGAATAATTTCAGTCATGATTGTGTAAATGCCAACAGTGTAAATATGTTTAAAAATAAAACTGACAATTATCTGGCAAGGGCGGGCTATACCTAGGTTGAACAATTTAAAGTTTTAGAAATTATTTTAATACTGATTAAATTATTTATTCATATATTTATTTTAAATAATTTATTATTATAACAAATTGTGTTATTGTAGGACATTTTATGTATTTATTTATTTTACTTGTATATTTTTAGGGACAACGTATTTTAATTATTAGCATTTTAGTGCATTTTATAATATTGTATATTTATAATTTTTAGTGAACACTCGATAAGCCATAGGCTTCCTTGTTCACATGCCGTCTAGAGCTTGGTTCTGGACGGCAACTTGTTAAACCTTGTTAAACATTGTCAACATGACGTGTCAACGTGATATTGTCACTGGTGAGTCACTGGTGAGTCACTGGTGAGTCACTGGTGAGTCACTGGTGAGACACTGGTGAGTCACTGGTGAGTCACTTGTGAGTCACTGGTGAGCCACTGGTGAGTCACTGGTGAGTCACTGGTGAGTCACTTGTGAGTCACTGGTGAGTCACTGGTGAGTCACTGGTGAGTCACTTGTGAGTCACTGGTGAGTCACTGGTGAGTCACTGGTGAGTCACTGGTGAGTCACTGGTGAGTCACTGGTGAGTCACTTGTGAGTCACTGGTGAGTCACTGGTGAGTCACTGGTGAGCCACTGGTGAGTCACTGGTGAGTCACTGGTGAATCACTTGTGAGTCACTGGTGAGTCACTGGTGAGTCACTGGTGAGTCACTGGTGAGTCACTGGTGAGTCACGGAAACAGTGTTCTCTGTAACACGGCAATGGATAGTTACGTTTTGAAACAAATATTGAATGATTTAACAACGCATCTTGTTTAATGATGAACTGTCCCTGAGAGCTCTTTGTGTTATTGAAACGCTCCCCCGGTAGTTCCACTTTTGTTTTCGCCCACGTCTGTAGACTTCTCCCAGCTGCACTGGATCTGTCTGTTCCTCGTTGTTCTCGTGTGCGCCCCGGTAAGACTAGCCCGCCTTACAACGGTTGTGGAGTCCGCGCAGTGGGTGTGTTCAGTCGATGTCAACGTTGGATATTAAATATCTTTGTTGATCTTGTTTTTATTTGTCCCATTCACAATTTAGTGTTTTGTTTTACTTCGCCGTGTTTGCCGCGCGTGTTTTTTGACACTTCATATTCATATTCGGGATTTTCTTCTGTAATTGTCACGTACATCACTCGTGGTCATCTGTGCTTCGCACACAGTACCTTTAAGCGGATGACACTATATGAACCAACTCGAGTTTGACATTCGATTTGATCACATCATATTTGCTCACGCGATCGCTCATTTGCGATTGTTAAGAAATTACCTCCATCGACAACTTACGTGACCTTTCGCTTGTCTGTTCGACACCAGATGCAGTTGTCGCTCGCTTGATGCAACGGCAGCGGCGCACATTAGTTTGCGGTTGATGTAAACGCTTCTTTCGTGACTTGTTATTGCCCCTTGTTGCGCTCGTTCCTCGGGGCGCCGCGGGAACCTCATTAGCATTCACGCGGCAGAGCGCCCCGGCTGTGACAGCCACCGCCACTGCCGGCGACTGTGTCTGGCCGTATACATAGTCGGAGTATCCACAGTTTTCTTCAAATATAAGGAACGCAAACATAGAACGCACAGAGAAGATTGACTAAGAAAACTGCGTAAATTGGAAATCACTAATTATCGTATTAGCTTTATGTAGCATAATACGTTAAATCGTAATACAACGTTATACGTTGATTTAGTTTTGGATAAAAGCTATAGGACATTTGGTTGGCAAGGAGTAGCTATGGAGGTGTATTTAGATTTGTGGTAGGATGTGTAAAATGTCTTCTATTTATAACTACCCAACACACTTTTGTTTAATTAATTACTTAGTTTTCTTTATTTTTATTTTATGTTTAACTTTAAAAGTTGTATGCGTGTATATTTATATGCTTGTGTTTGTGTTTGTGTTTGTGTTTGTGTTGTGTGTGTGTGTGTGTGTGTGTGTGTGTGTGTGTGTGTGTGTGTGTGTGTGTGTGTGTGTGTGTGTGTGTGTGTGTGTGTGTGTGTGTGTGTGTGTGTGTGTGTGTGTGTGTGTGTGTGTGTGTGTGTGTGTGTGTGTGTGTGTGTGTGTGAACGTTTGTATGCATAGGCCACCATGAGTGTGCGTGTGCGTTTGTTAGAGTGTGCGTGTGCATGTGTCACGCGTGTGCTTGTGATTTACAACTCCATTACGTCCTACCGCCGACGTTACATTAGCGGGACACCCGCCCCGGGCCGCAGACAATGTGCAAAAATGTCAATTCGGGTGACAAATCTACCCCCGCGCCGCGCCCTCCTGTGTAAACAACGAACTGTCCTAATAATACAGACACAGGTAACACGAGGCGCGTTATAAGTGGGTTGGACTAGACGCCCTAGTCACTGTGTGCCCGGGTATTGTACGCAGCACGCAGTTCAGTCAGACGAGGTTGTCATATCTCATTGTGCCGTTGCTCGGAACTTTCGTACGGTAGACATCTTCATTGTTATATTGCATTGTGTTTAATTCTAACTGGCAACGCAGAACGAAATATTCGTTGTTACATCTCACTGAGGTGTAGGTCTAACTTGTAGCTCTGTGAGATGGTTTGATCGTCTCGTTGTGATGTGGCTGCATTGTGTCGTATGATGTTTAAATGGTTTGTTCGTTGGCTTTAGGCTACCTCGAAGACGGGACGAGGAGTGGTTACGATGACAAGTCGGGTGAATGGGGTAAGTGATGATGTTTAATTTAGTTAGCGTCGGATTATTGTTAACGTTAGATAACCGGCAGCATCGCCATAACAACCATAATCACTTAGCACTACCATCACCCGTCATCATCATCTGCAACCATCATCCACCATCACCCGTCATCATCTACAACCATCAACCACCGTCACACGTCATCACCTACAACCATCAACCACCATCACTCGTCATCACCTACAACCATCAACCACCATCACCCGTCATCACCTACAACCATCAACCACCACCACCCGTCATTACTAACAACCATCAACCACCATCACCCGTCATCATCTACAGCCATCAACCACCATCACCCGTCATCACCTACAACCATCAACCAACATCACCCGTCACCATCACCTATCACACTCATTCGCCATCATCCATCACCCATTACCACCATTCAGCTCTGTCCATCATCCACATCCGTCATGATCACTCAACATCACACATCACCCACTCCCATCACCCACCGCCATCGTCCACCACCATCAACCATCGCCACTACCACCATCACCCACTACGACCATACTCATCCACATCTAACATCATCACCAATCATCTACACCGTACATCATTATCTATAATTACCACATACCGTCACCAACCATTAACATTAATAAATAAATAAATAATTATGACACAGTCACACAAACAACAGCTCCACGTGAGGCCCCATCAATAATGACGATGTAGGCCAACCTCACACCTCGCTGTCCTCTATCAATTCCTGTCTACTGCTCACCACTCTGCTCTTAAGGGGAGGTGACAGCTCCTCTGCCCATAATTGGTAGAGCAGTAATTTGTAATGGGAATCCTGTTGTCTGAACGTGGCAAAGTCAAACCTAAAAGAGTACTGCCGTTAACTCTGCTTGCATCAGCATTATTGCCAATCAATTTTGTTTTGAAACTGCATGTTTTGTTGACCATTTGAACATGTTGCAGGCGGAATTTTTCATATTGCGAACATTGTTCTGAGCTTAATGAAGTAACTAAACACACATTGGCAGCCAGTGACACTTCAACATGCAGCTTGTAGTCACAAGAACGTAATATTAAATGAGAAAATAACGCCTGTGAGCTGTCACCCTCGTTTTAATAGTGATAGTTCAGTGTCATGTGTTCATGGGTTGCTCCACCTGATCCCTGCCCTCCTTCTCTTTGTTTGCCTTTTATAGTCTTGCTTCAGTGTGGAACTTTCTTCGGTTTACAATTGACATGGTCAAACCACTGGAGTCTTCTATGTCTGATATTGAGGAGAATGTGTATTCTCTGATTTTGTTATTTTATTTTCCGTCTGTCTTGGTAATACCTACGATCACAGATTGCTAAAAAGAATGCCTCTATTTGAAATCATGACATCGTTGTGTGTATCAAAAATTGAACACTAGATACAAGGGGTATTTGTCTATGAACTTCACCACGTTCCACTCAGGTCGTTCGTTCGTTCGTTCGTTCGTTCGTTCGTTCGTTCGTTCGTTCGTTCGTTCGTTCGTTCGTTCGTTCGTTCGTTCGTTCGTTCGTTCGTTCGTTCGTTCGTTCGTTCGTTCGTTCGTTCGTTCGTTCGTTCGTTCGTTCGTTCGTTCGTTCGTTCGTTCGTTCGTTCGTTCGTTCGTTCGTTCGTTCGTTCGTTCGTTCGTTCGTTCGTTCGTTCGTTCGTTCGTTCGTTCGTTCGTTCGTTCGTTCGTTCGTTCGTTCGTTCGTTCGTTCGTTCGTTCGTTCGTTCGTTCGTTCGTTCGTTCGTTCGTTCGTTCGTTCGTTCGTTCGTTCGTTCGTTCGTTCGTTCGTTCGTTCGGTCGGTCGGTCGGTCGGTCGTCCGTCCGTCCGTCCGTCCGTCCGTGCGTGCGTGCGTGCGTGCGTGCGTGCGTGCGTGCGTGCGTGCGTTCGTCCGTCCTTACTTACTTACTTACTTCCTTCCTTCCTTCCTACACCTCTCTGCCTCCCTCCCTCCCTGCTTCCTTCATTCCCTCTTTCCTTCATTCTTTACTGCCCCCCTCTCTCCTTATCTCTCTGTTTATCTGTATATATATATATATATATATATATATATATATCTCTCTCTCTCTCTCTCTCTCTCTCTCTCTCGCAGAACTACCAGTTGTTCGTTTCCAAGGTGATAGTCTTGCATTCGAAGAGGTTAATTTTCGTATCCCATTTGCGACAGGCAGCTTAAGACTCTCCAGTTGCAAATTGTACCTTCTCGAATATCAACTGCGTATCTTATGTCAAAGAACAGAACATTTCAAAATAAAATATTTCACTATTCTCTAACTGATCACCAACCACGACCACACACGAAGGTAACGTAAATTGTCAAAGTGCGGAGGTGTACCTTACGGGATACGGAGGATAGCGTTTAAAGTTTCATTGCTTTTATTACTTGCTCGAGGCGCCATCTCTCCTGGTCCATGTTGTCATCTAAAGAAAAAGGTTTACACCTCAAGAGAGGAAATGAATCAAAGCGCCCCCCGTTGTGTCGTATCATCTTCCAGTGAGTCACAGCAGAGTCACAGATTGAAAGTGACACAGCAAGCCACCCTGTCTGTGTCGCCGTAACCACCCGCATCACGTACACTTCTACACTGTAGGAATAGGCACACGGGAATTTCTTAGGGTAATCATCTACGTCTCCAAAAAGACAGTAGAATGTAATGTCAAAATTATATATATATATATATATATATATATATATATATATATATATATATATATATAAATATATATATATATATATATATATATATAAATATATATATATATATATAAATATATATATATATATATATATATATATATATATATATATATATATATATATATATATGTATAGATATAATCTTACAAACACTACGTATAACACATATAATACACACATACACACACATACACACACGCACACATATACACACCCATACACACATGCACACATATGCACACATACACACGCACGCGCACGCGCACGCGCACGCGCACGCGCACGCGCACGCACACTCACACACGCACACGCACACGCACACGCACACGCACACACACACACACACACACACACACACACACACACACACACGAACCCATTGTACACTTCCACATTGTAAACGTCTATTCCATGTGTTCTCCTGCTATTAACTCTACAGCTCCACAGACGTAACGGTCGTGTTGTATTCGATTGATGTGTTTGCTTTGTCAGGAGAGAGAAAGGACGCCGTACGATGTCGCCCTCGACTGGGTCTACGAACAGAAGGTGACAGTTTATGACTATTTATTGCTCTGCTATTGCGTTGTAGCACGTGGAGTACAAAATATACAAAAAACACGTTTTTATCGTAATTCATACCTACCCACAAACATGCACGCGCATACGTACACACATACACACACACGCACACACGCACGCATTCACGCACTCACTCAAAAACCTTTTTGTTTGAGTGGATGGTGTCCGCTATAGCCAGTGTTATGTTATTGTCAGGGTGGATGGTGTCCGCTATAGCCAGGTAGTTGTCAGGGTGGATGGTGTCCGCTATAGCCAGATTGTTGTTGTCAGGGTGGAAGGTGTCCGCTACATCCAAGTTGTTGTAATCAAAGTGGATGGTGTACGCTATAGCCAGGTTGTTATTGTCAGGGTGGATGGTGTCCGTTTTACCCAGGTTGTTATTGTCAGGGTGGATGGTGTCCGCTATAGCCAGGTTGTTATTGTCAGGGTGGATGGTGTCCGCTATAGCCAGGTTGTTATTGTCAGGGTGGATGGTGTCAGCTATAGCCAGGTTGTTATTGTCAGGGTGGATGGTGTCCGCTATAGCCAGATTGTTATAATCAGGGTGGATAGTGCCCGCTATAGACTGGTTGTTGTAATCACAGTGGATGGTGTCCGCTATAGCCAGGTTATT
>OZ024860.1:24189998-24197498 GCA_964017155.1 Oasisia sp. SBJ-2009 | reverse complement strand
ACAACCAAACTGAACAAAACAATATACGGTTGTGCGCTGCCTATTTTGTATTATACGTTACTGATCATACTGATCATCATCACCATTAACATATAGTTAAGTGTTATCAAATATTTACCAAGGTGATACGACGCTTTTGCAAAATATACATTTGTATAACTGTCTGTCTTTGTATAAACAGTGTATATGCTCAACATCATCATTTGACCGTAACGGTATGTTTTCATATGCATTGATCTGTGTAACCCTGTTTACAGACGAAAACACGGCCAACTCTCTGGTTGTACAAGTGAACATGTTGGAAAAACTGATGCAGAAATACAAGGTAATACTTTTAGTTCCATTATTATTCTTCCAGAGAAGTTGAGATGGTGTGTGATTGAATTACGTTAAAGGTAAAATGTGTTTTCTTAGCACCGCTGATAGATCTACCGGGGTATTTATTCAGAGTAAGAATATCTGCCGGGGTATTTATTCAGAGTAAGAGTATCTACCGGGGTATTTATTCTATGTAAGAGTATCTACCGGGTGTATTTATTCAGAGTAAAAGTATCTACCGGTGTATTTATTCAGAGTAAAAGTATCTACCGGGGTATTTATTCAGATTAAGAATATATACCGGGGTATTTATTCAGATTAAGAGTATCTACTGAAGTATTTATTCAGAGTAAGAGTATCTACCGGGGTATTTATTCAGAGTAAGAGTATCTACCGGAGTATTTATTCAGAGTAAGAGTATCTACCGGGGTATTTATTCAGAGTAAGAGTATCTACCGGAGTATTTATTCAGAGTAAGAAAATCTTCCGGGGTATTTATTCAAAGAGTATCCCAATCATAGATAGATAGGTTGGACTCTCGATAAGCCAAAGGGCTTCCTTGTCCACCTGCCATCTTGAGTTTGTTCTCTAGGTGGCAATCTTGTTAAATCTTGTTAAATCATAATTGCGAGGATGTTTTCAGTTAAACTCTTTATTCCACTTCTCATCTGCGGAAATGCTAAGTTGGCTTCACTTTCACTTAGAGCGCACACATAATTAGTTATATACACGGCTGTACATATTGTCATTATTGTGTGAAACATTCAATGGTTGATATGTAGTAAAAGTACACATACGACTGACCCCAAACGATTATCATATTATACTCAATTATTAATTTGTTGATCGTTTTCTTTTCTCCTTCAGGAACTGTGGCGCTGGTGGGACCAATTCAAGGTTGCCATGGAGACGTCACGTGCACCGGATATGATGTTAATCGTTGACAAGTGGCAGCAACTGAAATTTGTCAGTCCTGCTGATTTTGCAAAGTATGTGCCGACCTCAATGCATACAATAGCCTCGGTTACCCAGACTCCGTGAGGTGGCAGCACTATTAAGCCCCACAACTTCGCCTGGGATAAATGTGGATCTTAATTTTCGAACATCCGGGCGGCCTTACCCCAGATTAGGGTAGAGACGCTGATTGGCTCTCAGGCCAACTATTAAATAAAAATTAAAATAACGATATACTTTTACAAGATAATGATAGCATATGAAAAGTATTCAACATTGAACTTATATTAACACAAAAGTAAATAAAATTCAAATTTACAGTTGTTTATAAAATAAGAATTACGGCAGGAATAACCAGTATCATAGAGGTGGCAGCATTATCTAACCCCACAAGGATAGCATACAAATTAAATAAGGATACCTTTTTTTTTATCAAATAATGCTGTATTATAAAAACTATTCAAAATTAAACTTATATTAACACAAAATAAATAGAAATACAAATTTGCAGTTGTTTATAAAATATATATTACGGCAGTGTCCGTGAGGTAGCAGCATTGTATAGATCACGCGGATCCCAAACAAAAGCCGGGAGACTGACTCGACTGTCTTCTCGGCGTAGGTCCGCTGCCGACCGACAGTCGGTTAAGCGAGACTATGCAGTACGGCCCTTGCTCCTCGTTCAAATGCCATTAAAAGTGGCGTATATAAAATACATAGCGCCTTGCCCGTTTAAAGCATTTTGAACTAGTCTTGCTTAGCCACTGTCGCTAGGCTGCGTAAGTTCGCTGAGAAGACAGTGTGGTCACATAACCGGCAATTGAATGTTATCCGTGCGAGGGGCTAAAAAGTTCTGCCACCTCACGGAGCCTGTGTAATTCTACCATAATTCCTGCTTCATAAACGACTGCTAACTTATATTTATGATTATTGTTGTGTGAATATAAATTTAATGTTGAATACTTTTAATAATATAATATTATCTTATAAAACTGTATCTTTAGTTTAGTGTTTATTTCGTAGTTGCCCTGAGAGCCAATCAGCATCTCTAACCTATTCTGAGCCAAGGCTGCCCTGGTGGCAACATGGGCAGAGCATAAATCTACCAGGCGGATTTGAGAAGCCTCGGTAATCGAGGCACACAGATCCTAACAGAGCCTGGGTAATCGAGACTAATTTTGAACATAATGAATTATTGTAAACGTAAATAATAATACATTAAAAATAGTACCAAATAAAACATTACTATTCACCACAGGTACTGGAAATCATCGTTACAATTTGACGACTTCGAGAAATCTCTTCTGGGGCTGCGCCACCTAGCGGTTGAAGGGTCTTCACACCTCGGTGAGCAATATGACGACACGGACCTGCAACAGACCATGCGCTCGATGCTGGGTTTGAACGGAAACGAGGCTCGTCTAGCGAATGGAGGAGTGGTGCGTCAGGCTTCGGTGGCGGAAGAAGGCATGGAAGAGGAAGGGTTTGACGAACTGGGAGAGAGGACGATACACAAGGCGAGGTGAGGAATAGTACACACTGTCATGATAATGTTGACAAGTGGCAGCAACGTGGCTTGATTTGGCTTAACATAAAATGCATTATTAAAAAATCGCAGAATGCTTATTTTTAAAAAAAGCACGAAGATATACTGAACGTTTATCTTGGTTTTTAATACTGTGTATGTAATACACAATGCGTGTTAGTATTTACAATTATAGCACATGCATATGTACTCTCTTGTAAATTATCTTTATATTATATTAATCATTATACATATATATATATATATATATATATATATATATATATATATATATATATATATATATATATATATATATATATATATATATATATATATATATATATATATATATATGATTATATATATTGATTTGATTTGGAATATATATATATATATATATATATTCCAAATCAAATCAAAACCTGGTTTGATTTGATTTGATTTGAAACAAACAACACCATATAGCAATAACATGATTATTAACAACTGGTAGACGACTGAAATTGTTTTTTTTTAACCAAAAGTATACGTATATTACCCTTCCATACCATCTGAGGATAACCTTAATTGCGGGGTGACTGTGTTACCGAGGTAACTCTAATTCGAGCGTACGTGTGTGTTGTGCCGTAGTGTGGGCGAGACGGAGCACGGGGCGTTCGGCTACGCAACTGAACGTAAGACGGCGGAGACGGAGCAGTTGTCGTCCGCCGAGGTAGAGGAGAAGAAGACCTTCGTCATCCGGGCCGTTGTCGACTCAGACTCCGGCCACGAGATCTCGCTGCAGGTACACGAGATCGCGACCACGTGACTAGTCAGACAGCAATCTTTGTATTGTCCGAAAGAAGAAAGGGTTATTTACTCACTCTTCCGCTCGCCCGCTCACCCAGTCACTCACCCAATCACTTACTCAGTCAATTATCCAGTCACTCACCACGTCACTCACCCAGTCACTCACACACACACTCATCCAGTCACTCACCCAGTCACTCACCCTGTCACTTATCCAGTCATTCACCCAGTCACTCATCCAGTCACTCACCCAGTCACTCACCCTGTCACTTATCCAGTCATTCACCAAGTCACTCACCCAGTCACTCATCCAGTCACTCACCCAGTCACTTACTCAGTCAATTAACCACTCACTTACTCAGTCACTTACCCAGTAACTCACCCAGTCATTCAGCCATTCAGCCAGTCACTCACGCAGTTACTCACCCAGTCACTCACCCATTCACTCATCCAGTCATTTCACTGTATACTAAGTGAAATGATTTTGACGTTTTTAGGGGAAACTATTGTTTCAAACAATACGCATTTTTGTATTATGTGGGTGGATGAATGGGTGATTGGATAAGTGACTAGGAGAGTTATCCGTATGATCGGCTAAAAAGTGCTGCCACCTCACGGAACCTGTGTAATTCTAAGCCATAGCTAGAATTACTTAAATAGAATAATCATGTAAACACATAATTAATTCAGTGTATTAAGTAATAATCTGCAATGATTATAACTTTGATAAATAACATGATTGAGATAGTTCAGGTTGTTTGCTCCGGCCACGCTTTCGTACATAGAATCCCCGGTTTTAAGAAAATTATACAACAAAGAAAAGGGAAATGCAAACAAACATGACAGCGGCCCCTGTATGGTGCAACTAAATAACGTCATCAACGTCACGGACAATATTTACAACGAGAAGGCGATTTACCGCCATTCCCGGAATTAACTTGCGATGTTATCGTTTCATGTTTTAACATTGTTCGAACGTGTTGCAGGAGGCCATCGAGAAAGGCATCCTACAGCCGGACGAAGGTGTGTACATCAACCCAACCACGGGAGAACGCCTGCCTATACCTGTCGCCATGAACCAGGTATACAACGTAACAGTACTATCTACGGGTCTGTTTACCTTCTCTTGGCCATCTCTGTGACCAATTTCTTCGTAGTCAACGTCCTCTTGGTAATATCTGAGTCACCGACTTCTGTTACCGTCTGTTGAAGTTTGTCTTCGTCAGACCTTATACGATTGTATGTTTATCAGAAGATCTGTTTGACGTTTAATCGATCCTGGCTGTCTATCTATATCGTCGCCAATGCAAAATGTGTCACAGTTTACAGGCAACAAGACCACCATATGTTTGACGTAGGAAATGTTGCAAAATCGTACTTCTTCTCAAATGAATTGAACTCAAATTTATTGTAGCTCTTTGCAATATATAAAAATCAAATGAAGGCAAATAACATATAAAAACGTAGAGAATAATAAGCGAAGAGCATAATAATGTTATGTATAGCCTATTCTCGGCGATATATATACTACTTACTGGCGGTATTGTATTGTATTTTTGTATTGTATTTTACACGTCTCGGACCAGGCACACTAACACTTTATTGACCTGCGTCTGGTGTGTCGCTCCGTGACAGGGTCTCATCAAAGTGGAGTTGACCACGACACGACGCACCCAGGAGAAGAAGTCATCCATGGGAATCATCACCGTGAAGACGATCAGAGAAACCATTCGACCGTACACAATCGTCGAGGCGACAGACACTCGTGACGACAGCTCCGTGACACTGGACGAGGCTGTCACGAGGTCGATCATCGACGAAGGCAAGGGAACGTATCGGGACATGCGGAGGAATCGGGAGATGACAATCGTGGAGGCGATAGAGAAGGGACTGGTCCATGTACGTGTGTGTGTGTGTGTGTGTGTGTGTGTGTGTGTGTGTGTGTGTGTGTGTGTGTGTGTGTGTGTGTGTGTGTGTGTGTGTGTGTGTGTGTGTGTGTGTGTGTGTGTGTGTGTGTGTGTGTGTGTGTGTGTGTGTGTGTGTGTGTGTGTGTGTGTGTGTGTGTGTGTGTGTGTGTGTGTGTGTGTGTGTGTGTGTGTGTGTGTGTGTGTGTGTGTGTGTGTGTGTGTGTGTGTGTGTGTGTGTGTGTGTGTCTGTGTGTCTGTGTGTGTGTGTGTGTGTAATATATATATATATATATATATATATATATATATATATATATATATATATATATATATATATATATATATATATATATATGTGCGTGTGTGTGTGTTTGTGTGTGCGTGCGTGCGTGCGTGCGTGCGTGTGTGTATGTTTATAATTTGATTATTATGTATATGTTTAGACCAATGTCTGGCTGTGACAGTACATGTATGTGCGGGCGTCCGTCAGTATTTGCATATGTGTCATGTATAATTCTCTCTGACTCTATCTGTCTGTCTGTCTCTCTTTCCTTTCTCTCTCTCTCCCAACCTCCCCCTCTCTCCCCCCCCCCTCTCTCTCTCTCTCCTATACGCATATATTATATATATATATATATATATATATATATATATATATATATATATATATATATATATGTATATATATATATATGTATATATATATATATGTATATATATATATATATATATATATGTATGTATGTATGTATGTATGTATGTATGTATGTATGTATGTTGTATGTATGTGTATGTAGATGTCATAGTATGTACATTTGCGTGCATGCGTGCTACACATACACATGTGTTCACCAGTGTCTTATCTCCCCGGGTCCTAGGTGGAGTACGACGGCAGTGTGCCTGAGGCCGAGGTGGTCAGTCAGGCGTACGCTGTACGGGCCGTGCTGGACGTGAAGCGACAGACGACAGTCAGCTTCGGCGAGGCCGTCAGACGCGGCATCATCGACAAGACAACCGGCGCCTTCAGGTGAGTCGGGACTTGTGCCAGGGTGATGGTTAGGTTTAGGGTGAGGGTTATTGTCAGGGTGTCAGATTCGTAATATATCATCAAGGTGTTCATAGTCGATGAGTTGTTAGACACAATGTCGCGTACACTAAACGATACACGGCCCGTGGCGGGTGACACGGGACATGTTACATAATCCTGTCCATCTATCTAACATTGTTAGATAGATGGGCAGTATTATGTTGTATGCTGTATAGATAGAGCATTGGTAAATAACTTCTCGTCCCACGCTGTATTTGTTTGGATTCTTCTCTCACTCGCCTTTTATAATACCTCGTTAAGGAGTTTAAACTTTGTTTGAACTCACAAGCCCCAAAAGTACTTCATGGCGAGAATGACATTCGGTGACTACACCTGCGTCTAGTGTCACAAATAGATTAACATTCTACAAGGGGACACACTACTGAACGAATAAGAACAATTATTAAATCAGTCATCTAATTGATCAGTTTCGCTTACTGTCTACATATGAATGAATGTACATCGCAAGCGACATAAAATTGTACACTTATGCAATGGCATGCATATAACACGTGTCGCCGTACAATGTCGTGCATATTACACGCCTCGCCGTACACTGTCGCGCATATAAAACGTGTCGCCGTACAATGTCGTGCAAATAACACGTGTCGCCGTACAATGTCGTGCATATAACACGTGTCGCCGTACAAAGTCGTGCATATAACACGTGTCGCCGTACAATGTCGTGCAAATAACACGTGTCGCCGTATAATGTCGTGCATATAACACGTGTCGCCGTACAACGTCGTGCATATAACACGTGTCGCCGTACAATGTCGTGCATATAACGCGTGTCGCTGTACAATGTCGTGCGTATAACACGTGTCGCTGTACAACGTCGTGCATATAACACGTGTCGCCGTACAATGTCGTGCATATAACACGTGTCGCCGTACAACGTCGTGCATATAACACGT
>OZ024860.1:24094998-24184998 GCA_964017155.1 Oasisia sp. SBJ-2009 | reverse complement strand
ACCTTATGTTGAACCAGGACACTCCACTTGTGCAAGGAAAGAGAGTGCAAAGTCTTGTCCAAACACTACTTCTATAGCATATGTACACAGCACTGTCGTTGTCATATCGCGTGTGACGATACACCCGATTGTTGGTGATAAAACGGCTGCAAAGAAAACAAAAACTTACAAGAATGTATTGTTGTTAGCTATCATCACTGTCATCTTCATAGTCACCTGGCTGCCTCACTACATGGCCAATGTCGGAGTTCCCATGCATCCTGAAGTACGACGAATATTCTTGTTAAACTCCGCTGTCAATCCAATCATCTACTGTGTCGCCAGCGCAATGTTCCGTGACGACGTACGGCACTTCTACAGTCACAAAGTGTCACGGTGTCACCGGTGAACACTTCTACCGTCACAAACTGTCGCCGTGTCACCAGTCAACACTTCTACCGGCACAAACTGTCGCCGTGTCACCAGTCAACACTTCTACCGTCATAAACTGTCACCGTGTCACCAGTCAACACTTCTACCGGCACAAACTGTCGCCGTTTCACCAGTCAACACTTCTACCGTCATAAACTGTCACCGTGTCACCGGTCAACAATTCTACCGTCATAAACTGTCACCGTGTCACCAGTCAACACTTCTACCGTCATAAACTGTCACCGTGTCACCAGTCAACACTTCTACCGACACATACTGTCGCCGGATCACCAGTCAACACATCTACCGTCATAAACTGTCACCGTGTCACCAGTGAACACTTCTACCGTCACAAACTGTCACGGTGTCACCAGTCACCACATCTACCGGCACAAACTGTCACCGTGTCACCAGTCAACACATCTACCGATACAAACTGTCGCCGTGTCACCAGTCAACACATCTACCAGCACAAACTGTCGCCGTGTTACCAGTCAACACATCTGCCGGCACAAACGGTCGCCGTGTCACCAGTGAACACCTCTAGCGTCACAAACTGTCGCCGTGTCACCAGTCAACACATCTACCAGCACAAACTGTCGCCGTGTCACCAGTCAACACATCTACCGACACAAACTGTCACCGTGTCACCAGTCAACACATCTACCAGCACAAACTGTCACCGTGTCACCAGTCAACACATCTACCGACACAAACTGTCGCCGTGTCACCAGCCAACACTTCTATTTTGAAATGTTGACTAAACAGTATACCAGAAACAATGACAAGCAATATCGCATCATCACACTGGTTACAATACCAGTTGTTATAATGCACATGCTATAGCATTGCACTGGTAGATCAACGCATTGTTAGCCCCACCAAGGATATACTCAAGGGGTATCTTGTTGCCTGGAAACTCCCTCAAATACCACTTTCGATGGCAGTGGTGTACAGGGAATGGTGATATGCAAAGTCCAACATTGCTGAGTTATCTATAGAGAAACCCCGGAATATCAATCCTGGATATGCTCTTGCCTATGCTATACATATACCTGCAAACTCCACATGTTGATGACCTGTTGCATCAGTGCTGCCATCTAGTGAATATTGATTACACTAACAAAAGTGCTGGCACCTACTGTTCCAACAATCATCATTATGAATCTGGTTTCTTATTGTCATACTGCATAATTATCAACTGCAAAGAGCGTGCAAAATAAAGAAAGTACCCCAAATCGCGATGGTCTACTCGTTTCTCGTAGTGTTCTAGCTTTCTTAATTCAACTATCTATATGTAGGTGTATGCGTATGCGTATGCGTATGCGTTTGCGTTTGCGTATGCGTATGCGTATGCGTATGCGTATGCGTATGCATATGCATATGCATATGCATATGTATATGTATATGTATATGTATATGTATATATATATATATATATATATATATGTATATATATATATATATATATATATATATATATATATTATATTTATGTATATATGTATGTATATTTTCTTGACTACATTGACATATGATATAGACTACAACAATGCCATCTCTGTTTAATTTTTGTTTCTCTTGTAGTTCTGTACAACACTGATTTAGACAAACGTACTCATATGTTTTACTTGTACTTTTATTTTACTTTATTTATTTCTTAGAATGTTTTAATGTTGTCAACACTACCGAACAGAGTTTGTACTTTGGATATTAGTGTCTAAATAAAGTGTATTATTATTATTATTATCTAATTTCATATTGAGTTGACTACATTAATCGTTATGGACCTAGCGATTCACGTAGCACGGACAGTATTTACGATTTTAGGCAATGTGTGTCTTTTACGGTTTTGCGTTTTATCGATTTAGGGGAACAAATCGTTCCAATATTAAATTATATGGGTTATATAGTTTGCATCATGTGATTAAAAAAGTACGTAAAATGGGTGTTAAAACAATAATAAAAACACATACAACTGATTACTTGTGATAACAACTGTGCATTTTACATTGTTATTGACATTGTCACTGGAAAAGGATCAGCGACATTGGAATTGCTGTAGGGCCTATATAGCTAATAATAATAATAATTTATATTATATCCTCTCCCCAATGAAGCAATGCCTGACACACATGTGAGTATCTTGCCTTTCTGTGTTTCATGTCATTGTAAATAATCTGACTACTTTTTCAAACAATGTTTATCTTAAACTGGTGAAGAGTCTGAGCTGGTATCTCTACATATCAATCATAACTGGAAAACATGTATGAGTGAGAAATTGGCATGTCATTTATTGAACAATCACAATTGCTTACGAATATCACAATAGGGGCGAAATTACAAAGTTGATTAGCCTTACATATACACGTATACCAACATAAATGTTGGTGTACTCGATCCCCCAGCAAAATATTGTACAATATAAAAAATGGGCTAAACCCCTAACAATGGTTAACTAACAGTATTCAAATGAATACGGAAACCCAACATCTAATGAAATATTGTTGCTGTCTATACACACAGCAAAAAACACCAACTACCGATACATGACTTGATAGGCTAATCACCTCAACATCAGTGAATACACCATAATATATTAATGGTAACATAATATAGAGTAAAAGCTACCGTATACACACATATATAACATATACCACCATCTACTAACACATTAGTTTATGCACTACCATTACAGCTGAAAGTTAAAACTATATTTTACACTCTACCATGTACCTAGACATTATTTTACACGTTTTGTGAGAATGTCCTAGTTGCATAGATACAAACATTAATGCAAACAATTGAATATATATATATATATATATATATATATATATATATATATATATATATATATATAATGAGGCCTTCATTATAAAATAAAAATATTTTGCATTAGGGCATCAATGTTATTTGTTGAATACTGCTATGCAAATCCTACCATAAACATACTAAGATCTTTATGCCTCATTATAAAAACTTTAACATTCACATAATACATTTTTGATCAGATAAACGAAACACGCAGTTTAGCAAGATACCTTATTATAAATTCTTATTCTATTCAAGATGGTTTCCAAATAAAATGTACGGATTGCCAAAAAACGGATCATTGAAGACTGGATAAACAAGTCATGACTGTATATTAGTGTTGAACTTATCCAATGTTAGTATAAACTTTCATGAACAATAACACTCATGTTTCTGTTTACTCGTAGAATTATTATCAGTGTGTGAACCAACTGAATTTCACAAGAAACAGTCCAATCTCCCCGGTAGTTGACCGTGGGAAATCAATGTTGTAGAACGATAATAATTAACACAGCCTTCAACGAGTCATTGAAGTCATAAGAAACGATCCTGGTAATTTGGGTGACACTGGTATTGTCGGTGTTCTCCTACAGTGTCACTACGTGTCAAGTCCTTAAGCCATTTGTCTCCCCAGGCTCCGACACCTCAATCACTTGTAGCAGTCCTTTGTGGATTCATCACCACCATCTCTTCCCTCGAGTCATGTTGATGTCAGCATCGGTAGCTCTTGTGCACAGCTAATGTAGGTCCACCATTTGCCAGGTTTTTTCTTCATAATGGTCAGTTATCGTGTCCGACGGGTATGCGCGCCCTTTTCTGTGTTTGAGTCAAGTTCACTTCACCACAACATATTCACAAAAGTCTCGTTGATGTCAGCATCAGAAGCTCTTGTGCATAGCTACTTTAAGTCCAAAATAATTGACCACAGTCTTTTTCTTCACAATCGCCCGTTATCGTGTCCGAGGGTACGCCTTCTTCTGTGTTTGAGTCAAGTTCACATCACATCTCTCAGGCAGTGGCGCAGTTAGGCTCGTCTCTCCTGTCACTGGGCTGATGCGGTGGATGCGTTCAACTGGAAAAGTGGTTGAACACTGTTGTTAACTCTCGGGTTGTATATTCCAAATATGGTATATATCAAGCAAAGCTTTCTTTCAATTGAAAAGCAATGATTTATAAATATTCTTAGATTTTTTAAGAAAAAGCGAATATACTACTTAAAAATGCAGAAATACCTTGTGTTTGTTGTCTTGTAATATTTGTATGTCATGTAATGTTTTCTAACTAATATGGATATATTACATTTTCTTGAATTGGCAACGTTCCCATTAATGTGAATATCACGCTGGTTTCCACTATTTGAAATATGGATTCATATGCTTATAAAGGTTTTGAGGTTTAGCATTGTATGTTATCTTAGGTCTTATTCATTGCAATCTTACAGATGAATGATATGATATTGATGTTAATTTGTATAACAGGTTTTCTATAAAGACATTGTTCAATCTCACCACCATTGATATAAACCGATATAATGTCATATATAATATTTCAAACAACTTATATGGCATTGTATTCTATCGTTTCTTGGTATTTACTCTCACCTGTGATTGGCTAGTCGCTTGTCAGTTGGTCTGTGTCAACTGGAATATCCACTGTATGGGTCGTCGTTGAATTCTGATTTGGTGTTGTGCCTGGATCTTTCACATCGGTGGTGCAGATTTACTTTTGGGTAGGTTAGACCAGGTTCATCTCTCACATCTGAGTGGAAATAAATAAAGCATAATCCCTAATCAACAATATTAATGCAGTAATACTAGGAATGTCAGAGAAATACAGTGGTAATTGAGCCATGTTTTACTATTGTTTTGTATTTACAACAAATTATATCATGTGTCACAATAGTGTTTAAAAACTATGATTATCAATAGAGCTTTTGCCACAAATAAAATGAGTCTAATATGAATAGATAACTAGATATGACAGAGGACTGGTTGTGTGGAGAAAATAGTACTAGTGAGGGGAAGTTATGCCACGGTACTCTATCACTCAGCGTGAGCAAACAGTCGCGTCTGTAGTTTTCTGGGAAACATCGGTGGCGCAACTAGCACTACCTTCCCCTATGCTATATTACCATTAATAGTATGTTTACAATTGATTACAAAGTCTATTCCACTATTGCAAAACAATACTCATTTGTTTTGGCATCAAGTTTTATTTCGCATATACATGTATTAGTAGAAGAATCTGTCTATATCATCATAACGCAATATGTCAAGCACCACTTACCCTTCTAACAAACTTACATTGTCAACATTAATTTTTCATATGACTTACAAGTTACAACTTTGGTTATTTTCTGTGTAAATATGGCTTACTTCACAACATGA
The DNA here is from genome assembly GCA_964017155.1 of Oasisia sp. SBJ-2009. Classification (NCBI taxonomy): domain Eukaryota; kingdom Metazoa; phylum Annelida; class Polychaeta; order Sabellida; family Siboglinidae; genus Oasisia; species Oasisia sp. SBJ-2009. Next base: position 24,179,386 of record OZ024860.1, on the reverse strand, counting down.
TTTATTGTTCAACATGAGTTAGTTTGTTAACACCAAATGATTTATTAGCAGTAAGATTGACTATGTTAACATTACTTGCAGCAGCAACATGATATATTGACAAAACCTAAAGTACCACCGGGACTAACTTTTTACTTTCTTGATTACTCTGTCAACGTAACTTACGGTACCCTACTTTTTTCAGTTGTTCTCCCATTATAGTTAGGCATACAGCGCTCCGCGGGTCTTGGATCTTTAGCTTGTCTTGCCCTCTTGGTCTCCAGGAACCCCACGGGCCATGGATCTGTGACCTGCTTCTTGTGCACCCTGTCTAAAATCTCCTAGATCCTTCAGGTATGCGAGTCTAAGATCTTCTTGTCCTCCCAGATCATCACTATCCCCAGATCTGCTGTCTTCTTGTCCTCCCTGTCTATGATCTCCAGAAACCTTTTGATCCATAGATCTGTAATCTTCTCCTTTTCATCTAAGACCTCCTCGTCGACTTTGTACTTGTTGCATCTGGTTGGCTCTACAACATAACATTATTTACAGAGTCATGGGAAGTTAAGCATATATGGGCTACACTGGTGTGATGATTTTTAATTAAACAAATTTGATATAAGTTGAGTTTAATGAAAATATGGGGTCAGACGATACATTTTCCCTAACTTTTCAAATGCTGAGGGGACCATTGGTATTCGAAAGTTAATCTAAGCTGTTAAAACAGTAACAGAGTCAATCAATACACAAAATGTAAAAAAGTAGATATGGTCCACAGTACATGCTCATAACTGAATACCCCAACAATTCAGATCCGTCCAGTTTGGAGGAATGTACAGAAATGCACTGTTTCTTTGTTGCGCTTCACATGACATAACAGTAATATCTAGCTGATATATAAGTCAACAAAATGTTATTATTCGGATTGTTGATACATTTTTGTTACTAGAAAGAAAACGTTATATTGCCTGGTCTGTAGATATGATTATTTTATCCATTCTGTAGGAAACTATATTTTGACCAGTATGTAGACAATGTCATAGCACCTAGTCTGTAGATAATGTTACACTGTTTAGTCTGTTTATATGGTCAATTTGTTAAGGGTCTAGATAATACTACATCGCCTAGTTTGAAGCTATGCTTTGGTTGTATGAAATATAAGTAAGTGTTGCATATTGTTGTAACATTTTTATTAACGTTATGAAAAGGTGCCTTTCTGTGTCAATTTCACTGGGTACATGTCATCTGTTATTGTTATTTTACAGTTTAGTCTGATGTATTAATTACTAAGAGGACAGTTTGTTTTTGAATGAAGGATAACTTCGCGAAAACGTTGGTGAGAATTTGATTGAAGTGGTCGAAGAGGAGGCGATGAAGATCGTGATTGTGTTGGGAGGACTGCCTGAAGAGAAACCTGGAAAGTTAATGAGAGGAACGGAGAACAAGAGCAGAATACAGAGGGAATCGGAGTCTGTTTATAGAGAAAGTAGACACATTGAGGAACCTGAGCATGGCCAGTGTCCCACTGACCAGAGTGACTCAGAAGGAGAACAACACAGGTCACGTGCCTCTACTGCCGTCTGTTCCTACAGCAACTTCTCTCTTCTGTGGTATGAAGGTCTTCCATGTGCCCTATGGTCTTTGATCTCCAGGATCTACAACTTGAAGTCTGGACCCACATGGCATCACCGACACAGGTACAGTAACACTATGCATATTAACAATGATCTCTTCATTCATGTGAAACCACACATATTTATATAGACAACATATTAAAACAATTATCAACCTTTTATAAAATTATAAAACTGCGCAACCGTCACAGTAAATATATATAGCCCATATTTACTTAATGAATAATATATAATATGTACTGTAACCATTGTACTGTCTTGGTACAATATAATACAATACAATACAATAACCTTTAATAATCACTTTTCTCCATGAATGGAACATCCTTACCTCTATAGCAGTGTTACCTTGAATTGCCATAACCATCTCCCCTTCATTCATTCTGAAACTAGATCAACAGTTAGTTCTAATTATGGTGTAAGTATACACGATGAAACGAACCATTATCGTCACGTGACACCCACACTGTGGTGGTCTGTTGGTGACGGCAGTGGTCTGTCTCCCTCCTGTCGTGTCGACTTGTACGTCAGTTATTTTCTTGAGTGCATGGTTCAAGTTGACATGGTACCCAGGACAAACATACATCAACACACATTCAGGTATATGTACAAGTATACCATGACGTCATACAACTAACAATCTTGTGTGCCTGTCACACACTCTACTCCCTTATACCAGTTGCAGGGCAGTGGTGTTGACCTCTATGCAGTATCGCAATGCCATAGAAGTAGGTTGTACTGGTGTCGAGAATGGTCGGATTTCCTCCTGTCAGTGGCATTGACGAAACACTGCAAGAAAACAAATTAATTTACTAGCATAAATATCACCTCTGCACGTCTGGCTATATGTTTTTCTGTGGATGCACAACAGGCGCGAGGGAATGGTAAATGATTCACCTTTTGACCTTCATATATATGCTGCCCTCACGCCCGCCATGTTACAATAGTGCTGCTCTAGTAGTAAAACAGGAAAGTGTTGTTGTAAAGTCCATTACCTGTAGGAGACGACGTTTGTGTAGTAAGCCACGCTATCTTGAATTGCGAAACCCCAAGGACGGCCAGTTGTGTTGTGGACCTGTCGTCTTTCGCCGCCCGTGTAGTTGGAACATTCTATTCGTGTCCCTTCTGTAACACAAATAGTTGACAAACAGAGTTACAGTTTGTGTTTAGATTATTGGACATCTGGTTGAAACTGAAACTGTCTAGACCATGGAATAAAAGCCGTTATGATGTTGACAAACTGAAAGGCATCAAAGGCAACAAAAGACAGTCCGGTTCCTGCAGTAATATACAATGTAGATAGACAGCAACATATGGATATGTCAACTGTTCAATAGCATTCAATATTTATTTGTAATAGTTTATTTTATTGAATCCCATGAATGTACATTTTATTCATCATCTTACTTTTTAATCCCACATAATTTATTTGTTTTATTTTTAAGTTTTACTACTACTAGTATTTGATGGTTGTTTATGTCAATTTATATTGAAACTATTTATTGCACCTATACGTCTTCGATTTACTGCTCTTATATTTAATTGTATTTTAACTTTTTAATTCAATTAATGATTGTTCTTTTGTTTTTAAATTATTTAATTAAATATTTTAATGTACTAAATATGTGCCTGCAGATTTAGTATTATCGTATTGTAAAGCGCCATATAGCACTGTGTGATTGTGGGAATATATTTTTTTTTTGGGTAAGTGTTGATCATTATATGCGTGCCTAGGGAAGAATTTGAGTAACTTATGAAACATCATCTTCATGTGGTGGATTAAATAGAAGCAGTTATGTGATACTTACTATTGTCAGCCCAACAGATCCTGTTGGTGCAGAATTCTATGTCCAGTCCGTTGACACGACCCAGTCCTGATACAATCGGTGAGACGTTGGTTCCATCTAGGTTGGCCCTGAAAATTTTCCCAATGTCCCAAAAAAACAGCAACCTAAAAGTATAAACAAAAACTACAATTAGTAATTATGCAGGCTGACATTGAGATTGTTTCGTGAGATTATTCTCAATCTAAGTAACATTTGGAAAGATGTCATAACAACAACAACAACAAACAGTTATAAAAAACAACCACTAATAACAATATAGGTAAGCATTCAGTTTGTTTTGAGTGATTAACCTAAATAGAAACTTCTTAAATATATAATAAACGTCATACCAAATAGTTAATCAGCACCTCATGTAATAATACTAATTATACACAAACTATGATATGTAATACTATACATAATTATTCATGTTGATACAGAACAGAAATGTCAACATTCGTGTGATGGGTGCAAATAAGACAATACATTAATATCTTTAAAATAGCATCACCACACATCTAATGTTATACTAACTATGAAATAGTATATGGTTATCAATCTCAGTAATCCATATATATATATATATATATATATATATATATATATATATATATATATACATATATATATATATATATATATATATATATATATATATATGTATATATACATGTATATCTATATATATGTATATATACATGTATATATATATGTATATATACATGTATATACATATGTATATATATGTATATATATACATATATATATATATATATATATATATATATATATATATATATATATTACAACAAAAATGTAGCATTGCGTGAAATTGTTACCTTCTGTTGAGATCCACAGTCAGACCTCGTGGGCGGTCTGTACAAACGATGAGTGTTTTACTCCTACTGCCATCCAAATCGGTCACGACAATCTTTCTGTAGTCTGATATGTACAGTTGGTCTTCTTCTTGGTTAAGATCAAGGCCATATACCTGTCCATCTACAGATAACACAAAACAAAGACGTCACATTACAACACATCCACTTGTCTCTGACAGGTATTTATATTAAGTGACCATGTTATCACATACGGTTTAACGTCTGAATATGGAATCATATATGTGTCTACTATTGAATAATATAAACCGAAATAATAATAATTATTATCTTCCAGACACGCTAATCATGGTATCATAAAACAAGTATTAGCTTAGCTGATCAACAAAACCAGTAATTTTTGAAAAGACATTTACTAGCGTCACCTAACATATGAGCGTATACTATCTTTGATAAAAAATTAAATAAATCCCACATAAGAATAAAATGACTGAAATAATACATGTATATAAAATTGACAACAATGGCCGAAGTGACCCTGAAATCCTTAGGACTATAAATACAGTAAGTTGGTAATTATGAATGAAATGTGTTTTGGTGAATAATAGCCGCCCCACATGTGTCTTCACTGTAATAATCTAACTGGCATTTATTCTGGCTATTTATATCAGATGACCAGAAACACAGCCACATTGTGTGAATGCTGCAGACAATACTAATAAAGTATACAAATGTTCATTCTATAAATGTCCAAACGTTTATGTTTTAAGCGTGTCAGTTACAGGTGACAAGACGTTTTTTGTAATCACAGCATTACACCAGTTTAGAGATAATTAAACAAACATCAACATAAAGACAACGTACATTTAACAAAATCATTAGGTTTTAAGATATAATTTCAAACATGCAGGCAGGCAACTGTCCAGTTTAACAAGGATCTACTGAGTTACTGAAAGTGTTAATCAAGGTGCACCTTCAACAATAGAAGGTTGGGAATGTCCTGCTTCACTGGTGCTGTGCTGAGGCCTGGCATTGAGTGGAAAAACAAACAAATAATTAGCAGCAGGAGGTCATGTCCTGAGAGCAGCTAAAAAAGGCATAATTTTAACATTTCGTTTTTCGGGAGGTTCTGAGATGCCTTTAAGAAAGACTAGTCAACCATAGTATCTTATGTACAATGAAGATACCCTATGGCTCAGATTTGTCCATGCAAACTCAGAGCAAAAGCGACCGAACAGTGTTGAAAAGAAATAGGAAAACAGAAAATATACCAGATGTTACGACTTGGAGGTCCCTAGGTGGCTGAACAAAGAGTCAGCCAGATTAATATTTCTTACGTATAGTGACAGTGCCTTAAGACTCGTCTATGCATAATTTGAAGAAAGAATCTTCAAAGGTTTCTGAGATCTGCGAGCTAATGGTTGGTTGCGGACGGCACCCGCAGAATCTCATTTACCCATACTTTGACTTCCAAAGAATCTAAGCTTTGGAATAATAATGGCTGCCTTTGTGTTAGAGATTCTCCTATGGCCATGAAATGATCAAATATGCTATGACACTACTCAATGAATTTCATGGAAAGGTAGATACCACTAGTTTCTCCAGTTTTTATCAACTTCATTCATGGCCTTTCATGAAGTTTCACTCTATAGTGTCATGACCATTTACACAGCAAGAGAGGTACAGTGTGACAACATAGACTAAAGGGATTATATCGTGGCTTTCCCCGAACTAGTGTGTCCACTCAATCAGTCTCACCAGCAAAAGCCTCATGTCTTTCCCTGCCCTGATATTTACACCTATCCATATCGGCGGGAAACCTTTGTCACATGATCTGTTATACCTTCAGGTGGGCATTACCTCACCTTTGTGGCAGCTATATCATACTAGGAACCCGGTGTCAACATCCTACTGGAAACCAACCAATGTCTCCTACACTACACCCGCCACGCCCTACACCAAGTGGGGCAGTACTCTGCCCAACCCCATGACACCCTGTCCTACCCAATACACCAACCCACCCAGACACACCACCCCACCACACCTCACCATAACCTGTCCACCCTGACTCCACTCTCCACCACAATTCTCACAACTTTTAAACCCAATAGTATTTCATAACAACGTACTGGGTGTTTTATAATAACACACCACACCATCTGATATCTAACATAACTCAACTTACTGGAGCTGTAGACGTTCACTTGGTTGGTTCCATCGAGTCTCACCCGTCTCACCCTACGATCAGCGGTGTCACTCCAGTACAGAAAGCCATGCACTTCGTCCACTGTAACAGCTTCCATGTAATCTACAATCATGTATTATAGCATTTCGCAAATGACACGTGTTCAGTGTTCAACAATATCGGGTTTATTGCAGTTGGCAATCATTTCTTTAGTCTGTCTTTTTAACAACAAATACTGCAGCAACACGAGTGTGTTGCTGCAGTATGCACTATTCTTTTAACTCGTTTAATTCAGTTTCAATACAATTCTTTAATTCCATTTGAAAACAGAAGATACATCCATGAGTGTAAACATTATAAATTAAAACAGAACTCAAGTGGAAATGGAGAACTGTAGAAGCGCATTGTTTATTTGACACTCTCCCTCAACATCAATGATGCAACATTATAGTAAACACTATTATATCAATTACATTTTTTATTTTCATGACTATATATGAATATGGCATATTATCTGGTATTGATGAATTAAAAAAACATACAATATCATTTTGAAAAGAAATACAACAAAACAACTTTGATATAACAAATCTGGAAAACTATATAATACATATTGGAAAACTATCGTGTAAACATCAAATGTACGAATCATTTCAGAAATTGTAAAATGAATCTTATTCCAATGTAATCAATAAATTATAAATAAAAATTAAATTCAATATTTGTTTTACCAATATAGATAGTAGTCTGCAAAATATATTGAACACAAAGGCATTCATGTCCATGCATATTATCTAAATAAAATAGTTAATTTAAATACTTCGAAGAATGTATCATATAAAGTACTATAATTAATCTACAACACAAACGTAGCCGTGGATATGATGGTCTCTCTCTAACAGATTCCTAAAACTGCTTGAACGTGCAGTAGCAAAATATTTAACTCTATTAATAAATCAAGTATTAACAACAGGAATCATCGTGGACATACTAAAATTGGGGAAGGTAATTCCAATTTATAAAAAGGGGAGCCAACAACTTTATTCGTGTGGTTTCCGACCTAAACAATCAACCAAATACGCAGCATTAGAATGAGTAGATAGAACAACAACACAACTGGATAAGTATTAAATATCCATTATTGTTTATCTAGATCTTTCACTTCATTATAATTTACAAACTGAAATATGATGGTATACTTGGTATCTATCTAAAATTACTCAACAGCTATCTAACAAATTGTAAACAATATATGGAATTTTACCAAATAAAATGTTATTAATACCAACAGGTGTACCACAGGGCTGCTGATTAGGACACCATTATAAATTACTTTGGACAAAAAAATACAAATTTAATCGTTTATGCTGATGAACTCTATCAAATACATTAAATGTTTTCAGTGATAAAATAAACTATGGCAATTTATAATCTTTAATAAATTATGAACTTCATAAAATATACGAATCGCTTGTAATAAATACATTATCACTAATAAACATAGTTACAGTGGTAATTCTAAATACTAGCTATTTCAAAAAGCAAAGACCAAAAATATACAAAAGCTTACTTTGAAGATAGAGAGTGCATATGTTGAACAAATCAAGGTATCCATTGTTTGGGTTTAATTATTCATACAAATATAAACTGGAAACCACCCTGAACAAACTGAAATATGTGTTACCTCTCATATTTTATTGTAATATAATTTCTTAATAGTGCCACACATTAATTATTGCACGATGGCATGGTGTTTTCTGTGAATCAAAATATTTAAACGTAAAAAACCCTTAGAATTATTATCTTTTTAAATGTAAATATATTTGCCACACAGAACCACTCTGCACAAAACTCAACTTGTTAAATGTAGATGATATCCTTAAGTTATAACAATTAAAATTATTTTATTATGAATATCTACACAATGACCTGCAATTATTATTAAAACAAATATACACTTATAACATCATTAAGGGTGACTTAACAAAGAACACTTTTGGGCACAATCGTCCATTTTCAGTTAAGCAATCTTTACTGTCAAACTTTACCTTTTACAAAATTATCAAGTAATAATATACAAGGCAAAACTGCTATATATGTTTGTAAAATTAAGAACAAACAACCACAATTCTATTCAACATTATACGAAATATAAAGTGTGCCACAGAGACTCAATAAAAACAATTTAAGCTATGCTACATGCTTGTGAACATATATTTTATATTTTTGGGAATAATTATTATACCATGTGTAAAATAAGCTTATGTATAATTTGTATATTGTTTCTGACATGGATACCTTGTAATATGTACGGGTTGAATAAAAGAAAATTCTTTTTCTTATATTTCCTTGTTCTTTCTTAGGTGTGAATCTAGTGGGGTGATCAATTTATGTGCCACACAGACGACGTTGAAGCCAGACATATGGTATGGTGTATTTGTTAATGTGACATTTAAGAAAACACTTGAAAAACAGGCTAGACCAAAAAGCACAATTAGGATACGACACTCAATAAAGGGATTTGCACTGTTGTTACATTGACCAGTTTTCATAAATAATGCATTAAATAACCACTCATATAAACCTTTGTCCATCATCTTGTGAATACAATGGATTATGCTGTGGAACTATATAACTCGGTTCCTCCATGTAGCATGTTCCCAATGAACATCTTGTTACATTAGATTTTTGTCAACTTGTCAAGCACACAGTTATTGCGTCATGTTACTTACTTCCCCCAGTGACGAGTTGTCTTGTTATCTTATACTTCCCGGACGGCATCATTTCCATCACGTGTATCTTTGTCGGTTGAACAACAAACAGAGTTCCACGACTGAGGTAACCAGCAACTGATACGGAAAGAAACAACAACAGTCGCCTATGCATTTTAGTAGAATATATACCAATGAACATTAATTAATTAGCTACTGTAATTTATCTTCACTGTATAACATATGGCAGTCTTTCATCACACAGTCGCTTGAAGGTTAAGTAGTAGGTAGTCAAGGTTAGAGCAAATAACTATGATTTCTATCTAGACGTTTTTCAACATCAGAGATAGAGGTCACCAAAATGACCTGACCATGACTAAGTGATGGTGAGATTGACCAAAAATATGGTTGATTTGTCACATACATTCATGACTTTAAACTAATACACTACATTTTACTTAAAAAAATTATCTTGGTCAAATTAATTTCACCACATTTTTGGCAACATTTTTACATATGCATGCATCCACGCATGCACGCACGCACGCACACACGCACACAAAGTACACCAGCACATAATGACATTAATGTGTGGATACGGGGACAGTAATGGTGATTACAGCAACAACAAAATCTAGAACATTAGCCACCGTTTGCATGCTAACAAAGCATTATGAGTATATTTATTGGCCTATATTTCAGCATTAATACGGTTCAAGAAATGTTTTTATTTTTAAATTCGTAACTCTTGAATTATTCAATTGCGTACGATGAAACCTCTAAAGATTTTTGTCATATTTGTTTTTAAATCAGCGAAATCGGAGGTTACATGTTTTTGGTAGGTCAGGTCAAAGGTCATACAATTTTTTAAATATGTTTTATTTTATTTTGGTAGATGAATTGTCTAAATAGGTAGACAATTATATTAGCTTTAAAATGACACCAACATCATATGTGTAGGTCACCTAGAGGTGGAGTTATGACACCTGGAAGGTCGTCAGGTATAAAGGGCGGGTCAAAGTTTCATGACCTCTATCTCTGGTCCTGAAGGTCAGATTGACCTAATTGGTGTGACGCATAGACACAAGATCATAAACCAACACACCAAATTTAATAAAAATTGAAGACGGTCATGTAAATTATTGATTGATTTGACATGGAATGCCCCTGTAATGTTTTAATTTCTCTGTAGATTTGGTATTATTGTACCGTAAAGCGCCATAGAGCACGGTGCGATTATGGCACTATATAAATATTGTATTTTATTGTTATTATTACCACTGCAATTGCACCAGATTATTATTTACGTATAGATACTTAGTCCACCGTCTTATTATCCTGATGTCACTACCTAAGACTGCAACTGCTATTGACTTTCAATTTATTTCAACGTATAAAACATGATTTCTTACAACCGACACTCATCAATTAACTGATTATTAATTATGGCGAGCGTGAGAATGCTAATTTTGTTGTGTACGTTTTGTGAGGGAGCTTAGATGTCAACAGCTGCAAATATACCGTTTGTTTGCTTGTTAGAGCATGCATTTACAGTTACTTGTCATGAGTAGAGTGAATAGTAGTGCATGTAACACATATATGACATAATGAATGACACATTTTCGGCCATCCGGGAAAACGCGCCAAATGAAATCATTACAGCCGGAAGGAAGTGACCTAGAATCCTACATCGTGCATGCGCAGAAGAAATACCAACTGGGCAACACTAAGTCTTTTGCAAACAGGCATGACTAAGTTGTTCTAAAAACCAGAAGTAGCAAGCAGGCCATGTTATAACCTGCCATCTGGCGGATAACTGCATGTACTAGAAAGTATCCCATTATGAATATAAATACATTTATTTCAGGAAAAAACTATTAAAACATATAAGTAGCGTTTAAAAAGTAAATATGGTACAAATATGTGTAGATAAAGAATAAATATAGTTATAGGTTTCATAATGTAATAGCTTAGTATAACAGTCTTCGATTTGTATGAAATTCGGTGTGTTGGTTTAGGTCAATATGACCTTCAAGTCCAAAGATAGAGGTCATCAAACTTTAACCCGACTTTTTTTACTTGTTGAACACCTTCGAGACATGATGCTGGTGTCATTTTAAAGCTACTGGAGCCGTCTATCTATTTACACAGTAATCTGTGTATAAAAAATAAAAAATATATGGTTTGACCTTTGACCTGACAAAAACATGTAACCTCCAATTTCGCTATTTTTTTTATGTTGAAACATGCATATATAGCAAGAATCTGTAGAAGTTCCATTGTTCGCAATTGAATAATTCAGGAGTTATGAATTGTAAACACATTTCTTATGTCACATTAATGCTGAAATATATGCAATAAGTACACTCGTAATGTACTGTTAGTAACTGAATTCCTAGGATTTCTTTTGTTTTGTTATCATATATACTATCAACAAATTTTATCTTGCATATGCTGGTGTACTTAATATACAATATATACCTGTACATAATAAGGGGTCAGAACATAGTACTGAAATACGTTGTTCACGTTACATGCTGGTTTCGTTGCCACTGCATGTTCATGCATTCAGCCTGCTCTGCTGGATTTTACTTTAAAAGAAATTTTGCTTAGCTCTAAAACTCCTGAGTAATGTTCGCTTATTAACGGTTCATCCATGTTCAACTTTGGAGAAAAACTTGTTTGCTTATATTCAAAAATGTAAAGTGTATGTTGCAAAGTGCAAACCATGTTTTATGTTAATCTGACAATCATCCATTAAATAATTTTGTCATTATCAAATCATGTCATCAAAAGTTGGCATGACGATAAATATATGAAACCCTTCCAGATCTCGTTCTTGTCTCCTAAGCAACCTAGATGTTGGTATAATTTTAAATCTATAATAAAGTTCTGTCTCTCTTTGTACCCAATCAAAAACAAATAATAATTTGTAATAACATTTTGCAAAAACTAGTTGGATTTTGACATGACATTACAAAAATCATGTTGGTTCTAATTTGGTGACTTTCTATTTTGAAGCATATAATTATGTACTTGGCAATCACTGAACTCCTATGGCATTTAAAATCTTGATCACTTCAATGCTGCTCTAGTGGTGTAGTCAGAATTAAATCTGTCATGTAGTCTATCTGTATGCAAATGGATGCTGCCGTAATTAAATGTCCTGTTTATTTATTTGAATGTTCTCTGCAAATGTCGTAAATACCTACAGGTATCTGTTGGTACATATATAATATGTGTAATAATTAATAAGATAGACTGTATGTAGCACAGACAGGTCAGGTCTGTTAAGGTCAAACAACGTTTTTAATGTCTTAAAATAGTTTTCTATAGAGGTCATCAAAATGACCTGACCATGACTAAATGATGGCCAGGTTGAGCTAAGATATGGTTGGCTCACATACATTCATGTATGTAAACAAATAAACACAATTTTGCTTCACAATTAATCTTAGAAAAGTCAATTTCACCCTTTTTGGCATGATGTTATACACATGCATGCACCCACACATGTTTGCACACATGCATGCACGCACAAACACACACGCACGCATGCACACGCACATACACATTAAGTACACCAGCACGTAATGACTTGTGGATAGTGATGGTGATAACAGCAACAACATTTTCTTGAACATGAGCCACCATTTGCATGCTAACAGAGCATTATGACTATAATTACTGCCTATATTGCAGCAGTAATTGCGATGTAAGACAAGTTTTTAAAATTCATAACTTCTGAAGTATTCAATTGCGCATGAATAAACTTCTATAGATTCTTGCTATATACGTGTTTCAATATAACAAAAATCAGGGAATTCATAGGTTACATGATGTTTGCTAGGTCAGGTATATTAAGGTCAAACAATTTTGTTAATATGTCTAAACAAATTCTATATGTTACTATTTAAATACGTAGACAATTATAATACCTTTCAAATGACAACATGTATGTAGGTTACTTAGAAGTGGAGTTGTGTCACCTGGACGTTTATCAGGTATCAAGGTTGGGTCAAAGTTTGATTACCTCTATCTCTGGACCTGAAGGTCACACTGACCTAGAGCATAAGCATAGACACTTGATCATAAACCAACACACCAAATGTTATCAAAATCGAAGATTGTCATGTAAATGTTTGATTGATTTGACTTGTGATATACAATTTATATATGTAAATAAATACAATTTAGAAAATAGTTAATAAAAATGAATTAATAAGTTGTATAACTTATTAAGATTAGTAATTATATATGCCCAAGACATCATATAAATCTCACTAAGCTGTACTGCCCTCTACTGGTCAGTCAATGCAGAAATTACAGAAGTACTATAATTATATGGGTCTTTCTCGCAAAATATTGCACAGTAAGTGTAAAGTAACATATAAATTGTATGTTTAACCAGAATTTGTAATTCAATGGTATATTAATTACTTGATACATCTTCGCCGGTATTTTGGACTTTTGCCATTTACCCTAAGTATTTATTCTTGTAGTTTTACCGTCATTCACTAGGTAGCGCTACCGTGACAAAGGTGTGTTTGGTCGGAAGATCGCACAACATGCCTAAATTGTATCACTCATAGTTAAAATACCCACTCTATGTTTTATATAATGCATGCATATACCACATTAATTTAATGGTCATAATATCCACCGATACAATTTATTTCATGGTCATGCATGGTCGTTCGTGGTCCTGCGCCTTTTTTAGACTTAAACTTAGTCTTAGTACTTTTAGACATTTAGTCATATCGACACTAGCCATATTTTATAGCATATAACTCAAACACAGGCGGTACTATGTTATAGTAAACATGGATTATGACGTAACCGTATGTGTTAAGTGAAACGTTGGTACTCACTCATCGAAGGAGATGAATGTCGTAAAAATACTACGGCTTGTTCGTCAGGACGTATATATAACCAGTCAGGAAAGTTATTAGTCGCATATTAACTTGAGGCAAACAATTGTTGAGGCATGTTTTGATAGCAAGTGTAAATTACGTGACTGTAGTGCGCCATAATCCGTGACAGTGACTGTAACATGTAATATTTTATTTTATTGAACGACATTTTAAGCAACTCTTCCAAGTAATCATCTCAGGAGAGTTAACGAACAGCCCGTGGCATTTATGTCAAAAATGCTTTATCGTTTCGCTGCACATTGATGATTTTACAGTATCGGGCATCCGCAGAAATGTCAATCGGAAAGATTATAACGATCGGGAAAATGGCGCTGTGTAAATTATTGTTATACATTTTTGTACACCAGGTGGCACCACAAAACGCATCAGAGCAGAGCCATATCATTATAAAATAATGGTTCTGAGCCAGCGTTATAACAACATCCTTCTCGCTGGGTTGGTTACGTCATGTCCAGCCTGTAATAACACTAGTTGGTTGTTTTGGGAAACTCTCAATTTAAACTCAGCCTTTGAATTCCTCATTAGAACCGTGGTTTGCGATAGATAACGTATGTGATCATAATTATTTACTTACTATAAACAATAATTTAATATTATAATATTTATTCAGGATTGCCCAGCTAAATACAGTGCACATTAAAATATACACTGGACTTCTTTTCAGTGGGGTCCTCATAAAACAACTGTACTAACACACAACACAACACTAAATGGTGTAAAATAATAAACACACAAGCAGGCACGCATGCGCGCGCTCGCGCGCGCGCGCGCGCACGCACGCACGCGCGCACGCGCGCACGCACGCACGCACGCACGCACGCACGCACGCACGCACGCACGCACGCACGCACGCACGCACGCACGCACGCACGCACAAAATATAAATTAAATGTCATTTAATAAATAAAATCGACAATAAGATACAAACATGATATAACTCCTAGGTAAGCTGCTATTAGTAGCGTAGTTTCTTAACATACCCTATATAAAATGGTTGAAACACGATTTACATCTATCTTTGAACTCTTTGTAGGTGTGACTAGTTTTGACAGTGTTAGTTAAATTATTTTAAAAGAAGGGTTCTTGGCTGCATTGCAGCTGACCCGTACGTGGTACACACAGATTAAAGTTAGTGTTTAAGGTCGAGTAGAAGTGAAAGTCTTGCACGTATCAATTTGTCCTTGATGTATGAGGGTAAACCCCTACAGGCATTTGCCAAACATTACGGTTTTGTGTAACTTTGTCTTGTTTTAGGATGTTAGCCATCCCAGTGAGCTGTGAATGTTAGATATGTGGGCTCGCCCACTGCAACGTAGAATGACCCCGACCACGTTGTTGTTCCAATGTCAAATGATTGTATTCAATATGCCTGTTCTGTGCATACACAGATGGATAGGGTGATAACTATTTTAAAGCCACTCAGAAATGCAGAAAGTTCCACCCTTTACAATTAAACTAGGAAAATGTATCACTCTGGCCCAGATATTATGAAACACCGTCATATGATGTCAATTCATATATACTAAAATTATAATAGCCTACTATAATTCTACTCCTCATACAAGGTTATCCCTCATTATATTACATTATTTGAGCAACAAATAATTGTAACTGCAATCTCTTTTGCTGAACACATAGATGTATAAATGTATGTGTATTTTCGGTTATCTATCCCCAGCACAACCTTCTCATATTATTACAAATGCCATTGACATTTCATGTGCCAATATCCTTGGAAGTCAAGCTTTGATTAATGAAAGTGCTGTGAAGCTAAGAAGGATAGGCAGCATTAAAGAAAGAGTTTTTGGACGCCGGCACGAAATAAAAACTACCAGGGTATACGTCCTTCTTATTAACTGCTGGCAGGAAGCAAACTCCACACAGTATTATAAACAAGTCAAAATAAAGAAGTTGCTCAAATCAAGGTATAATATATTGAGATGATGTAAACTACCAATTAAGCAGACAATATGTTATAAATACATTGTTGATTGCACCACCATCACCACCACCACCACCGCCAGTATCACTAACATAGCAAACATCGTACGAGCAGGCATAATTGCGTTCGGGTTTGTGCTTGTCGTTTTTCCACCATACACTACCTTCCTGCATTTACCAATTGCGGTAAACGTTACATTTTCGTTTATGTATTTAAACACACACACACACACGCACGCACGCACGCACACACGCGCGCGCGCACGCACGCACGCACGCATGCATGGACGCATATACATAAAAAATGTGCTTACCTTCTGAGTTGGTAGCCCAGAAACAGATCAATGCCACCATCACATTTCTGAGCAGCCGCAGAGATGAACCAGGCGGCCGAAGCCGGGTGGGCTGGTCGAAATGTCGCGGTGACATTTCAATTAGGTCTGTCTCCTGGTACAACCAATGCGTCGATGGATATCGCAGAACGATATGAAAATCGACTAACAGTCAGCCGACTGCGTTTACAACCTCATAGACTTCGATCCAAAAGTCGATAGTCTGGTTGTCGTCATCATAGGTCAATTGGTACTAAGTAGGATTGGTGACTGGACCATGTGGCCAGTGGATGATTGATGCGTTATACGCCTATGGGTGACGACGTTAATAAGTAATACGAACAAATGTACGCGCCGATATGAGTATTGATCACCTATGGGCGTATATTACTGTATCTTAGGAGAATCCCACACTTTTATGGAGTAGAACACATTTTTCTGCATATCTAAAACATTGATCTTACTAGTTTTCAAGTCAAGTCTAATTAGTATGTCATGGTCACATTTAATAATTACCTAAATTTGTGCCAATATTACCTACTGTTTACATATTAACATAATGTTGTCATATCTTAGCCATGAATAATGTTATCCCAGTTTGCATTGTCATTATGCCAGTTACATCCTGCTTCAGAATGTACGCATTTTGAATATAAATGATGTATTTGAATTTATTGGTGAGATGTCCCATTTTTGTGTACCAATACTGTATTCGGACCGATATGCCAAAAACTGGGTGAAATTATTAACTTTTTGTCCATGTTCAACTTTGAAAAAAACTTGTTTGCTTATACTCATAAGTTAAAGTGTATGTTGCAAACCATGTGAATATGACCATCCATTTTGTCATGGTCAAATCACGTCGTCAAAAGTTGGCATAATGGTGGCTACCTGGCAACTTTCCAGATCTCATTCTTGTCTCCTATGCCTATAATTACGAACTTGGTAATCATTGCAGAAAGTGTTATCAGGTACACAACACTCCTTTAAAGAACTTAAATGCCATTTTAAAAGTTGATAACCTCAATGCTGCTTTAGTGGTGTAATCAGAACAAAAGCTATCAGTATGCAAATGGATGCTGCCATCAAAGAATGTCCTGCATATTCTCTGCAAATGCAGTAAATACCTGTATCTGCTGGATAATTAATACGATAACCTGTATGTAGCAGAAACAACAAAAAGCCATATGGCCTTTGGAGACAATTGAAGTTATGAACATCTAGAAAGTCACCAGGTAGTCAAGGTTAGATCAAATAGTTATGATTTCTATCTAGACATTTTAAATATCAGAGATAGGTCATCAAAATGACCTGACCATGACTAAAGTTAATAATGGTCAGATTGACGAAACATTATGCATGCATGCACGCACGCAGCACGCACGCATGCACGCACGCACACAACGGACATCACCACATAATGATATCAATGTGTGAATACTGGATAGTAATATTGATAACAGCAACAACAAATTCTGGAACGCTAGCCACCATTTGCATGCTAACAGATCATTATGAATGTACTTACTGGCCTATATTTCAGCAGTGCAAGAAATGTTTTTTAAATTTAATGTATTCCAATCTGCATATAAGAAACTTCATTCTACAGAGACTGCTCTCTTAAAAGTGCATAATGACATCACTCTAAATGTGGACAATGGTAGAGTTACTGCACTCACATTACTTGATTTGTCAGCTGCTTTTGATACGATTAATCATTCTATTCTAATGGATCGTTTGTCTGTGTGGTATGGTGTGTCTGGTATAGCATTAAGCTGGTTTAGATCATATCTGAGTGGTAGACACCAGAGAGTTAAGATTGGGGATTGTTTTTCGTCACCACTTAATATTTCGTGTGGTGTTCCTCAGGGGTCAGTTTTGGGACCATTACTTTTTACACTGTATACTACTCCATTGAGTCTAGTGATTAATAGGCATCATTTGAGCCATCATCTTTATGCAGATGATACTCAAATTTATATATCATTATCCACTTCAGATGCAAGTAGTTCTTTACAGCAGCTTAGAACTTGTATTGATGACATTTTTTGCTGGATGACTGAAAGTAGATTGAAGCTGAATGCTGATAAAACTGAGTTTCTTATTATTGGTACACACCGGCAGCGTGACAAAATTAAGACTCTTTTTCCTATACCCTTACTTAATCAGCATGTTATGCCTGCAGTTTCGACTAGGAATTTGGGAGTAATTGTTGATGATAAACTAAATTTTAGAGAACACATTTCTCAAATTTGTCGAACATGTTTTTACCACATTCGTGATTTGCGGGGTATTCGTCGATATTTGCCTGTTTCTGTTGCAAAGACTATTGCAACTGCATTAGTTACTAGTAGATTAGACTATTGTAATTCACTTTTTCAAATATTGCTATTAAGGATATCACAAAACTACAACGTGGTTCAAAATTGCTTAGCAAGGGTGGTGACTAGGTCTCCACGCTTGACTCCTTCTAAGCCGCTTCTAAAGTCTCTGCATTGGCTGCCTGTCCAATATCGTATAATGTTTAAGATGTGTACCATTACTTACCAGGCACTTTCTTCTAAGCAGCCATCGTATTTACATACTTTACTTACTCCTATAAGAAAACCTATTCAACTTCGGTCATCTACTTCTGATTTACTCTTTGTACCAAAGGTCAATACTAATATGGGGACCAGGGCTTTTGCTGTGGGTGCGCCAACTCTATGGAATATGCTTCCTTCTAGCGTGAAATCAGTTGAAAATATTGCTAAATTCCGTCGTCATTTAAAAACATATCTGTACAATCTGGCCTATCCACCATACCTCCCTGGCGCATCAATCAATATGATGACAACTTGATTTGTTTACCGACTATGAGATTGATTAATCCTTTTTGTTTTGATGCGCCTCTGAGCTTGGTTTCTAAGGATATAGGCGCAATAGAAGTTAACTAATTATTATTATTATTATTAAATTCATGAATCTTGATGTATTCAATTGTGCACAATAAAACTTCTACAGATTCTTGTTATATATGTATGCATCAACATAAAAAAATTCAGCGAAATCGGAGGTTACAATTGGTTTTAACCATCCAAATGAGAGGTGGACGCTGACTATAAAGTGACCCACAACGCCAAAATGAGACGCTTCTCGAAAATAATGGTAGGGCGTTTTATTGGATATTTGGATAGAGCAGATTCAGACGGAAATAATGATACCTCAATTTTATTTATAGACACATTATTTCCAGAGATACACCTATTTGAATATCGAAAATGCAAAATGTACTAATCTGAGAAAAACGGCTTTAAAGTTTTCACTCCTTTATTTCTGAAGATTTCACTTCTTGCAGACACGTTTTGCTCCAGATAGACAATAATTATGATAGTGTATATGTATGCTTGAAGCCTAAAACCCATATTTAACATTTAGTATGATCAGCACCAATGCAACACTTATAGGCAGGCATCACATCGAGGTCATCACATCGAGTCTGAGACGAGAGTGACAGGTCAAATGCAAACATAGAACGTAATAGCAGTCGGCGTTTTTGAAAGTTTTACGCAGTGCGTTTTCATAAGGCAGACATACCAGTCAATACATTTCACACTCATTACATTATTATTAAAATAATCTTTATATTAGATTGCTTTAAGTACTGTATCTTTAGTGGTGAAAAAAATTATGTACCCCTGCCGGATTTTAGCGTAGTGCTAGACGGTAAAACTAAACTGCCAAAAATACCCCGTCACAGTCATGCATGAAATAATCGATTGCCACATCTCTAAGACTCGTATCGCTGAGGCCACAGCGAGCAGTTTCACTTAGAAGATAAAAGACAATGTTCTCCTTGCTTAAATTCATATAATAATACTGAAATCGTTTGTTTTAACAGTGAGTTGTCAAGGGAAAATGCGCGTAAAAAAAGACCAGAAGTTGATCTGACGAGGCGTAAATAACAGCTGGCCAATCAGAGAGCTGATTTTTGGTCACGAGGTGACGCTTAGCCTTTACGAAAGCTCCATTAACATGCAAATTTATGGAAAGTCTTTCATAAAAATGCTGTCAGCGTTTAGAATAGAAATCCAGCTTTCCGGGGGTACCAAACATAGCGCCATCGGAGACAATTTACTTGGATTATTCTTGAAAATAAAGTGGGTAATTTTTCGTGTCTAAAACAATCACACTCATTAAACGACGTTTGGTAGGTGTCAAATCACACCCAGATAAACACATTTAAACATTAGTCATGACATTTAAACAACTTACATATGTTAGATCATACTATTTGGGAACGATTGTCGCTGGAAAGTCATTTTTGAAAATAAATGAGTGTCATAATGTTTTGGCTCGTATATCGTTATAAGCTCCAGCGAGAAGCGTCTCATTTTGGCGTGGCGGGTCACATATTGATCAGTAAGTGTCACATACATACATGCATGCATGCACGCCCACTTGCACGTACACAAACGCGTTACCATGGCTGATTGCCTTTCCCAGTCCCCCAAGCATCGCTGGGTAATTCTGATAGGATAACGTTAATGTGCGCTTGCGCATAGATGCACTTAGCAATGATACGTAGAAACGTACACATTTCTAATTGAATGAATGGGGAACCTTTTCACTTGTTAGATGCAGTCTAAATTCTGCCCATCCCACTAGGTGAACAATTTATTTGTTAGGGTGAGGTGTGGCGCTGACAGTGGGGAACCTTTTCATTTGTTAGATGCAGTCTAAATTCTGCCCATACCACTAGCTGAAAAATTAATTTGTTAGGTTGAGGTGTAGGCACTGTAGCGCTGACAATGATAGCAACTCACACAAGCA
This sequence comes from Oasisia sp. SBJ-2009, assembly GCA_964017155.1. Classification (NCBI taxonomy): domain Eukaryota; kingdom Metazoa; phylum Annelida; class Polychaeta; order Sabellida; family Siboglinidae; genus Oasisia; species Oasisia sp. SBJ-2009. The sequence continues at coordinate 24,158,196 of OZ024860.1, read as the reverse complement.
ACTGCACTCAGCAATAATATGTAGAAACGTGAACATTTCTAATTGGATGAGGAACCTTTTCATTTGTTAGATGCAGTCTAAATTCTGCCCTTCTCATTAGTTGAAAAATGTATTTGATTCTCTGAAGTGGAGTATTTTGAACAGCTGCGTGGGTAAACAAGACTGTTATGGCCATGATCATTTTAGGTAATTGAGTGCTTTGTTGCAAATGGCACTGTCGTCTGGTGTTATGGTCAACACAACTGAAAAGCATCATTAATAATAATTAGTAGTATGTAGGATTATTCCCAGGTTTATCCGGTGCTGTTATGTTCACCACAACTAAAAATTGATTAATAAATTAGTTTGTAGGACTATTCCCACCTTACAGTGTGGTGCCGATAGTTATAGAAACAATACATGCGGAGTACTCAGTCTCAGAAATGCCAAATGGGTACACCTGCCTGTTATCACGTTGATCATCTTAGTGTGCTTTGTTTGAAATGGTATTGTCGTCCAGCGTTATGTTTACCATAATTGAAAAACATCATTAATAATAATTAGTAGTTCGTAGCACTAATTCCCAGGTTGAGGTGTGGCACCGACAGTGATAGGAGTTGTTATGTTCACCACAACTAAAAAGCATCATTAATAATTAGTTAGTAGGACTATCCCCACCTTGCGGTGTGGTGCGACTGCATAACGACAGCTTGTGACACATTTCTACCCCACCGTGTCAGCACTGGAATATATCGTGTTCTGTATCCCCCAGAAATAAATCCTTCCCGTAGTGTGAATTCCTAGCATTACTTGAGGATTTTCCGGACGCACGGAACAGAATAATGCCTACAACCACATAATTAACGCATACCGGGTAGATACCACCAATATTGATTTCCCATAGGCGGCCATTTTAACGTTTCTTTGATTTCCCACTAGGTTTATTAATCCATGGTATTGAACATTTCAGACATTAATTAGTTTCCAACGACACGTCATGTATAAAATTCGTGAAAATGACATAATATTATCTTTCTCCTACAATCCAGTCTCTAACCTGACAGTATAGTACACCCCTTCATTTTTGCTTCAATTAAAGGCCGATTGCCAATGTTGACACTTATAGGCCAAATTGCACCTATATGCATATATGCACATTTTCACTGTCTGACAAATATATGATTATTACGCAGCTGTGATATCACGCTACGCAGAAATATCATTTCCATTCAACCAGTCCTACATTTGGTGCTTCCAGAAATTGGCCGGCTAGATTCTATGACAGTATTATTGTCACTGACAGTGACATCCTGCCAACACAGCCCCACAGCAGACTACAGTTGTGTTGTTTATTTATGTATTCTAGTAACCGTTAATGTAAACGGGTGTACTTCGTTTTTTATTATTCATTTTATATATTATTATTTTGTTATGATGAGTATGCCAATGAGGTTTCTTTTTTTAATATGTATTCACAATTTGTTTTACATGTGTAAAACATTGGTTGACAGTATTGTTTTGAGTATTTATTATAAACAATTATTTGACATATAATAGATCATATATAATGATGGCATCATTTACATGTAGTGTGTAGCTGTCTTGCAGGAACAAGTCAGTAAATGTAATGAGAATGTTGTTATTAACAGTGTGACGTAATTTTGTCAAAGTATTAATTTTTGTGATTTGAATTCGTCATGGCTGAAATTGTAAATCTACGTGAAAATAGATATGATGGAATGATGGACATATCTGCTGAACTAAGTGTGAGTTTCATACACAACTATATTGTATAGTGTTATTGGCTTATTGCACAGAAAAGATGTGGAACAAAAAGGTCTCCCCAAATCGTAGACATTGCAAAATTCAAGTAATATCTAATTTTGGTGACTGTCTATTTTGAACCATGTATGTACTTGGTAATAATTGCAGAAAGTTTTATCAGGTACACAACACTCCTTTAAAGAACTTAAATTGCATTTTAAATGGTGATCACCTCATTGTGCTGGGTGGATGAAAGCTCAGATTTCCAGCATGTGCATGGCTTCAGTATGGTATTACGGACATAACCCCCATTTCACATAGAACTAATTTTTCTAAATCTCAAATGACACAATTATTAAGTTACATACTACATTCATATGGGTCACACCAGGAAGTCTAACTGTGCTCTGACCCCCAGAGCGCTACTTACTAAAATTGTCAAGAATATTACCTTGATTTTAGTTTTGCGACATGGACTTTCAAAAATAACTTGCTGCCCTAAATGGCTCATTCTTCGACAATTTATGAGGAGTGTGATCGGTCATGTGATATAATTTGGGTGATTTCAGCCACACGCTGGTCGATCGTTTTACGTGCAATGTACAGGATGTGGATGGGTCCATCTGTCTTCAAATTGTGGTGGGTCATTTCACTGTTCCCACGGCTGACGTAGTTGCTACACTGGCGAAGTTAATTGCTATAATTTTATAGTTGGACTCAGTCCACTTCCACGGTTTGTGCAGACGATCAGCCATGGGTACTGTAGCACACCTGACTTGCGAGGATGCTACCCACTTGTAAAATATTGTTTAACAAAAAATTGGCTTACTTTGATTATATTTCATGCAGCAGTGACAACTGGCCACCATTTCATGTAACACTGAGTTGACTATTTGTATGCTCGAAAAATTACGTAAGCTAGACGTAATTAGGTCAGACTATAGTCACGCTAGTCACGTGATCACTTCGCGGTATTCGAAAACGATACGAAATTCCAAGTAGTATGGAAAAGCCTGTACGTTCTACATAAGTTGTGCGTGCGTGCATATATGTCTCTCTAACAAAACGGCCATTTAGAAATGGTATGAACAGAACAAATAACACCCTGTTCGCATATTATCACTGGGTCTGACCTCCGACACATTAACTTGCATGCTCATGCTTACAATGGTTACGGGGGAAGTCAAAAAGGTCATCACTGGGGAACTATGTCAGATAGAAGTCATATACGAGTTCATGTTGACGCTAAACTCGCGCCAACTGGAATGAAGCACCATACCATCTATACCCCTATTCACCATGTCTGCAGTGACGGCGACACTCCCCTTATCATATCTAGACTTATAAGTAGTCTCCTGGCTCTGTGCTTGGTCAACCAGAATACTGCACACGAGAACCAGTGAAGCGTGTCACAGACCAGGAGATTCCTGGTTGGTTTAAGGAAACGCTCTATCAACCGTAGATGCCAACACTAGCAGAGCAAAATGTGTACCAGTCACGACCTGATTAAGTGCTGCCACAGAACAAGGTGTATCAGGCTAGTAACCCGTCCCATGTACACAGGTTAAAATACACACATCCAGTTCAATGCAACATTGAATAGCTTATAAAATGCTGTATCTAATCAAATGCCCTGAGCACTTTATACCACGCTATATAAACTTACTTGTTACCAATTGACGACAAATTGCATGTTCCTTAAACATTTATTTTGTACTATATCCTGTATAAAAATCGACATAATACAATTGTTCCTAGCTGTAAATACATCCAGTTGTTTAAAGCACAGAAATATGCAGCCCAAACGACCATATATACAACACATTTATAATTAGCTTGGCTATCAAAATGTAAAACTTCACTTTGACACTGAAACATTTTTCATATGTTAGTAATGACAAAATGTAGAATCGTGATAAAATACACACAAAAAACAGAAATGGAACCACACAGTATGGCAGTAATAATGTAATACACCAACTGATATGATTTTTAAAATAATGTTTAACATGAAATATATACAATGAAATCGCAATGATCCGCAGTCCGAATCACTGGTGTGAAATGAACGATGTGTATATTAATTGATCAAATATCTGATAAAATGCTACTTCATCAAACATGCACACATTACATATATATTTGATTTATATACATATATTATATATGTATACATACACTATGCACGTATATATACAGTTCATTGCTTTTTCATTCTAAGGAAGGTTCCAGTAAAAAATTGCATTATATAGGGCTTAATTAGAACATGCAGAACCAGCCTGTTACTGGTGGAATACCAATTAGCTATGCTTTCCAGGCAGGCCACCTAGCCTCCAGTGGATGGCAGTGGGCACTGGATAATCACCAATACACAATGTTTAATTAGGTAGGTGTGGTTTATGGCAGGCCACCTAGCCTCCAGAATTGAGGTCAAGTGAGAGGCAGTCTCAAATACACAAGTATTGTTTCTAGCCTGTCCAGGCAGACACAGGCAAAATATGCACATGTAGATTTGTATGAGGCCCTGGTGTGCCTTTAGAAACACGCAACAAATAAAAATGTCTTGTGTATTACTTATTATGTACCATAAGATATGTTTATGTAAAATTTGAGAAAAAGTTACATCTGACAAAGATTTAAAAAAAACTAGATTTGGGGTCTTCAGAATGATTGCAAAAACAGATCCTCAATGGTTTCTGAGATATGGGACCTACAGGTGTACTGTAAATGGGGACACAAAGTGCTGCCTTCGGAACAAAATAGATGACAACAAGTGACGTAGCTGGTTAACAATGTAGTATAACCCTGGAATTAAATCACGACATAATGGCACTGTTTCTTAGCCACAAGACAGCTTTACGACTTCATACTGAACACCATTGTGAGGAACTCCTCGTAAGTGACTGTGATACAACCAGTAGCTCTGGTGTCACGATGTTTGAAGGCATCTGTGAGGGTCTGAAAGAAGAATTCAATGACTTAGATATTAAATTAACTAGCAGAAATCCCCATCTCCATGACTGATGACGGATGCTGAAGATAGTTTTTTGAAGTATTTGTATATTACGATTAACAAACATGACATACGTAAAGTTTTCACAGTTTTCTACAGTGATTACAAACGTCCTATATAGCTCAGCCAGACTGCAGAAAATGTACACATTTTTTACTGGTATGAACCATTATGAACCATTAACTGTCACATGACACAAGATGATGGACTGTTATAATATTATGACAGAAGATGGTGGACTGTCACATGACACAAGATGGTGGACTGTCACATGACAGAAGATGGTGGACTGTCACATGACACAAGATGGTGGACTGTCACATGACACAAGATGGTGGACTGTTACATGACACAAGATGGTGGACTGTCACATGACACAAGATGGTGGACTCTCACATTACATAAGATGAAGGACTGTCACATGACACAAGATGGTGGACTGTTATACGACACAAGATGGTGGACTGTCACATGACACAAGATGGTGGACTGTCACATGACACAAGATGGTGGACTGTCACATGACACAAGATGATGGACTGTTATATGACACAAGATGGTGGACTGTCACATGACACAAGATGGCAGACTGTCACATGACACAAGATGGTGCAGTCACATGACTTAAGATGGTGGACTATCACATCACCTCACCTCTAGAACCACACAGCACTGAATGAAGTTATCAAAGGCGATAGACTGAGTTCCCTGCCAATCAAACTTTATCATGAGCGCGTGAATGAAGGAATCTGAAAAACGGTAGCCTGAAACAAAAAATCACTAGGATTCTACTACTAATAAATATAATGTGGTTTTATTTCAGACAAACAATGTACATACATATTAAATAAACAGATATATGCTTTGATTGAAAGTGCTCATTTAAAAACTGTATAATGCCTGATCTCTGTGGAACCACAAATTTGACACGTTACTTGTTAAAATGCTCTGGATAATGTGATTCATAGATATCAATTCTACTCGTAATGCTAAATTTTGACTGCTTTTCCGATTACACATTTGCATAAATTGACATTAGCAGTAGCAAACAAGTGGCTAGCACTACATCTAATTGGCAGATTGTTCTGTTCAATATTCTATATGCAGTGTTACATAGAACAATAACTTGTTGAAAGTTTGCTTTTCGATAATTTACCCATAGATAATGCACAAACACATAAATATATATAATGTACACAGTATTACACACACAACATAATATATGTATGTATATATATATATATATATATATATATATATATATATATTATACATACATATATACAGTGTACATAAGAAATATGCCGCTTCTTTATGACAGTTGAACAAAAGGGAAATTGGAAAATGAAAACAAATAAACAAAATAATGGTAATTTTGTTTCAGTCTCAAGAAGCAACAGATCATTTGAGTGAAAGAATGACTGATGATTGCAAGTTCGCAACAAGTGGACAGACCTTATTGAAAGTGTGAACAAAACCAGACAATGCAGCCCCTAACCTGAAATGTACGATGAAGAATGTAAGAATTTATGCCGTAATTACCGAAGGATGTCAATGCATGTCTCAGTTCGTCTTCGTCGATGGCGCCAGATTGATCGGTGTCGTATTCACGGAAACATGTCTGCCACTCAATGACATAACTCCACAGATCCGCAAACTCGTTGTAGTCAATAGCCCCAGAATGATCCTTGTCAAACATCCCTGATTGAAACAAAATAATATCACAACCACATCACAAAAAGGAAGACAACATCACAACAACGTATTTTTAACATAGCCACGAACATCGATGCTCTGCCACAATGGTAATAATGGGTGAGGGGTAGGGAAGGGCTTTAATGTTCTTGTTGTACAACATATGTGCAAGAGGAGCCCCACACATTTACATACCTATGTTCCCAATTTGTGTGAATCGAATCGAATACGAATTTTCAGTGGCCTCACATTCGATTAGAATACTGAACGGTGTTGAGATGTTTTGCTGGGAGGTAGCGTCATCCCGTGGCCACAGGCACAAGTCCGGGCCGGAGTCATTCGTTTATTTGTTTAAGTAATGTTAGTGATTTTATTTTGCAACCTAGTGTATATACTATATACGTATACATATAAGATATGTGAGTAGTAGTTTGGCGGTTGTGTCTTTTTTATAGTTAAGACAGAAAGTTAAAGATCGCCCGGGACCGTTTTGCTGCAGAGGACATGAAGGAAAATATTCGAGCGCTATTCGTTTCATGAACATTTTCGAACTTCAAATCGAATCGAATAGAGGGAAATCGTTCGAATATTCGAAATTTCACATACAAATCGAATATCAAATACAATAAGAAAATTACAACTGATAAAAAATTCATTAAAGTACATTAGTACTATTATATGAAATTATATAATAAGAATGTCTGGTGAAACTATAAACCATAAAAAAGGAAAAATAAAACTGTAATTGCACCATAATCTGAATCAGTGAATGTATAAATTATGACTAATTAAAGCAGCAAATTAAAACTAATTAAACTAATTAAAACAGCGACAGCATCAACAGCAGCGTCAAAAGCGACAGTGTCAACAGTAGCATCAACAACAGCGACAGCGTCAACAGCATCAGCAGCTACAGCGTCAACAACAGCGACAGCATCAACAGCTACAGCTACAGCGTCAGCGTTAGCAGCAATGGCAGCGTCAACAGCGACAACGTCAACAGCGAGAGCCTCAGCTGTGACAGTGTAGCAACTCATACAGCTCCCAGCATGTTAACGATATTAACAGAATAGTTGTTATTACTTGTCACTAACCAATCATGAGCCGCACAGTCTCCGGGTTGAACGGTGTCCACGTCCCTGAAAACAACAATGACACATCCATACATACAACCATTGTTGTCACTCGAAAACAACAACAACACACTCATACATACGACCATTGTTGTCACTCGAAAACAACAATGACACATCCATACATACAACCATTGTTGTCACTCGAAAACAACAATGACACATCCATACATACAACCATTGTTGTCACTCGAAAACAACAATGACACATCCATACATACAACCATTGTTGTCACTCGAAAACAACAACGACACATCCATACATACAACCGTTCTTGTCACTCGAAAACAACGACACATCCATACATACAACCATTGTTGTCACTCGAAAACAACAACGACACCCTCATACATACGACCATTGTTGTCACTTGAAAACAACAACGACACCCTCATACATACGACCATTGTTGTCACTCGAAAACAACAACGACACCCTCATACATACGACCATTGTTGTCACTCGAAAACAACAACAACGACACCCTCATACATACGACCATTGTTGTCACTCGAAAACAACAACAACGACACCCTCATACATACGACCATTGCTGTCACTCGAAAACAACAATGACACATCCATACATACAACCATTGTTGTCACTCGAAAACAACAACGACACCCTCATACATACGACCGTTCTTGTCACTCGAAAACAACAATGACACATCCATACATACAACCATTGTTGTCACTCGAAAACAACAATGACACATCCATACTTACAACCATTGTTGTCACTCGAAAACAACAACGACACATCCATTCATACAACCATTGTAGGCACTCAAAAACAACAATGACACATCCATACATACAACCATTGTTGTCACTCGAAAACAACAACGACACATCCATACATACAACCATTGTTGTCACTCGAAAACAACAATGACACATCCATACATACAACCATTCTTGTCACTCGAAAACAACAATGACACACCCATAAATAGAACCATTGTTGTCATTCGAAAACAACAATGACACATCCATACATACAACCATTCTTGTCACTCGAAAACAACCATTCTTGTCACTCGAAAACAACAATGACACATCCATACATACAACCATTGTTGTCACTCGAAAACAACAATGACACATCCATACATACAACCATTCTTGTCACTCGAAAACAACAATGACACATCCATACATACAACCATTGTTGCATTTGAAAACAGCAATGACACATCCATACATACAACCATTGTTGTCACTCGAAAACAACAATGAAACATCCATTCATACAACCATTCTTGTCACTCGAAAACAACCATTCTTGTCACTCGAAAACAACAATGACACATCCATACATACAACCATTCTTGTCACTCGAAAACAACAATGACACATCCATACATACAACCATTCTTGTCACTCGAAAACAACAATGACACATCCATACATACAACCATTGTTGCATTTGAAAACAGCAATGACACATCCATACATACAACCATTGTTGTCACTCGAAAACAACAATGAAACATCCATTCATACAACCATTGTTGTCACTCGAAAACAACAATGACACATTCATTCATACAACTATTGTTGTCACTCGAAAACAACAATGACACATCCATTCATACAACTATTGTTGTCACTCCAGGTAATAGCCACCATCTGCACAAATCAATGTGTGTTAGTTAATTTATCATGTACATTATTTTATTCCATTTTTTTTATTTATTGATACTAGATCATATAAATTATTATCTATCGATGTTACTATTTATTTGGATCTATTTATTAAACTGGTAACATGTTTTCTCATAAATCGTTTGGTGCATGTGTGACTTGTGTGTGTATTGTACTTGAACATATTTTTACGATGACCCAATCTTACAATGTATTCCAATGTTTATTGTAACTGCAATGAAAACACATGGCAATAACGTTGATCTTGTCTTAAATCAATGATCGAAACTGCTACTTTCAACGCATTTGACACATCCTGGCTACAGTGATCACATAACAAAATGGCATCGACATTTACCTGGATGAAACAGCATTGCAGTTATTAGTCAACTACCTGTTATCACAGCTCTAAGACATGAATCTTCAAAGTTGTTTATCTAACTGAATTATGTCACACAATTTCCATGTGGGCAATTTATATTGTACTTAAAACTGGAGTCACCTTCCAGCTATCGTAAATTAACAAAATGTTGCTAGTCTTGTACAAATGGTCTTTACCATCACTCCATACATCCATTAGAATCATACCTCAAACAACACAGTAAGTGACTTTATTTGCCCAGGTATGTGATTTTATTGTGATCGTGCTGCAAAATATAAATGTCGCTGGCAGTGGAATAATAAATACATGTTGATTTCAGTAAAGGCACTGTTGCACTGAACATATAAATGTGCTGATTTCAGTCAAAAGTTTTCCAGTTCAGCGAAAGCAATTCTGAATTCACAGACTACTTTCACATTCATAATCAATTCTGGAATCAGCCTACAATTTCATGTGTAGAACACTCCTATGCCATTATGTCATAGCAGGCCATTATGTCTTATCATATTTAATCACATATTTTACCTCTGGCACGTCATGCTCTACTGAACCGTGTTGCCGCCACCTGTATGGCTGACATTCAAGCTCAACTGAACATACATGGGGATTTCTTCAAATTGGTGCATTTTCAGGTCAACCAGAAGTAACAAACAAGGACATTATGCCTTTTTAAATAGCTGAATCCAACAACTGTAAATACTTCAACATGTGCCAACTCTCAATGGCAACAGTCCATTCGGTGTGATTTCTCTGTTACTATAGAATAAGAAACTGTGACAATAAAACAGGTGCACATCCTGGACTGTGATTTTCATCAATTCAATCAATTTTTAATGAATTTATTTCCCATCACACAACATGAAAAACAAACAAAACAAGCCAAGTAATTAACTACTGTAGTGCGCAAAGACGCAGGGGTAGAGCTTCGGACTACGAGAACCCAGGTTAGAATCCTGGGCTGCCGTGTTAAAACCTTTGGCAAGTTTTTTCACTCTACATTGCTCCAGTTCACTCAGCTGTTTAAATGAGTACCTGGCTATAGACAGTGGCGGATATGTCTTCGCGCATCAAAATGTTGTAGTATATGGCTGGATGCTTCCCGTGAGATGGTGTTTGATTGAACAGTTGCACGCATGTGATAAATCTCACAATGTTTGCCAGCTGACAACTTGCATAACTTTACTCGTGTGTGTGTGACATCGAATGTATGTGGTCAATGAAATGTTACAGTAGTGAATAATTAACCCTCAGTCTCCAGATTGAGAAAAAATTACCAAACATATTTTCCCTTTTTGTGTCAATTAATTATGTTTGCTCAACTTTGCTGTATATTAGTAAACGCAACTGCAAAATGGGCTCATGTTATGTTGTCAGTGTGAAACCACCCTTACAACAGAGCGCAGTGGCTCAGGGGTAGAGCTTCGGACTCTCGACTACGAGAACCCGGGTTCGAATCCTGGCTGCGGTGTTAAAACCTTGGGCAAGTTTTTTCAATCTACATTGCTCCAGTTCACTCAGCTGAATAAATGAGTGCCTGGCTATAGACAGTGGTGGATATGTGTACGAGCAGCCTTCGTGCATTAATTGTAGCATATGGCTGGATGCTTCCCAGAGAAGCCGAGATGGTGTCTGAGTGAACAGGTCTGTCAGGGAAGTAAAGTGTAAAGCGCTTTGAGCAGTCCTGGGGACTGGATATTGCGCTATAATAATAACTTGCCTTTTTTACAACCTTACCATTTGACAAAGCTTTCTGCAATTCGTTTGCTGTAATGTCGCCGCTTCCATCAACATCCACACTGTGAGAAAGCAACAAATACAACTCTGCATTCATGCCATGCACTATCTATCAACATGCTCATATATGGTATGGCACTTCAAGCTGTAGGATGAGATTGGGGGCTGTTTTGCGACGATAAAGAACTCTTAAGAAATATTCATCATAAAACAAAATCTGCTGTTTAATTGAATGAATTTTTTCCTCAAAATTCAAATATCCGTTGCTGTATTATCGGGGACACTATTTCCATGACACACCAGTGGCTTGATGTATCATGATGTTGATAATTTTCAGGTATTCAAGATAAAAAATTATTCACAAAGTGGGCCGTGTGCTAAGAAAAAATGACTGAGTAGTGAGTGCAGTATGAAGTTTTAGTAGTTTGCAAGTTTCAATGCAGCGCAGTTGGAGGTTTTCGGAGGGTGTCAACCCAATGCCAATGATTGATGGATGTGTAACAGGTTTTTGTGGCATAGGCCTAACTGGTAAATAAAAACCATGGATTATTGAATTAATTTAATCATTGGGATTGGTCATATTTGTGTGATGTCAGTTGAAGTCAGAATTGGACATAATACACAGTATTCTGAACTGTCAATTGTCAAGTGCTATCTTTATCTAGAAAATAGTATTACACACACTGTTATCGACAATAACCAAGTCCACTCCACAGTCCACACACAAGCAGAATGCCAAAACCATCACACAGCAAACTGCCCCCCCCCCCCCGCTTCCCTATGGACCCAAGCCCCTCCCCCCACCCCGTCCCCGTTGTGCATGTGATCGGTAGCTGGAGACGGAGGGAGGGCGTTTTTACTCTGACTGTTGTGTCATGCTCCAAGATGCTCTAGTGACTAGTCCTCTACCCCAGTGTCTAGGCCCCATACTCCCCATAGGCATAGCCATAGCCATAGGCATAGCCATAGCCATAGCCATAGGGCCATGTGTATCTTGTGACTTTTTGTGACGCCACGGCGACGAAGTAAGCCGTGAACCACTGTACTAGATGATATAATAATAAGTAAAGACCGCAATAAGGTGCTCATCCGCCATTACCCGACCAGAGTACCCTATATTTGTGCAGCGTGGCATCAGAGCTGTCAAATTATGACAGCTGTCAGTCGGTGCATTTCTGCGTATTAATATAGTTGTCATTTTGTTTGGTGATGACGTAATCAGGGACAATCCGTGGGTGGGTCAAGCAGAAATGGAGGGGAGTGAGCATGAGGTATGAGAAGTTCACGAATTTTTCACAGAACTTCTGTCTATGGAAGGTAAATATGCTGTGAAATTGTTAATAACAGAGCTCATAAAGAATAGTAGGAAATGAAGGAAACGTTATAATGGTCGCCTAGGGACAATGCAAATGTGGTCTGACTCCAGCTAGCTCTCGGACTCCGCTCAATCGCTGCCCCAGTTTCGAAATCGAGTTCAGTGGAATAATTGCAGTATGGTTGTTCTAGTTGTTTCCAGCACTCGGCAACGTTCTTTTAACCGACTAGTCTGTATATTGTGGTTACATCATGATCTTATGAGGTCTCATTTAACTAGTCAGCCTTTTTCAGAACATCTACCGGACTATGCTGGCACTGAGGATGGTCACTGCCAGGGTGCTTGTCGTCCTCAGGCTCAGTCAGTATGGTAGTTGGTACTAGCAAGATTAATTTACTTTGAAATAATACGGGTTTGATCTTTACTAAGTCGGCTGCTGACCTTACCTCCGAAACACCTTCAACAAAAATATCTTGTCTTGAGACCGTCTTACACCACCCTTGCGACGTCTATCATTGAAGGCCATTCGGGTCGACATCACTGGGTACCGTTAGAAAACTGTACTGAACACAAAGTGGTACCGAATCATCGTTTTTTGTTGCTTAGAGGTGTTAACGAGACTGTTTCATTGAATGTAAAAAAGCCAGCGCGTGTTTAGAACGCTACATTGGGTGGTGTTTGGTTGGGAGGGAGAGTGACATTCGCATAACTGGGTCGTTTACATAATTGTACTTGTCGCTGATTAGGGGCAACTCCTGAAATTTATTGGTTTCAAAAGATTTAGTAATCAAAGTTATCGTATTTTGTTATTAAAGCTTTGAAATCAATACATACCATTATACTCACTTAGTTAATTATGATCAGTACGTAGGTCTCCCAGATTTTTTGATTTCACATACTCTATTAATAAATCTGGTTTAGCGCCATAGGCTGGTAAGCTGAGACTGCAATATGAATGTGTTCTTCATCCAAAGATGCAGCAAACAATTTCTTATCAGATCTGGGTAGCGGATTATCAAATGTGTAATAAATTAAGTTTTCATAATTTCCTCTTTAAAGTCTATTAAAAAAGTACATGGAATCAAGGAAAATTATGTCCATGTGTGTATAAAAATTATCATCCTCGCGCACCAGGGGTTTATGCAGCTTATTACAACAGATTACAACAATACCACCCGACAGTACCCTTGAAACATCCCCTCGAAAAACTCCTTTTTAAATCTCAGCCAATGATATCAGCCACGAGGAGCGTGATCGGCCTTTGATCATGTTATATGTCGCGATTATTTCAGTCACATGCTGCTCATATATGTATTATACATTAACATTGGAAATCCCACCAGTCGTGTACGGCTATAAAAAAACGGATATTTTATGCCATTATCATGGTTGACGCAGAAATGACGGATTAAATAAATTTCTGTGATTTTATAGTTCGACTCCGCTCAGTTCCATGTTTTGCGGAGATATTCAGCTAGGAGAACTCTAATGCAGTGGAATGACCCCTGGCTCATGCAGATGAAAACTATCAACATAGTAAATATGCTGGAATTAATACAATATATAAGCATGGATTTATGAACAGTCAGGAATAATTTACAAGTCTATCATGGTTGTACATGCGTATGTGATATACTCCTACATAAACTTGACATAAAACTCTTGCTGTATACTTGGACACAGCCATAGGTTAGGGCGGAGAGCAAGCAAGAAATGGGGCAAGTATATGAAGGATGGTGGCATGAAGAGAGTGTAATGCTACCCTAATTATGTGCTTATAGAAGTTATTTTAACTGAAAATATGTAATAAATTAATAAATATAACGAACAAGGCACTTTTACATGTTTGCCGTCAGTTATATGTTCATCTGCAATCTTCTTGCGGAACGGTTTAGCTTCCATAATCTGTGCTAAAGCTTTGAGCGAACTTCTTGTTGAGTGGTCTCTACAACAATAGCGTCCGATTCAGTATTGTAGCGCGCCTATCGCGATATGTGACAATTTCTTTCGCTCTCGTCTTCGTTCATTGGCGAATTTTGACAACTGCTTGGTGTAATCTTTCTATATTCGATTGCACGACATCTTCACGTCATCATCTAATTCGAATGCGATCCGCGCTTACTAAGTCAAGAAATAAGAATGACATCAGGTAATTTGTAACGATATTTTCATGCACGTCAAATCTGATCTAGGACGACACTCCGACAGTCCACCCGATCCCAGGCCTCGGCTCAACTAGCGCCATCTACTGGACGTCGGTGTGCGCGGAAGAGAACATTTTGGCGGGAGCGCCACAAACATGAGAAATAACGAAATCTGCATTGCAGTTTGTTTTAACTAAAATTAATATATGCATATCGTATTAATTAATTTACACATGTGAAAGAAGACACAATGTCAATGGAGGGATGACTAGTTACTTAATTCTTTTGTGAATTTCTCAATTTATTCTTTGTGAAAACTTAACTTTGTCTTATCATGACATAGCGTATGTTACACGTTAGAACTTAGGTAGATGTTAATATATGAAAAGTACGAAGTGTCTTACATTGTCACAGAACTTTACTGTCTAGCGTACTGGATCCATCCCTACAACTTGTCAGGCTGTACTCGTACTATTTCACAGGCTGCACCAATTAATGGTAGGGACCGGCAACAAAAATTCAAAATAGATTTACCACGTTTATGATGGTGCATGTCGATTGTATTTATAATATGTAATAAGATACCGTTTACAGAATTTAAATATCTTTAAGCAGTAACAAGTTATGGCACATTTAAATTTACAAATATGGTACCAAATCTGTGACCTCGGCTCTGGCCAGCGCGCTGTGTAGCACACGTTCACACGTACTGGGGCTAAATCACTCATTTGAAATGCCGTTAAAAACGGCTATAGCCATACAGATATTTAGTCAACATTTCAATAGCTGCTCTGTTGGTCAACCTTGACATTTCTCTTGGTGATGTTTCTCTGTAAATAAAATTAAAACACCACTCACCATAAAGCATTCTAATAATTAACATGGGGAAGCTGTCTGTGCCAATATTAGTGATATGATACTCAAAAAAACTTATACATTTGGATTATTAACCACATTAGAAAGATTATATTTTCATATATTTATTCACACCAAAATATCTTTTAAAAATATTATCGTGTTCAAAGATGCAGTTAGATTAGAATCTGATATTAGATTACTTCAAGATGGCCGTCAGTGCGTCAGCGCAATCCTGACAATGGGCAGTAAATTAAAAACGACTTAGCTACAATGCGCTACATGCGATTTATATGAAATTTTCAGAGTCTTCTTATTAAATATTCATCTAAATACTATCTAAACTTCAGAAAACTTCCTTCGTGTGCTACGAAGATATAATTATCCGAACATAGCGCATATTCACTGATAAAAATAAAAATAAAATAACCCACCTAAAATATTGCAATTCACACGGCCGCATTCTCTGTCATTTTGGGTCTCAGAAAAATGTGGTTTCACCGCCATACGATTAATACGAGGATCTCAAAAGGAGTTTCTCTGGGCCTCCCCTCATGAGCAGAAAAACCTTGTGGACACAAATTTCAACTGACATACCGACGCGCCCCTAGCGGATTTGTCGGTCCCTACCAATGGCAATGGCCCCAAATGCCAATCCCCATGCCTACCCAGCAAACAAGGAACCATTTCTGAACCAGTTGGCACGTGTCATACTGGTTCATAATTGGTACCGCTCCATCAGTAGGTGTTTTATGTGTGAATACACGTGTTCTGCCTGTTGTCATGAGTTTTGAACGAGTTTGACACGAGTCGTACTGGGTCAGAACTGGTACGGTTGCACTGGTACGTGTTTATGATGTGAAAAATTCGTGATTTCACGGTAAACACGTGTCGACACACCAAATTTGTTCACAGAATCCGGTGAATTCGTTGTTTGCTGGGTACAAAGTGGTCATTGCCCCAAAAGCTGTTGTAGTCTCTCAGTGGCACAGGGGCTAGAACTTCCTTCGACATATTTTAGACATATTTTGACAGTTAACACAGACCACACGACTACAGTGTGCTATGTCGGGAATATCAGTGATGGTGATGTAGATTAGGTCACCAGAGGAAAGTTATCGGACAGGCTGTGGTGCTTAATACATTATATTTATGAATTTAATATGTTGGAACTTGTTTTACACTGACACAGTCACAAGTTTGAACATGACTTGGTAGAATTCAAGTGCATCTGTTTGCCATGTGAAATTGTGTAATTTTCTGAATAATTTGTAAATATTTCACTAAAAACATCTTTGATACATTCTTTACATATCAATAAATGGTTCTGGTTAGTATGTAATATCGATACTTTGCAGATATATATATATATATATTTGTGATATTGTATATTTTATGATTGCGTTCCATAGAGGCCAAATCCGTCAATCAAGTACAGTTGACAAAATTATGCTCATTTAAAATTAACCTACACCAAATGTCCAACAGTGAAATCTGATGCCCCTACAGACTTGGTGCTGTTTGTTTTGCTTCCAGAGATGTTGAGCAGTATCATGAGTCGAGGTTTCATGTCAAGTCAGAGTCACGGCAAGGCGCTTATAGAGATGGCTAGCAGCATCATACCGCCACTGACTGCTAGCAGACACAAGGGCCAGGCAGGCAGGACAGCTGTCATGGGTGGCTGCAAGGAGTAAGTCTGGGGGGTTTAAAGCGACATAGTCCGTTCGTGACTTTTTATTTTTATTGCAAAATCTTGTTTATATGTTATAAATTATACCTATTATAGCGTAAAGACAGTCAAAATATGTTTTCATGTACCATTTAGGGGTTGAAAATAGACGCAGTAAGGGCGCTTAACTCTGTGTACACATCGACCACGAGGCGTTTTCGAAACCGTTGTAGGCGTAGCTAAAAGCCCAGTTCTAATGAAATGCATGATCACGCGATGCAGTATCACGTGAACACAAGTTGACGCCACTAACGCCACACCCAGCCAGGTGCACGGCTCCCAGTTGGTAAAGGTCAAAGGGTGGGTGTCACTCGCGGCGATTTGAGTGACAGCGTCAGGGTTCTTATAAACATTCGACGTTTAGCATTACGAAGTCAGTTCTGTTTCGATAAAACATTTATTGGCGGTCAGGAGGCTACAATAGTTATAACTTATACTGATTAACATGATTTTGCAATAAAAATAAAAAGCCACAAACTGATCATGTCGCTTTAAAGAAACTTTAGCTTTGTTCCAACTGGCACACCAACAAGAGATAGGATATGTTAGAGAATATAAACTCTCAGCTTGGTTCTTATTGGCTTATCTACAGCGAGATGAATTGTAAGAGACTAAACAAATTTTGGCTTTATTTCAACTGGCATATCGACCAGTGCTAGATCATGGGGCTAGTTGTTCAAGGAAGTAAACAGACAGGCGGGCGGGCGGGCGGGCGGGCGGGCGGGCGGGCGGGCGGGCGGGCGGGCGGGCGGGCGGGCGGGCGGGCGGGCGGGCGGGCGGGCGGGCGGACGGACGGACGGACGGACGGACGGACGGACGGACGGACGGACGGACGGACGGACGGACGGACGGACGGACGGACGGACAGACAGACAGACGTAGCGTCTTGGAAGAGATGCACGTATAGCACTTAAAAGTTTGCATATTAATATAGCTTAATCAGTTACATTCATTCATGTCGATATCTATGGTTGAACTCTGCTGGGTTGAACTATGTCTCTGCAGTAATATGTCTCTCGTTGCTACTGGCAACGCCCCTGACTTTACCTCCACACCCTTCTCTGTATTTGTGTTATCCAGAAGTTTAGTTAATCTTTTCTTCCTTTTTGTGGCTTTTCATACTCTAGATTAAACTCTACATAATTACATTAGTAAGGTGTTGTTCCCAGTGATTATTGGATACAGTTAGTAGCGTTCTTGTCTTGTTATTTTTAAATGTATTTCTTCGTGTGCCCCGTAGAAGAACACACACAAGATGCAATGATTTTGTTTCATATTTGCAAATACACCACATTCTTCTAAACCCCCTGTTTCAGGTACACTGGTGCGCCGTACTATGCAGCCATTTCTGCATTGAAAATTGTGAGTGAAATTACTGGTTCTCAGTGGATATGAATTATATTCCATCATAATTGTGAACATTGTGCATTACCCCATTGACTAAGACTTTGCAGTGGTGATATTTTCACCATATAACCTTCTTTTAAACCATCGGCTATGTATATATATATATATATATATATATATATATATATATATAGTGTTGATATATATATATATATATATATATATATATATATACTATATACTATATATATATATACTATATTTTTAAATAAACAAAAAGTGTTGATATATATATATATATATATATATATATATATATATCAACACTTTTTGTTTATTTAAAAATATAGTTATTGTATGGTAACATTGACACAGTAGTGCTTTCTTTGTGATTTTGACAGCATATAATTATAATGTAATTTCACTAATTTGCCAAACTGAAATGTGAATTTTTTATTTGCTTGTGAATAACTACAGGCTGTTTGTTATTGTTTTTATTTGTCAGGGTGGAGATGTGTCACACGTGTTCTGTGCCAAGGAGGCGGCTCCTGTCATCAAGTCCTACAGTCCAGAGCTGATTGTACATCCAATTCTGTGAGTGACACTTAAGCAATAGGGCGTGTAAGTCTCGCGTGCAAAAACGAGGCTGGGGGCAGTTGGGGGCAGGAAGTCCATATTCTCTATGTTAACATATAGGACTTTGTTTTGTTTTTGGTTGTAGTAATTGAACTGTTCCCAAATAGCGTATTTCAGTTATATTGTCCGAAGCAATGGAACACTTTGCCGATGACAATGCTCACGGAAATCATGAATTTTAATCGATTATTATGGTGTGGTGGCCATGGCATTAGCTGTTTGGGGTAAACATATACATGTGTTATGATTATGTGCATTTAAACAACTTGTCAGATTTAAGTGCTTATTGAAACCACAACGTATTCGTGTGACCAGTCCGGGTTCCCAATCAGCTCCAGTCGTGCGGAGTCTCCATGTATTGTGACCCACTTTCAGGCCCTATTATAAAACAAAACCTCCACCACTACCGTCTTAGATAATGCCAGCTAAGTGACATTTTGTGTGTGTTGTTTAAATCACAGCCAGGCCAGTCGGTTAGGTAATGGTAGTTTAGCTTATTAATAAAATGCACTGCTGGTTGCATATTAAAATATGTACTTGAAAACTGATTCATTCAGTGGTTTAGTCATATGTCACTCTGCAACATCATTGTATTGTCAGTATAAACTTAAAGGGAAAACAAAGTCAATGTTTGGATCATATGGGATTAACAGAGTTAATAAAAAGTAACAACTTCCAACAACAATCATATTTTTAACGTCAGTGGTTTACCAGGAAAAAATGTAAAACACATAGACATAGAAAGTCTACAGACTACGCCATTTTAGAAACAAAATGACGTCAGAGAGTCTTCTTGGTCGGCGTGAACTGTGCATGCATATTATTATCTGTTACTTTCTAACCTAACCACGAAAACGACCGCCAACAGCCGCCAAACTTCTCCCCACATTTCTTACATACATATACATACACTACATTACAAAAAAATCACTTGTATTCGTCTAACGAAGAAAATTCACAACAGAAACGCAAATCTTGGCGAACGGCAACTCGACAACTTTGACTACCATAAACTCGCTATTATAAGTTAGCTTTACACAAAATACCGCTAGATGGCGCGCGAATATTTATTAACCTTACTGCATTCGCACGCACGAATTAGTTTAATTAATTATAAATAATATAATAATAATTAGCTGCATCACTATGATCTGCAGAAAATGTTAAACGGCAAACTAAGGCAATGCTTTGGTGATATGGGTCTAATAGAGTTGATAAAAAATAACAATTTAATATACAAATATATAATTTTATTAGTTTATTTTATATAGCGCCAAATCCACAATTCTCTTCTCTTCTATTCAACATACTGTTATTAAAGTATATGCAATAATAAGAATGCTACCCACAGGTAATATTTAAAAATAAATATTAAAAATATATCCAATAATTATCAAAAATTGCCTATTAGTTATAAAAGAAAAAGGAAATTACGTGTTTTTCAATGAAGTCACATTGTTTATTTTATCAATATTTCTATAAACATCCCGCGTGTACTGCGAGCATGCAGGCTTATATTACATAAGCGATGTTTTAACAATAATAACTAAAACAATAACATGTTAGTATTACTGTTTTTAAATCCTTCTTTTTCTACCACCATAATATTTCCCATATATTCATATTCCTTTTTACATTTTAGTGATTTATTGTTCCGATAATTAATAAAGTGTCTTGTTCAAAAATAATAATTATTACATATCTGATGGTGGAAATGTCATTCATGAGTAGAACAAATAGCTTCAGTAATATGTTCTTATGCATAATGGTTGTGTATGTGCTGAATGAAAATTATTATTACGTCGTACTTATTTTACTACTTTAATTATTTATTACTATTAACCATACTTTTATATTCATTTATTACAATTGTTGTTATGTAATTTGTATGTTTATTTATGACTGATAAGTCAGCTTAGTTAATGATATAGAAACATGTATTTTCATTATTTATTTTTAAATAATATTATCTGTGGGTAGTTTTCTCTTTATTGTATTTTTAATAGCATTATTTTGTAAAGCGCCACAAACAATTATGGATGTGGCGCTACATAAATAAAATATTATATTATAATAAAAAAAATTGTTTGTTTATTTAATATAGCGCCACATCCAATTTAAACTTGTTCATGGCGTTTTACATACATTAAAATGCTAAACAACAAATACACACCAGATAGGCCTGGGCAAGGAATTTATTATAAAATGTCATTTTTGACTTAACACAACTTTTTAACTTATTACTAGAATAACTCAATATTACATGCATCCAAGGACAACAACATGGTCAACATGTACATAAATTATTAGAGTGGTATGACTCATATTTCCAGAGATATGCCATATTGAAAATTTGGGAATATGTTATTTTAGCAAATTGACACTTGGCAAGAGACAAGCACAAAATTGAAAAAAGTCACTAAAAGCGATAAAAATATGAAATTGTGAAAGATACATATTATATTCGGATAGTAAAACAAGTTTCGTTCAGCCATGTCATGTCGTTTGGGTTTTATATGACATTTTACTTTTTTCCCCGATTACCTCGGGGAAAATGTCAAAACTTCAAGGTAGGTAGTATAGATTCAAACAAAAATCTTTACTTTTCAACACAGATCAACCAAATTTGGCATGTAACTAGTTTTCAATAGAATTTAGCTATTTCTCATTTTTTGCATAAATTATGCAAATTAGGTATCCAATATGGCTGCCATGACAGTGAAAATTAGGTATATTTTGGCCATGCTCTAGCCAAACATATATTAAAGTTACAAACTTTTAATTTAGCACAGGTATTGTTGTTATGTATATCTACTGCATGATTTTCACATAAATCATATAATTGTGTTGTTTACGTGAAATAAGAGTTGTTCTAAAATTCTCTTTTTTGTGTAAAATTTTGACATAATTAACTAATCTATAATTTAGAAACCATTAAATATATATATATATATATATATATATATATATATATATATATATATATATATATATATATATATATATATATATATATATTATTTGATTACATATTTTGTCATATATGACCAAATGTAATAAAAGTAGTATAAGATTATAATAATAATAATACACTTTATTTAGACACTAAAATCCAAAGTACAAACTCTGTTCGGTAGTGTTGACAACATTAAAACATCCTAAGAAATAAATAAAATAAAAGTACAAGTAAAACATATGAGTACGTTTGTCTAAATCTGTGTTGTACAGAACTACAAGAGAAACTAAAATTAAACAGAGATGGCATTGTTGTAGTCTATATCATATGTCAATGTAGTCAAGAAAATATACATACATATATATATATATATATATATATATATATATATATATATATATATATATATATATATATATATAAAGTAGTAGAATAAATAAATATATAATAATATGCATAGTACTTAATTATTAACAAATGACTACAGCAATATAATAGTTGTGTCAATTGTAATTATAAAAACTCAAATATATGTTAATTTGTAAACTATTAATTAATAAATTATTAAAAATGACATGCTGGTTGAGGTAATTAAGATATAATAACATCTATTTATAAAATAATACTATTTCAAAGGCATTGTAAATGTAATAATCCACGTGTTGCGCGAATACAAGTAGAAAGTCGGCTTTATCGCAACGGCGCAGACATTGCAGCGGCGTATGTTTGTCGTTGGTCTAGCTGAAATAGCGGCGCATTATGCCGAATTTCGTATCAATTACTGTTGTGTGGACAAAACAGTTGTAATAGTTGTCATCTATAATACGAGTAAAACAACACGACGTGATAAATATGTTCATAAAGATCGTTTCTCAAGTAAACGGCGAGCTTCGACAGCTTCCTTTGACACCCCTCACAACAAAGATCGACTAGTCCTGGCGCCCACCGTGATGTTGATATCTAGGTCAGCCTATTTCGTTGCAAGGGCAAACCCATAGATTTAGCAACAGGCAAATAGACGAATTATTCGCTATAAATTATCAATAAAATGCAATACGTTGACCATGAGACAATTGGTAGCCGTTATGTGCCTTGATGTTTAGAAATTGCTAACATACGCGTGGAATACGACATTAGCGACTTACTTACTACTAACGCGTGCGGCGATCTGCCGAAGACTCGAAGTGTCGCGACTCGGGGAAAAAGTACCACCAGCTTTCAAAGGCGTGCGCCCCCACAAATAAAATGTTATATTCATAAAATGATATGTACTGGATAGCAAATTTCACGCCGGATCGAATGGTACCACACACTACGCGATCTGATGCGGAACGGCGACGTTGCTCACGAAATACGACCATGACATAAGTTGTCATGTTTAATTGCGTTTTAGCGGACGATTTCTTATTAGTTCAGCGTAGTGTGTATCACCAATCGATAGAGCAATAATTTTTCTTCAAAATAAGCTTTATTCTGATTGAATTGGTCAAAAATTGACGCGGCGCAACGTTTGAGAAGAAAGCCTATTTTACGCTTAAATTTTCACCCTGGTGGTAAACGCGATGAGGCGTGCGCGCTAGCGTAACAACATAGCATCTTAGCACAGGCAGCGTGTCGCAACAGGCCGATTTTTGTTGAGTAGGGGGTCGTTTTAAAATGCTACTGAACGCGTTATATTAGAGGAACAAGAACGGAATTTGGCATACAAAGAGATAACATAATGACGTTTTTATGCATATAAATTGTATTCCACAACGGTTAATATTTCTATGTGTAAGTCATGCAGCAATATGGTTAATTTGAGTGAAAAATCCTTGCCCAAGCCTACACCAGAAGAAAAAAAACATAAATATACTAGAAACATATATGAACAATTATAAAAATTAAATATCAATATAAAAATAATAAAACTTATAATTTCCTGCAAATCATAGTGATGATAATAATTAATTATTATTATTATATTATTTATAAGTAATTAAACTATTTTGCGCGTGTGAAGTAAAACAATTAAATATTCACAGTCAGAAACGTGGCGTCTAGCGGTATTTTGTGTAAAGCTTTTAAAAGCGATTTTACGGTACCGCTGGGCGGCCGAACAAGTTGTACTCGAGGTCTGCGCGTTTTTGTGTGTGAATTTTCTTCGTTAGAGGAATGCAAGAGATTTTATTACATAACATAGTGTATGCATATGTATGTAAGATATGTGAGGAGAAGTTTGGCGGCTGTTGGTGGTCGTTTTGATGGTTAGGTCAATCAAATCGGGTCGTCTAGGATCCGCGCTGTGTCTGTGACTGTCCAAACGAATCCACCGAACCACTGTTTCAGTTCTGCTCGATTCATAGGTTAACAAGAAGACATCTTACTGATACTGTCTTTCACTGTACTATTACTATAAGCGTTTGAGGAACAGTGTGGCATATTGATGTCGCGATTTCGTTGTAAACCGACGTAAATCAACTTTTAGCGTACCGCTTGGCTCTCTGTTATGACAGCTGAACCAGCAGACGACTCTATGACGTATTACTTTTCCAAACTGCTGGGTTGTGATTGGTTGCAAGGTCCAAGATGGGCCGGTTCATGGTGTCGGTGATTTAGCTAGATTTTCCCACTTTAAGACCACTTTCTGAGGTAACCACTAAGGTGAAAAATTGGATTGTAGATGCAAGTGATTAGCTAGTGTAAACTCTTTTAGGTGCATAACACTAAACTGTTGCCTTTTTTTTGACTTTAAGGTTAAGTACAATAATGCCTTTAAATTGTAGAAGTTATAACCAAAGGTAATTTATATTATTAATAAAATTTTCTGATGGTTGCATATTAAAATATGTACTTGAAAACTAATTCATGCAGTGGTTTAGTCAAATGTCACTACACGTACAAACTGTAATTAATATATGAAAATTGTTACTATAAAATTATAATTGATAAGGAGGAAAAATCTTTAAGGGCAAAACCTTCAGTAGAATTTGTGATCACGGATAACATCATAGAAATACTAATGTAGACATATCACGCATATACAGTACCATGATAACATGTGGGGACCCCCCACATAGTTACTTACATCAGGACGGAAGGTGAAGTAAAAATTTAAGCAAACTTTGGAACAATCGAGAACTTTCAAACACAAAGAGAATTTGGAAAATTTACATTAGACGGGCAGTGAAGTTGTAATTCTGCTCGATTTCTATGATTAAATAATTTCATACATTTCCACCAATCTGTTGATTGTGTATTTTGATGTATGTGGACATCAGAGACAGTTCCACTGCCGTGTCGGAGATCAGTCAAGAGTGGCTTCCCAGAATGCACTCGGTGGTGATCGGGCCGGGCCTGGGTCGGGATTCACAGTTAGTCAATAATGTGAAGGTACGTTTTGACAGTTGTGTCCCTTGTCCATTCATATCTACATACCTGCACAAGCACACAAAAATTACCAAAGCTTTTAAACTAAGTTTTTGTTTCGTATTGTATATGTTTTATATATACATTACACTCATGTCTTAAAGATAACAGTGCTTCTCTGATGTTGTTATGCATTTAAGAACACAGTGTCTCAGTGGTAGAGCTTCGTGCTCTTGACAACGAGAACCCCGGTTTGAATCCTGTGCTGCAGTGTTAAAACCTTGGGCAAGTTTTTTCACTCTACATTGCTCTAGTTCACTCAGCTGTATGATGAGTAGCTTGCTACAGACGGTGGTGGATATTTGTACAAGCAGTCTTCGTGCATTAATTACAGCATGGCTAGATACTTCCCAGATAAGTTGAGATGGTGCTCAATATGTTTTGTACTTTTCTGGATTAAAAACTATGTATTGACCATCGTACATTTAATTTCGGCCCTACATGGCAGATACTGTATTCATGTGTGCAAGTGGAAAGAACGTAACATTGTAGACGTTATTTGGTGTGAATACATTAAAGGTAAGTTCTTATATAGCGCAGAATCCGACCTTCAGGACAGCTCAAAGTACTTTTACACTTTACTTCCCTGGCAGACCTGTTCAATCAAACACCGTCTCATCTTCTATGGGAAGCATCCAGCCGTATGATAGAATTAATACACATATCCACCACTGTCTATATCCACCACTGTCTATAGCCAGATACTTATTTATACAGGTGAGTGAACTGGAGCAATGTAGAGTGAAACAAAACTTACCCGAGGTATTAACACCACAGCACAGGATTCGAACCCGGGTTCTCTTAATCGAGAGTCCAAAGCTCTACCCCTGAGCCATTGCGCTCTACAATTACACCAATATATGTCTGCAAGTACATGAACATGTCAACAACTGTTCACAGATATGTACAATGACAAGGCTGATGTAAGAAAATGATCAGAATGTTAAGCAGATAGATTATCAAAGTGATATACATTTTTATTAAAGAAACATTAATAAAGACAATAGAACTTGCAACAAGTTTTGTTTTCTTTCAGGGCGTCATAGAAACAGCTAAAAAACAGGAACTGCCTCTAGTCATTGATGCGGTTAGTACAGTTGATCTCTTGGGGGCCACAAAATATTGAATTGAAGTTTATTTTGGTTACAACAAATATAGCGAACATCTACAAAATAGGTTTAAAACAAAAATAAACAAACATTGCAAACTAAGGTGTCTCGCTGGTGTTCAAATAGAAAACCTAATATGTTAATATGTTCTGCATATGTGTAATGGTACAAAGATATTGATACAGCCACTATATCGTAATTGTGTCCTTGTTTGTCATATTTTATGTCATAATTGTAGCTTTTTTGTCAGTATTGTATGTCATAATTGTGTCCTTGTTAGATTAAAAAAAGCCTTTGACGAAGTGCCACAGCAGAGATTACTACTTAAACTAAAGGCCTATGGCATAGGAAATTGTATGATTAACGGGATAGAAAATTGTTTGTTGATACAAGACAAAAAGTAGTAGTTGATGGGGAGGTTTCAAACTGGAAATAAGTTTTGAATGGAGTACCGCAGGGATCAATATTGGGACCTATTTTATTCTTAATATATATCAGTGATTTGGATGATGATATAACAAGCAAGGTGTTGAAGTTTGCGGACGATATAAAAGTGATTAGAACAATTTAAAATGATGCAGATAGACAGCATTTACAAGATGATCTGAATAAGTTGACCGAATTGTCGGAGAAGTGGCAAATGCTGTTTAATTTTGGGAAGTGTAAATGTCTCTGCACTGGACATGGGAATGAAGATGCACAATATACAATGGGTGATACTGTACTAAATACCACCGTAAAGGAAAAGGACTTAGGGTTAACTATTAGTGCTGACATGAAGGCATCAGAGCAGTGTGGAATTGCAGCAGCGAAGGGAAACCAAATTCTTGGATTAATTAGGCGAAATATAGTTTACAAGGAAAAAGAACTAATAATACAGCTGTACAAAATTATAGTTAGGCCTCATTTGGAATACTGTACAAGCATGGAGGCCATATTGCAAGAAGGATATGCTAGAAAGAGTACAAATGAGAGCAACAAAAATTATACAAACACTCAAGAATATTATTTATGAAATGCATATAAAGTAATGTGGTTTAACAACACTAGAAACCAGGAGATTGAGGAGATCAGATAGAAGTGTTTAAAATATTGAATGGGTATAAAAATATTGACATAAATATTTGTTTCTCGGTTAAGGAAGAGAAAGTAGTGGTACTAGATTTAAAATCTAAAATTGACATACCTAAGAAGGGTGGGGTACACTTAGATAAATAGGTTGGACTCTCGATAAGGTTGGACTCTCGATAAGCCAAAGGGCTTCCTAGTCCACCTGCCATCTAGGAGTTGATTCTATAGGTGGCAATCTTGTTAAATCTTGTTAAATGTTGTTATATGATTTAGTGTTTTGTTATGGGAGTGTGTGTAACATGATTAAATGTTTCGTTACAGGATGGAGTCTATATGATCTCACACAACCCTGACATTGTTCGTGACTACAAGAGGGTCATTCTCACGCCAAATGTTGTTGAGTACGCCCGTCTCTTCGAAGCTGTGGTTTGTATTTTAAGTGTTTCTCCAATTGAACACCTCGTGCCACTTTCATGAACTGGCCTAAGTCTACGTGCAATTTGGCAGTCTACTGGTCGTAGCTAACAGCGTAATGGCTTAGGGGTAGAGATTCGGACTCTCGACTAAGAAACCTTGGTTCGAATGGTGTGCTGCGGTGTTAAAATCTTGGGCACGTTTTTTCACTCTACTTTGCTCCAGTTCACTCAGCTGTATAAATGAGTACCTGCCTATAGACAGTGGTGAATATGTGCAGCCTTCACACATTAATTGTAGCATATGGCTGGATGATACACAGAAGAGAAGAGAAGTTGAGATGGTGTTTGATTGAACAGGTCTGCTGGGGAAGTAAAGTGTAAAAGTGCTTTGAGCGGTCCTGAGGACTGGATACTGCGCTATATAAGAACTTACCATTTTAACAGCGACTATTCAATGTAGCTTACAGCTGGTTTCATGAGAACAATTTAGCATTCCCGTAACTAAATCGCCGTAGAATTGACCTGATTAGGTTGCGGGGAATCCCTGTACTTGTCTTGTCTCTGGCCACCCTTTTTTTTCTAAGCTGCAGCCTTTGCCATCCGTGTCTTGTCTTGTCTTGTCTTGTCTTGTCTTGTCTTGTCTTGTCTTGTCTTGTCTTGTCTTGTCTTGTCTTGTCTTGTCTTGTCTTGTCTTGTCTTGTCTTGTCTTGTCTTGTCTTGTCTTGTCTTGTCTTGTCTTGTCTTGTCTTGTCTTGTCTTGTCTTGTCTTGTCTTGTCTTGTCTTGTCTTGTCTTGTCTTGTCTTGTCTTGTCTTGTCTTGTCTTGTCTTGTCGTTATACTGGCCAACACTCCTGGTGGAGTCAAACGGTCAGGGTTGGGTGCGCATGCTGTTGGGTTTTTAGTCGTGTATTAAAGCTTGTTTGAAATGTTGTGGTTTAGAAATGTTAACTATTGCATCTGGCAGGGAATTCCAGTATCTTATTGTTCTAGGGAAATAAATAATAAACACCAAGCTACGATGAATGTAAAGATATCAAGTGTAAACAATAAACATCATCATGTTGAGTGTGGGAGCGTGCCGGGAGCATTAACACATTTTGGGAGCAACCTGTATAATATATTTATAGCAACGTAAACTTACGCCTACTAATTTCAGGGTGCAGCCAAGTGCACACTTGTGAAACGGAAGTAGTGTAGCTTTATGAGGCGTTGATCAAGTTATTGACTATTACCAGCTCCTGGTTACTGGTCTTTCCATGATTGTGTCATTATTTTATTTTATGTTATACTATCCAACAGATGGCACCACCTGCTCTTTTCATACAAAGTTACAATTTTGTTGATAGAGGGCACCACCATGCATTGCCTATAAAATATTCTTCTTTACCTGCTGAATGCTAAATTTTTTATACAGCTGTACACTCGTATAATTACTCCTCTTCCACATTTTACAAATGTTGTTAATCCAGGATTGATGCCTTTTGTCATCATTAACCCATTTTATTCTGAACAGCCTTCCAAATATGGTACTCATGTTCATGTCACAATCTGATGTGAGACGTGTAAAATAACTGCTTTTATTATTCTAGCTAAATAAAGCTATTTATGTACACTGTATGTTATACCAAGAGAACATTTAAGTACATGCCTTTCTAGGTATTTAAACCCATCAGTTTGCCT
Organism: Oasisia sp. SBJ-2009; assembly: GCA_964017155.1. Classification (NCBI taxonomy): domain Eukaryota; kingdom Metazoa; phylum Annelida; class Polychaeta; order Sabellida; family Siboglinidae; genus Oasisia; species Oasisia sp. SBJ-2009. The sequence continues at coordinate 24,128,179 of OZ024860.1, read as the reverse complement.
AAAAATGTTTTCAACAATTCAAAATTATCATCATACAACATAATTGTACAAACACACCATTATATGAAACAAAATGTTTTATTTTAAGGGTAAACCAGTAAGATATGAGCACAATAGCTGAAGATGAGTCACATGTGTATATTTCTTGACAACCATTTGATTTCTGAGATAATTCTGAATGTGGTATTAATGTCAAGGATGGACCCAGACGCTGGATCATCGTTTCCCAATTCTTTATTTACATCACAACCAAGACAAGACCCTGCCACAGCCAGACGTCAGGAACACACTTCTTGGATACTCCCAAAGCATCAGTTAGTGCAGCACACACAAATCTTTCAAGCCAATTCCTCACATTTACCCGCAACTCGTAACGTACATGCAGTACGTTACCCTTCGTTGGTAGCAAGTCAAGAGTCCCTTTCTCCCGCTGTCTTCCCACCGATCAAACTGCAGTGACACCTATTGTCACTGCTAATCAACACTAACCATTAATCACCAGGTGGAGTCGCCAGTTACTGAAAAAAATAAATTCACAAAATACATAATAATATAATAGCATCATGGTGGTCCATGACATTAATATCACCGGTAGTTGCCCCGAGTGTATGGTACGTAGCATGTCTTTATCATCGAGACCTCGTGTGACTTGTGTTGTTTTCCCCTGGTGCACAGCTTGGATGTAGCCCCGACTCAAGAGACCCCCTAGATGGCGCCATTGAGCTGAGTAAGGCACTGGGTGGCGTAACGATCGTAAAGAAAGGTCCTGAAGATATCATCACTGACGGCACACAAGGTGGGGTACACATCTTCTTCTTCCATGTACTGGACTGGGCCCTTTCCGGGCATTAAACGTCCAATCGAAGCTTGTGCGCTTGGGGGGTGTATGGTCTCTTAAAAACAGTTAATATAAAACAAAATTTATATTAACTAATTAAAATGTTAATAAAGTTATTCTCTGGACTTCTGGTGATTTAAAAAATGTATTATTATGATGTACATAGTCTCATAAAGAAATTAAAGCAGATATTAAGGCCCGAAGGCCAGTTCTGAAAGCCTCTGGGCATGTGGTGGCTGATAGGCTTGTGGGGAGCCTATTCCACTGCCTAAGGGTTGCATGAACAAATGAATGGTATTCTTCTAAGGCTAACTATTCTCACTAGGTCAGTGGTCCTTTTTATGTCATCGTTTCACCCCTCAGAAAGGCGTGGACAGTGTAGTGGTCAGCATGTCCATCTGTCATGCCGGCGACCCTTGTTTAGTCAGTTACAGCAGTCATGATATATTTGGTGTAAAAACCTGGCTCTCAACATTGGGGAATGTGTAGCGGTTGTGAATGGGAGAATCGCATTAATTTGGGGACATTTGGGACGTTAAAAATCCACTGAGAATGACAAGCACCCTGGCAGTGACCATCATCAGTGCCAGCTTAGAGAGGTCAGCACGGCGTGAAAAAGACTGACTAGTTCAATGGCTCCTCATAAGATCATTACATTGTAACCACAACATGTACAGACTGGTCAGTTGATAGAACCCTGCCGAGTGCTGGAAACAACAAGAACTAGAACTCACGCTCCTGTCTTTTCTTCTTCTCTTCTCCCAAATACTGGACGGGGCCCTTTGCAGGGTGTTTAAAGTCCAACGAGAATTGTGAGTCCACTATAGGTTACACATTTACCCGCTGTATGGGATCTTTTACTTCCCCTGGCATAGGATAGAATACCAGATAGAAGGGACCACCGGCTTTTAGTGTCTCTTCCGAAAGACATGCAAATGTGGGGTGAACAAAATTGCCTAAGTTTCGAAATAGCATTGGCTGGGTTTGAACCACCGATTGACAGTCCGGTGCTCTACTGCGCGACCAATGCTCCCCACTACATTTTTGTTTTGAAGACCTGCGATTGTGACAAATATTTTAATGTCAGGTTTGGTGGATATGAAGCCCAGGACTGTGTGACTAGTTATGGTAATGAGGAAATAGTGATGGAAAATGAAGAAAACAAATCAAGGCCGACCTCACCATAGACAGCAGGGAGTACAGCAGGGGAACATGTGCTGTGTTACCATAGATGTCAACTCTTACGGATTACCCATAAGACTTATAGATTTTTAGCATTTGGCGGTGTTACGGGCGTAGGGCTAATGCTTTACGGGTAATACGTATTATCAGGTTTTTATTTCTTTTTTAATATAATAATTTTGCATGGGTCGTTATCATCTAAATAAGCAATCCTTCGTGCTTTTCGTTATCTTTTCGTGAATCGGAAAACGGCCATTTTGTTGTATTCATTTGGATGAGAGCTGCCACCTAACGTATACATGTGAACTAATGAAAGTCGCACGAGATCTATCCCAGGGTGCACTATTTTTTTCGGACACCACGCGTGAGATAGCGACTGTAAATTCACATTACATGTGAAATTTGAGTCATGGAGCCTCCAACGAAGAAACGCAAGCAGTATGCCGGAACTTTCCAGTTGTCTTGGAATGGTCAATTCCAAGGCATTGTAACAGCCAGCAAGCTTGGAAGCAACCATGCATGGTGCACCGTGTGTTGTCGCGACATAGATTTTTGTCCAGAGTCTTACAGGTGTTGATCAGTAAAGGTTGGCATCTATGTGTGTTACATAAATATTGACCTCACAGAGTAGCCACACTTTTAATTGGCTAGAAAATACTTGTCACTGAATAGAAACATTAATTTTCGATTTGTTAAAAAACTTAGATCTCGAGCACACTTCTGCTATGTGACTGCGGTTGTCTTGCCAGACTATTATGGGCTACATGTGTGTATTTCTCAGTTGATACATTTGAGCAGTTGTCCCAACTCTGAGTCTGAGCCCTGCAAGGTTCATAGCACTTCTCTTGAACATGTCTGCTTCCCTTTCTAGCATTGGAACTTGTACCTCTGTCAGGGGTTGACTACCCCCCTAATCAGTGTCTGTGATGACTTCTGTTTTCTAGTCATTCTCACGATGTTCTGTCACAGCTGTGTGTCTCAAGGCAATAACCCTAACAACACAAAATATTTCTGAAAAAGGTCACTATACGTTACTGTAATGACATTTTAAAGTGTTTTTGCATATAATTATACTCAGTCACACTTCTATTGTATTTCAAACTCAAACTTCTACTGTAATTTTCTTTATTTCATTCCAGAAAGTACTTTCAGGCTTATTGCATTTTTAAATTCAGCATTTTAATGTTTGATTGAAATTACTATTTAACTTAAATTATCATTGTAAATGTTATCGTGTTTGCTGTTTCTTATGAACACTAAACAAAGCATTCTGCCAAGTCATGTCCAAATGCTGTTTTCTTTTAGCTTCAAGCACATGGGCGATGTTTCCTTGAACCAGTTTCCAATTTCAATTTTTGCATACTATGCAGCAGAGTAAAAGCAAATTAATAATCATGAGCTGTGGTTTCAGTAAGACGTTACTGTCAATGCGTTTGCAGTGGATTCTGGTCAACGAGCAAATGTATCTTGTTGCTGTATTCATAGAGAAATGTTCGGAGGCTTTGAAGGATTGTGGAATTATTTGCTTGACATGTCTGTTAATGATGGAGTCAATATCTTAATGTGCTAGCTAAGATCTTAACCAGAAACATCCAACAACATGAGCAGTTGGTTACTGGGTAATCATATGGAGATTACCTCTATGAAAGATGATGAGGCGTTGATTTTTGAGATTTATTTTCAGCTGCAGAAAGATTAATGGAGCGTTAAAGTATTAAATAAATACGGATGTGTGTTTTGCATATACATGTCTGCTGTGACAAGATAAATAGAGTTCTTCTGACAAGCGGATGAAAAGTGGAGTAGAAAATGTGCAGGTCATTTTAATGCCTAGTTGGCATTTTGCTAATTTATGTTAATGAATCAGCTATGCATACATGTTTGTGGTTTTGAAAGGGTTACTTTAAATACTGTGATTAATCTGATAGATAATGAACATATACATGAAACAGTGTTTGGATTAAACAAATTTAGTGCTCTGACAATGAGTCTGAAATACTTGGACCCTAAAGCTAAAACGGGTCTAAGTATGCCTAAATGCAGTAAACCCTAGCCTAAGAATGGGTGAGTGCAGTTGTGACTAGTAATAGACACTTGGCTGCATGCATGCATGCATTCACATCTCGCATATTTTGTATATACATTTTTATTGGTAATCGAAAACAGTTTGAAAAGTAAAGTATATCATTATATCTTAATCATGCACACATCGTTTTATTATTTTGGTACCTCAGCCAGTCAAAATCTGACAGTCTTCTCTTTTTGACATTTTAAATGCTGGCAAGGTCATGATAAAACAAAACTGGATACTGAAAGGACGGTTTATGTGACAGGTGATTCAAGTAACTTTACCTAGTTTTGGTACTAGCCACCAGTGCTTACATACACTAGTGAACATTTTCACAGTATAGTTGCTAGGTGGCCACACCATTTCGCTGTTACGAAATGAAAGTGTGATAATCGTCATAATTTATATATTTTGTATTTCTTTATAAACGTCTTAATTAACAAAAGCCAAGAAACAACTTTGATTAACCTTAGAGTTGTATTAAAGAGACTCCATGAAAGTTAAGAGATGGTATTTGGAGTGCGACGGCAGTATAGAATTACTGTAGCATACATTTAAAACAAATATTAAAAATATTATGTGGAGATACAGCATAAAACCCTGCGTTAATAATATATTTATAAATCAATAAGTTAGAAGGTAAATTGGATGTTAATCTACATAAATTAAACTGTTGATAATTTTGTTCTTCATAATATGAGAATTGTGTCCTCTGAATGATTCCCAACATCACCCCCTATTTGATAAAATTCTAAAACAAAGCATTACTTGTATTGAACTGGTATGCCTATGTATAGTAAGATTGGATTTAGCTGTACAGAGAAATATACTACTTGGCCTGACATAATTAATCGTCTAGCATAAAGTGCCTGTACTAAGGCAGACATATTTTCTGCGGCACAATACAGCTAGCAGAATAATTCAATCAGGATGCTTGAATGATTAATATTAGTTGTACTTGGGCAGTGCCACAGGCCTAGTTGTGGGGCTGATCGTGTCGATAATTAAACCCACTGGTGTCTTCATACAGATGAAAACCTTCTGATAATGCACTAGCTGGTCTCACCCATTCAGCATTGTTTCCTCCAGTGCAGACGACAAGTTATTAGGCTGAATTCTGCAAGCATCACAGACTATAGGATATTAGGAAAGGTTTGACCACTTAATTCCTGATGGAAGCTGATTATTAAATACAACGATCGAGGCATAAATTATTCTTCCAGTCATAAATTATCCTTTTATACTCCCACAACTGTATTTTAAACATATTATATTCTTTCAGTTCTAGCTATGAGTTTTGGTTCCTCAAATGATATAGGTCCATGTAGAAAACAAAACTGTTTAGGGAATATTGAGGATTGTTCCAGCAACCATGATTTTGTATTTACTGACCAAACTAATTCAGTCTTAGACTAAATATTATAGCTTGTCTATCTATCTATCAATATTTACATAAGAAACAACTTTAGTAGATATATTTAATTTTTTTAATACTGTTACAATGTTCACATAAGAACCTGTTGTTGAACATCTAAAGCAGCCTATTGTACATCCTGGGGAACTGGGATGTAACGGGACCAAGGAGCAAGACTTGGGTACCGATGTAGACATCCTCTTGTGTGGTTGTCAGAACTGGTGTAGTCTCAGCCTCCGTTGGCTGCCGATGGACCGTAAGTGCTGACGCAGCCACCTAGCAGCGACTACAGGAGGCAGAGCCCGCACGGGTCAATACTTTGTTCACATCGTCGTTTACCAGTTAACTGTCACGGCATACGGACAGACGCTAGCGTTGTGGACACTCAAGTCTACTTGCTGTCACATTCCACGCGATTGATGCAACTTTATTTAAATAACTTCACGATACCATCAAATCGGCCTTGGCATCGCGTTCACCCGAGCTGATCATATCTACCCCTGCTGTGGACCGTAGGGTGAGTTTCTGATTTTGTTTAATTGTATCTTTATCAAACGCTGGTGTGTGTAAAACGTATCTATTCGTGCAGTTGACTGGTTGCTTTATTGTTGCCTCGTATGGAAGTTTTCGGCGGTTGACATTTAAAAGGATTATGGCTATTCTGAGTTAACTGGTTTAGTCAAATAGCATTTCTGCACGTTTCGTTGCCCGAATGCAATTTCATATTCAGAAATTTGCCGTTGCGTTTTGGTTTGAGTGTGCGGTTACGCAGTGACTGGTAAGATATTAAGTTTATTGTATTGTCGTAACAACATTTTCTCCCTGATTGCAGTGATAGCGTAGATCTGTGACAGCCTAGTTACTTCGTACACGGCTCACAGTCAATGCCCGGTGACGTATTGGGCACGTCTTATTGTTTGTTGTTTCTGTTCTCTGTTCGGCAGCAGACTGGTCAATATTGTAGTACCTGAACTATAATTTAACAAGATTGCCACCTACAGAATCAACTCTAGATGGCAGGTGGACAAGGAAGCCCTTTGGCTTATCGAGAGTCCAACCTATCTATCTAAATATAACCCGCCCTTCTTAGGTATATGTAGATCTTATTTTTAAACATATTAACACTACTAGCACCTACACAATCAGCTGATAATCTGTTCCATTCATTAACTGTTCTTTGTGAAAATGAGAATTTTCTAATATCTAATCTACACTGCTTCTTTGCTAATGTAATTCCATGTCCTCTAGTCCTTCTCTATTCCTTAATTGTAATGTGCCCACTTATACTGCACAATGGTTTGATGGTATTACACTACCAAATCACGGCTACTTGTCTGATTTCATTCTCATTTGTAATTCACACTGCACAAATAAATGTAACCGAGCACCCATGGAGATAAGAAGGTTAAGACGAAAGCAACTAGAAGAACTTATATATTTAAAGAATAAAATAGATTTTGAGAAAAGGATATTTGTAAGGGTAATAGCAAAACTAGAATGCACACACCGTGTTCATTGAAGAACAGTGTAATCCAGATGTTTGAACATGAGACATTACTTATTCTCATCTCTGAGAAAATATATATTATTGCTTTAAGTTTAACATGTAGTGTCTTCTAAACTGTTGTTTTCTTAAGATTCTAGATGAGTTTTTACAGAACACAGAACAAAAGACCAATGGGAGTAATGGAGCAGACAAAACTGATTTAAACCGAGAACACCCTAACACTGACTGCCATCAGGTGGAGCCACCTGTTGCATCATCAAATAGTCCAATATATCGCGAAAGGAATGTTCGATTGAGTGGAGATTCATGGAAGTATTTCTATGCCCCGTGATTTATGGTTGAGTCGTCATAAACAAGACGATGAAGCACGGGCGAATATTGGCAATCGCACTGATGTAACTTCGTTAAGGATGGTGGCCTGACGTATTAGTTGGGTACACGGCGAGACAGTTTATGTGTCTCTTCGCACGTTTATGAGTAAATAGTTTGATTGATATGAATCAGCCATGGCTAACAGCATTACTTTTATAGTAACCATCCAGTGCTCTAGCATGGTGCCTATGTGGTCTAGACATTGTCATATGCCCTGTGGATCTATAGAGTATGTTGTTTTGGTTCAGGGCTTTATGCAGGACAAAGTTATTGCCAGTCACACATGTTTCGGTGGACACATGGATGTGAACTGTTAAGCCAGTTTACAAACTTTAAAATGTGTCGGATGACCTGAAATGGACTCAAACACACATGTGACACCATTTACGCTCACATCTAAGGCATAAATGACAATATCTATGGGTTTGGAAGACCTTTTTTGCGCCTTCATTTTTTTACCCTGTCCACCAATATTTCTACCCATCCACAACGGTTTTTACCCATCCAAATGACGGGTGGCGGACGGGTCTCTGCATAAAGCTATGTATTGGTTCAAAACGCTACCTATACTATGCGTCACTTAAGGCTTAAAACATGAAGAACTAACTGGGCTAGTAATCTCAAAACGTTGTCGGCCTGACCAAATACATGAAAGTGATTTTAATGCTATATGTTTACATGATCAGATATAGATAAATATTATCGCCTGTTGTTTTGAAAGTTATCACATATGGATGTAGATCAGGGCTTTATGCAGGATCAAATTATTGCCAGTCACATGTTTTGGTGGACACGTTGATGTTAACTTTTAAGCTAGTTTATAAACTTTCAAATTGTGCGTGATGACCTGAAATGGGCTACAAACACACGTTTGACACCATTTACACTCACTTTCAATACATAACTAACAATATCTATAGTTTTGGAAGACTTTTTTTTTTTTTTTTTTTTGCTCCTTCGTCCACAACCCGTCCTCCATATTTCTACCCGTCCATATTCGTTTTTACCCGTCCAAATGACGGGTGGACGGGTCTCTAGATAAAGCTATGATGTAGATCCTAGACACATGCAAGCATCTTTGACCACTCACACATAAGCAGAAGTATATACAAAGTGACTAAACACACATTGGCAGGCAGTAAACCTTCAGCATGCAAATTGCAGTCATAGGAGCGTAATAATAAATGAAATATGAAACCTAGGAGCTTTAATGTTCGGTAGACGAAGCACTGACGTTGTGAACAATACTTATGCTTAATAAACAGAAATTGGCACGCCATATACCTTCAACTTATTCTAGTATTCCAAATATTATTTATAAAAAATATTAATGAAGGACAGTTACTTGCTATATTAACCACAATTTTGCCACAAAAAATGCTTTTTGTTGTTAAGAGTATTATATAAATATATCGATAAATTAGGAACCGATAAAAGTGCACTATGAAATTCACACGTGACACACTGCTTATGTGGTTATGACATGATGTAGTGTTTTGTCACCATAAATCCAGCCGAGCTGTGCACAACTCTGCTGTATCATGTGACCATGCACCAGCAGCTAATCTGCAGATGTGACCCTGGAGCCTCATTCACTGCGAGATTCCCCCATTGGGATCGCTGTAGAGGTCTTTAATTGCTGGCAATTGCTGTTGACTCGATGGGCGTAACGAGATTGCTGTGGTCTTGCTAGGCGGAGGCAGCCTCAAGCAGTCGTACTGTACTCTCTATTCTTGTTGTCCACCTCTTGTTCCTGTCGTCAGCCTCGGTGAGCCTGGCCATGGTTACCGTCATCTTTTCTTCATCTTTTCTTCATCTTTTCTTTCCTCTCGTCACCTTTCTCTCACTGCGTTCTCTATCAACAGTCTTCAACTCCGCCTGTCTTCGGCTGTTGTTCTCCATCCTCCCACAGTTTCCAGATCTCTCTTCTGCCGTCACATTAGAGCGCAATGGCTCAGGGGTAGAGCTTCCGACTGTCGACTACAAGAACCCGGGTTCGAATCCTGTGCTGCGGTGTTAAAACCTTGGGCAACTTTTGTTCACTCTACATACATTGCTCCAGTTTACAGATGTACAAATGAGTACCTGGCTACAGACAGTGATGGATATGTGTACGAGCAGCCTTCACGCATTAATTGTAGCATATGGCTGAGAAGCCGAGATAGTGTCTGAGTAAACAGGTCTGTCAGGGAAGTAAAGTATAAAGCGCTTTGAGCGGTCCTGAGGACTGGATACTGCGCTGTATAAGAACTTGCCTTTACTTTTTTACTTTTGCTTTCTCTGTCTTCCTCGCCTCCTTAATCCTCCCACTTTCTGGTTATCCAATCTCTTGCCAATTTTTCATCTCTAATTCTTTATTCATATCCGGCCCATTTCAAACTACTCCTCACAAATTTCTTCTTAGAACTTTCCTTCACTCTCAGTTCATCCATTCTTCTTTGATCCGGTCTCTTCACTTCCACCATTCTTCTTATCCAGTTGTTTTCACAAACCTGCACCTTTCTATGCTGTCTCTGTCCTAAACAAGTTCTTCAGTCCACAGATGAAATAATTGTACCCAGCTAGGAGTTTTGATCATGTTTAAATGCATACGTTTCTTGCGTAACTTATTCACCAGGTTAAGTCATGTATTTCAATAAATCAGTGGCAGTAATTGTCACCAACACGGTATTGTGAACTTACATTTACTCTAATGACCATTCCATTCCTGCTGTTGCCAAATTCAACACGGCATTGCTGGATTTGTCACAGGAGTAAATTTAACTTCAAAATACTGTCTTGGTGACAATTACTGTCATTGATTTAATCATTGTTAAGTTAACAATTTTAATCTAACTCCAGTGATGCCCCCTGCGAAATAACTAACAACTGAAAAAGTAAAAACTTAAAATGACCACCTTTGTGTGTGTTTTCAAGTGTTTTATTAGTAAGCAGAGCATACTAAATTATGTTGATAATCATTATCGTAATTAGTTTTTGTGTGTATTCCTGTTACTTGTTTCCAAACTCCAGTGCAAGATCATGTGTCAGTTCTACTGAACAAAATTCGATTTATGATATTAAATTAACACACATACATGCGAGCATGCACTCATGCATGTGTGCATATGCACACACGCATGCACATAAACTGACACGCACACGCATGCACGCATGCACACCACACACACAAGCACACCACCACCACCACCACCACACACACACATGCACGCATGCACGCATGCACGCACGCACGCACGCACGCACACACACACACACACTTCCTAATCTTGTAGACTTGAAGATTACAGAATTTTTGGTTTGCTAACATATCTATACTACTTCAATTATGTGTTTGGTGTAATTGATGCCTCTGTTTTTGGAATGATATATATTATATTATATATATATATATTATATGACAGCATTCTTCATAAAGATAAGCAATCTGCTTGGTTGATGGAACACTAATAGTATCATTATTATGATATCAAAATGTTGTTGTCATCATTAAAAACACCATTGTAGCTGGCATAAAATTGTGACAAAATCATAAATATGCAATGAATAAATTGCATTTTAATGCATTTGCATAATGCATTTATTGGTCTACTTTGCATTTGCCAAGAAAAGTTTAAATTTACTCATGTCTTCTTTGCCCAATTTGCGATTCATCTAAATGTCAATTCTGGTGAATGGGCACTAAATCTGAGCTGTTAAAATGTCGGCGTACGTTAACTTTCTTCTTTCTGATATGCGTAAAATGCATGAAATGTTCAGCCGCACCAACTCTGTCTTCGTTCTTTGCATCGTGAATATGCATCAATGACCTAATGTTGGTTCGTCATATGGAAGCATAAACATTGCCTCCTTTCCGCCGCGTGCACACGTCCATATGCTTTGGATCATGCCGAGTTATCATAGCTGTCAACTAGCGTAATTCGGTGGCAATTTGCGGCGATGAAGAACTGCTTTGATGGTTCTGCACCGTGTCTCTTGTTGCCCGATGTCTTCGGTTTGTGAAGACGCTGAGCGACTCGTGATGTAAGGCGTGCGTGCGTTGTGTGTTGGTATTGAATCAATTCCAATCGAGTGAGAGCAGCAACGTGATTATCCGTCGGACAGTCATGATCTTGGCAGTAGCGTGAGTGTACATAACATTCAACTGAGTTGCGTGGACACATGTCTTCTGGGACATTTCTGTCAGGAGAAGAGGTCATCTGCGAATTTAGAATATATTTGTCAAAGTTTGACCAGTGAAGTCTTCAGAAAATCGAACATTTGCGGAAAAAGTAGAATCACATGCAAGGCAAAACGGATGAAACGGAACGATCTAAAAACGAAGTTGTGTGAGGAATTAAGAGCATATAATGCAAACTAATACTACTGGTAAGGTAGGATATTTACAAAGCTTGAGGTTGACTTAATACGTAAGAGTAACTTAAATGTAAGACTGTTTGTAAGAAAGGTCACCGAAAATGTGACCTTTACTGAAGCAGGTTTCTGCAGACTACAGTTGGCGAAAGGCTACAAAAAGTGTGTGACCTTTACAACGCTGAAGTTGTTTGCAAACTGAGGTTGATGGAAGGCTAAGTTTAGATTTACCCGTGAACCGAGAGCATGAGAACTTTAACTTGTTTATCAGGAATTCTCGCTGTGGTTGTTTTTTATAGAAATGAACATCTGTACAGTGTATATGGATGTAATATTTTAATCTTCTTCCCTTTTAATGTTTCGTGATGATCATATGAGAAACATACCAGGTTTTCTTTTCAATATTGAACAACTGTGCACTTTTAAAAGTTATAGTACAATTTTGTATGAAGATCTATGTGAGCACAAATAAAATCATCATGTTTTGTTTAATTTTCTGGAATATTATTGTCTGAAAGTTATTTCAAAATGACAATAGTGAGAAATGTTATGTTCATAATCATCCTTGAAATCTAACCATGGACATATATAATATACCATTAGATAGGATTTTCAGTTTTGGTATTTTGAATTGTTCCAAATGTTTTCATTTGGAAAATGTCTAGCTAAGATCACATTAAGAAAAGTGTACCTCACCTTAATACAAATATATGTATCAATGTGTATGAATAAGGTATCTTCTTACTTTGCTGTTTATGTAAACTGTATGAATTTCACTTTTAGTTAGGAACAGAAGTAACTTTAAATGTCAGCAACTCAGGATAAAAGACTAAAGTTGAAGGCTGCTCAGGTACAGAACAACCAGAACACATTTAGATCATCCATCAGGTAGCAGTTCGTTATGAAATGAAAACTACACAAAATGTGACTATCTCCTAGCAGGAAGCAGGCCAACTGTGAGATGTGTGGACTTATACTGAAGAAAACCTGTTGCTTAGTGACTTTTAAAAGACAATTGAAAACTCACCTATTCCGGGCTGCGTATGAAGTGTAGACACCTGTCAGTTTATTTAATTTGTATTTTATTTTTACCTATTCATTATCTTTTATATGTTTTACATTAATTTTACAAAATGTCATACTCATTATTTTATTATCAATATACCATTTATTTTAATAATTATCTTTAGCTAACTTATTTTATTATTTAATACTATTACTTATTATACATATTTTATGTATTTTATTTACCTTTAACAAACTTAATATTATAATTCCACAACACATGTATACAGACTCATGTACAGCGCCTCAAAATGGATATACTAGATTTATGGCGCTTTATAAATGTTATTATTATTATTACTATGACCAAAACTACATATTTATCAGACTGAAAAGATGCACATGTCTGACTGATGAACCAGCAATTAGACGTGGTCACGCGATGCTGTTCTGGCGGTGATCAGACCTCGTACTTAGCCACTGGAGATATAAACTGACGGTTATCCACTTAGCTCTGTTTTATCTCATTATGTTGAATGCCTGCGACGAGATTAAAGTTTCAGCCACTAGTTATGAGCGCCATTGATTGCGGTTGCGCAATTGCCATCGCCATTGTACTCATGCATATTTTACCGTCGCTCATCAATAGTACGAGACGAAACAGGTGGTTTTGAGATTACGAGCATTGTGCAAGAACTTGGTAATTGCGTTTGCGCTAGTTACCGTTGAGTGACTTGGCATGTTAGGCCCAGGCCGACTTGTAGAGGCTTGAAAGACACGTCACGTTAAACCACGGCATGAGACAACGGCTTTGTTTTGCGTGTAGCACTAACTAATTACATCTCGTCTCGCTGGGGCTGCCGAGGTATTTTCAGCCACAAAGTGCGCATGGATAATGGAGAGGTGTTTAGCATTTAACGGATGGTTGTGTGGTGATCTTTTACACTTTAAAGCATGTTTGTTTTGTAAGTACCCTTTCGTCTCGCCCTGCTCCTCCTCACCCTGCTCTTCCTCACCCTGCTCCTCGCCCTGCTCCTTGCCCTGCTCCTCGCCCTGCTCCTCCTCACCCTGCTCCTCCTTGTCCTGCTCCTCGCCTGCTCCTCCTCACCCTGCTCCTCACCCTGCTCCTCCTCACCCTACTCCTCACTCTGCTTCTCCTGGCCCTACTCCTCCTCATGCTCCTCCCCATGATCTTTGATCATCCTCAATCTCATTCTGTACACTTTTGCCGTTCTTCAGTGTCTTTCTTCCTCTGTCTCATTCAGAGCTGTCTGTTTTTTCTTCTATTTTTCCTTTATCTCTCTTTATTTTTTATCTGTCCTCTCTCTCCCCCTCTCCTCTCCCTCTCCCCCTTTCTCTCTCACCCTCTCCCTCTCTCTCCTCCCCCTCTCTCCCTCTCTCTTCTCTCTCTCCCCCTCTCATCTCCCTCTCTCTCTCTCTCCCTCTCCTCCCTCTCCTCTCACACTCCCACTCTCTCCCTCTCTCTCCTATCACTCTCCCTCTTTCTCCCTCTTTCTCTCTCCCTGTCTCTCTCCATCTCCCTTTCTCCCTTTCTCCCTCTGTCCCATCCTCATTCCCTCTCCTTCTCTCCCCCTCCCTCTCTCCTCATCCCCTCTCTCTCTCTCTCCTACCACTTAGACCCCTCTGGCAGTGTGCCTGAATCGGTCATCAGCAGATGCCTGGGACAAAGTGAAATGGACATGTCAGAGAGCCCGTCAGTCGCCAACAGTCATTTAAGGCAGTTGTCAATAGATCTGTCGGAGCCCGCGGCCGGTGGGATCAATTAACTGGACTCCGGGCGGACGTCTTGCACAAATAGTCAACGTGATTGTCTGAGCCGCATCGATGTCGTGTTGTCATGATTACATGTCCAGTCGGTGTCGACTGCAGAATCTGTCAACTGCAGTCGCAATCACACCTGTGGTAGACAGTTCCATCTGCCCCTGATCCGACACATACCAATAAAACATTCATGTTTTCAGATCTCTAAAACGAGACCATATTTCCACCGTGTGCCAATGCAATGCAAGCGTCGTGCTCATAAACCATCCCATTCATGCAGGAATCATTTGAGCTACAAATTGCTGCGCGGCGTCGAGAAATCACCAAAACATCATAACGACGATTCATCCCCATAACTTTATAGCCGTGTGTTTGTGAGACTGCGGTGATCCTATCCCAGCATGCCTCTGTTTTACAGGCCCGCGGTGTCCGTTCGGGGACAGATCTCAGACAAACTGCATTAACCACACTTGATGAATAACCCGGTCTAGACGCTGGGAGTATCATACATGTTCGTCTCTATTTCGCTGATAAGCACGACATCAATTGGCGACGCTAACATATATTCTACGCAAGTTTAGTCTACTACGCAGAACTTGTCAGATTTACCACGCGTTCGCATCGAAGCAATGTTCCGTTGCGATCGCCGATAACCACTTGTCGGGTTGTCCGCAAGATAACGCTGCAATATTGGTGTCGAGGGGGCATTTTACCTGATCTAGCCGCGCGCATTTAGCTGTCTAACATGTGATTTACGTAGTCTTCGCTGCGGTTCTGTTGCGTTATTGTCAGTGTCCGGTTGTCTCAATTTAGGAAAGGTGCCTCTTGTTTTTGTTTTAATCTATATGCAAAGATATGGCATATGACTTGTCGTCTATACGCAGGAGTTATCGGTGGCACGTGTTGGATTCATTGGTACGGCGCATTGTGGTCCCATTGGAATGTCGAAACTGTCGGCTTCAAATTCGCCTATTTGGGATCTAATTCGTTCAGTGGCCTGCCGAGAGCTAGTTTTGCACACATACTGAGAGAGCTACTCCCACAGTCATAACCTGTGTATTAATTCTGCATGCAGTCAACCATTTTTTTCCATGTTCTTCGGTGGAAATGTAGCATCAATTTGTCACTGGACTGAAGTGGAAAAAATCAACTGTATATGCTTGAATATGGTCATGGAGTAATATGATAATTATTGTTTAATTAAAATACATATTTAATGTATGTTTGTCATGACATGTTGAAGTTAATTTGGGGAAAATCCTTAAAAAAATATTCATCTGTCAAATTTTACAAACTTAAAAGAATATTGATGTGAGGCAGCATATAATTTCTAAGACAAGATGGATAGCTGCATTATGCAGAAAAAAGAGTGTAGCTTGCGAACAATTCCAAACTGCAAAGTGTTTAATTATACCACGTCTTCTTTAAATTTGTTGTTTTCCAGACCGTTTCCTCAACGCGCAAAAAGCATATAATGTCATTTTATGCTTGTATAACTTTCGTTTGCATTCGGACCAGCAATTTATTTAACATTTTATCACCCTCCTTACATTATATCAAATGTTTAGTTTTACTATTTATATTGTTGCTGTAATTACTATACACATACCTACTCACTGTTATATATATATATATATATATATATATATATATATATATATATATATATATATATATATATATGTGTGTGTGTGTGTGTGTACATTACCTCAATAATAAGTATATTCTATTTTTATTTGTCATTAAATAGTTTTCTCTACATAACTCCTGGTGTCTGACTTAAATTTAGACGTTATCTCTGGGAGAAACCAACTTTAGCTGTGAGATTATCAAGAGATATTATATCTTATCTGTAAGATGCAAACCCAGTTGTAGGACAATTTAAAATAAGCTCACCACCTTCCGTCCAAGACGATAATCTGATGTCAGAAACTAACAAGCCACTGAAGGGTGCTGGGCAGCTAAAAGGATATCAGTGGCATGGCAGGGCAATCAATAATTAACAGTCTAGTTAATTTCGACAATAATCTATGCACGGAGAGGTAACGTATGTAAGGCCGGCTACGTGGCAGACATTCATAATTAAAGCAAAGATTACGGCATTGCTATCTTGCCAGCCAGAAGCGTGGATGCCGTGAATCGGGGCTTAGGGCTACAGGACAGTGTAAGAGGCGGTTCTGTCCACGTCTATTGATTCTAATTAACCAGGCAACGTCCTGTCAACTCGGCCTGAACGATGGATGGCCAGTCGGTTCCGTGAAGATCGTTCCCGCTGGAAGTGTAGCTGCCGTTTTGATTCGACGACTCGAGTTTTGTGTGGGAAAGGTACACGTTTGTTCAGTATGCGTGGACTTGCGTTCTTTGGTCTGTCGTGGATGTATGACTGAATTGATTAGTGTAATGACAGACATGTTATTGTAGGTTTGTTCGCAAGGTTGTTGAAGACACCAACTGCTGGCTTGATGTTTTGACTCTGTGTTAGTGTAGGGAACATGTATGTTTATTTGTTAAGTCTTGACAGACTTAATTTTAGCAAATTATCGACTTTGGACTATTGGGATTTCTTTTTAAAGAATGGACATGTAATTATAGGTGTAATAATTATGGAGGCACAGATAGATTCAAGACTTAATTGCGTATGTGTGCTGTTTTAGGGTAAGGATTAAAGTTAGGGTTAGTGTTATAGTTAGGGTTAATTTGTGCCAATTATTTATCAGAGTCAATAATTAGTGCAGATTATGTGGCATTCTTCAGGATAGTTCATAATTATTGAATGAAACTCGTACATACATGCATATACTGTATGTTGAAAGTTGCATGTTATATCAAATGTTGCCTATTATTGGGCAGTTTTTATTAGTACATATGATGAGTTTGTTGAGTGGTGATGACTTGATTGATGCACATTTGACGGCTCGTAATTTCCTCCAGTTCAGTTCTTTGTGCACACGCATTGTGTCATTTACATGTCACCGGTCACGTGAATATGAGCAGGATATTGCGTATTAATGATATCTGATTGACTACACTTGAAAATCTGCATGAAGAGGTTATTATAGATTCCACACTTATTTGCATGTGTTTTAATGACACATTTTATAAAAGAAATCTAATGTCATTTATTTTTTCTAGGTCCTTGGCACATGATGTATTTGTCTTTACGATGATTGCAAACATGAGAATAAGGTTTTTCTATTCAAACGCCAGTATCTTACCAATAATGTGTTCATGTTTTTTGAGAATCAGACAGATCTGTGTTTGTGTTTTGGGTAGAAACATCTGTGATTTTATTGCTGCGGTTTTATAGTATTCAGGAGATAACAGTTCCCTTTTCCACAACCTTTATAAGTCGTCTGCGTCGGCCAGATCCACGTTTTAGTATGCTGTTATTTATCGAGCGTGTAATTACCCTCATTGCAGATGCATTCACCTTTAATGGCAGCATCGACGAACAACGATAACGGTTTGCTTAGCAATGCGACTCGATCAAATCCATTGAGCAGCCAATTTCGCAGGTAGTTTATGTCTTCGGTTTTCCAGCAAGCAAGTATTGTCGACATGTGTTCGGTCACATGATTTATTCAAGTCTTTTTTGCAGAAAGCATTTCTACTTGGATGGTTTTTAGATATTCGTGTGGGAAACCGTTTTATCTTAGAGATGCTAATAAATTTGGCTGACATTTTGAGTTTTTGTTGTTAATGCAGCAATCAAGTTCATAAAATGTACGTAGATCCCACGATATGGGAATGTTGACGTCATAAAGTAATCTGTCTGTTATTTTTTTAATTTACATTAAATTAAGATTAAGAATTATGTCTAAACTAAGTAGAACTTCAGATAGTGTGATCCACTTTTCACTTTCATATCAGTGGCCGTATTAATTTTACTTTTTTTTAAGACCTACAGAAGTGCTTTTCAAATAACTTAACTTAAAAGGTGATTGAGAATGAGTAAGCCACTGACATTTTGTCTGCTCATAACTTGTTACCATAGCTCTATGCAGATGGGTGGATGGGTGGTGGGCGGGTACAACATGAAGGAGCAAAAAAGGTCTTCCAAAACCATAGATATTGTCAGTTATGCCTTAGAAGTGAGTGTAAATGGTGTCATGTGTGTTTGTAGTCTATTTCAGGTCATCAGACACATTTTAAAGTGTAAACTGGCTTAACAATTCACATCCATGTATCCACCAAAATATGTGTGACGCAATAATTTGGTCCTGCATAAAGCCCTGCTTGTTATACATATTTATGGTGTAAATGTGGTGTGGTTGTTTCACTTGCCCTGCTTGCATGGCCATGCTGTGCCCATGGGAGACTAATTGGAATTAATTTTAGAGACCTGTGTTGTCATGATTGCACTGCCAAGTTGCTAATTGCAGGCCGTGTGTAGAGGTGGTAGTATTTGTACAAGTAGCTGTAGTGGTCGTTACAGAGGAGAGACTGGTAAAGAGAATGTGAGAAGAGTAAATGACAAAGATAGTGAGACTAGAGAGAGACTGACAAAGAGAATGAGTGAGGAGAGACTGGCAGAAAGGATGAGTGAAGAGAGACTGGCACAAAAAGTGGGTGATGAGAGACTGTTAAAGAGAATGAGAGACTGACACATAGATGAGTGAGGAGAGACTGATGCAAAAACGAGTGAGGAGAGACCGACAGAGAGTGAGTAGAGACCAACAGTGAGAATGAGGAGAGACCGACAGAGAGAGTGAGTGAGGAGAGACCAACAGAGAGAGTGAGTTAGGAGAGACCAACAGGGAGAGTGAGTGAAGAGAGAGTGAGTGAGGAGAGACCAACAGAGAGAGTGAGTGAAGAGAGAGTGAGTGAGGAGAGACCAACAGAGAGAGTGAGTGAGGAGAGACCGACAGAGAGAGTGAGTTAGGAGAGACCAACAGGGAGAGTGAGTGAAGAGAGAGTGAGTGAGGAGAGACCAACAGAGAGAGTGAGTGAAGAGAGAGTGAGTGAGGAGAGACCAACAGAGAGAGTGAGTGAAGAGAGTGAGTGAGGAGAGACTGACAGAGAGTGAGTGAGGAGAGACCAACAGAGAGAGTGAGTTAGGAGAGACCAACAGGGAGAGTGAGTGAGGAGAGACCGACAGAGAGAGTGAGTTAGGAGAGACCAACAGGGAGAGTGAGTGAGGAGAGACCGACAGAGAGTGAGTGAGGAGAGACCAACAGGGAGAGTGAGTGAAGAGAGTGAGTGAGGAGAGACCGACAGAGAGTGAGTGAGAAGAGACCGACAGAGAGAGTGAGTGAGGAGAGACCGACAGAGAGTGAGTGAGGAGAGACCAACAGAGAGAGTGAGTGAGGAGAGACCGACAGAGAGTGAGTGAGGAGAGACCAACAGGGAGAGTGAGTGAAGAGAGTGAGTGAGGAGAGACCGACAGAGAGAGTGAGTGAGGAGAGACCAACAGGGAGAGTGAGTGAAGAGAGTGAGTGAGGAGAGACCGACAGAGAGAGTGAGTGAGGAGAGACCAACAGGGAGAGTGAGTGAAGAGAGTGAGTGAGGAGAGACCGACAGAGAGAGTGAGTTAGGAGAGACCAACAGGGAGAGTGAGTGAGGAGAGACCGACAGAGAGTGAGTGAGGAGAGACCAACAGGGAGAGTGAGTGAAGAGAGTGAGTGAGGAGAGACCGACAGAGAGTGAGTGAGAAGAGACCGACAGAGAGAGTGAGTGAGGAGAGACCAACAGAGAGAGTGAGTGAGGAGAGACCGACAGAGAGTGAGTGAGGAGAGACCAACAGGGAGAGTGAGTGAAGAGAGTGAGTGAGGAGAGACCGACAGAGAGTGAGTGAGGAGAGACCAACAGGGAGAACAAAAGAGGAGAGACCAACATAGAATGAGAGCTTCGGGAGAGACTGATAGAGAGAATGAGAAAGGAGAGACCGACAGAGAATGAAGGCATAGAGATAATAGAAGACAGCAGACAGTGACAGAACGATAAGAAGTTGGTGACACAATATGAAGGACAGGCACTGGCTGTAATGAGACCATGGGGCGGACACTCGTTTCTTCCGTAAACTCCACATATGTCCCTTGGTAGTCCATGTGAGTCCATCATAGCTTTATGTAGAGACCCGTGCACCCGTCATTAGGATGGGTAAAAACGAATATGGACAGGCAGAAATATGGGTGGACGGGTAACAAAATTTAAGGAAGGAGCAAAATAAGTCTTCCAAAACCATGGCATAGATATTGTTAGTTATGCCTTGAAAGTGAGTGTAAATGGTGTCATGTGTGTTTGTAGCCCATTTCAGGTCATCAGGCATGTCTGAAAGTTCGTAAACTGGCTTAACAGTTAACATCCATGTGTCCACCAAAACATGTGTGACTGGCAATAATTTTATCCTGCAAAAAGCCCTGGAGTCCAGAATTAATAAAGCTCATTTAAGTGTCAACGTGATCGATGTTAACAATGCATCCATATTCCTGTAAACTTCCATCTTATTCATCTTCAGTCTCCATTAAGTGATCATACATGCATCCATTATTTCTAAAATACTTGTAAACACGTCACTCTGCTGTTGAGTCCGACATGACCACAGCTTGGGTTACTGGTGACGCGAATAAGTCTGCCTGTGATTAGTCATGATATTGGTGCAAGAGGCAAACACATACATGTGATTGGAGTGCAGATTTCTAATTTTTTCTGCTGACTATGTTATGAGTACAGATGGAATCTCCCTATTGTCTACCGGGTACCAGTCAGTGCCAGGCAAGTAGAAAGACCAAAGAATGGAAGGCAGTCGCAGAATCACTGGAGAAAAACCATAAGGGCAGCAGGCTGAATAGGGCGATCCCACAAGGATCATGGGGGGGGGGAAGCTGGATTGGTCTGTTTTTTAAAATGCAGTGGCAGTCAGGACTCTACAATCGAGGCAGGTGACATCTCATCAATCTCTACCTCCGCGAAGTTGTTCCAGTGCAGAGGTGTGAATTATTAATTGTATTAGTAATTACTGACTTATCACTGGGTTGCGGTGTCTAAGCAGGTAGGCCCAGCACTCGGGCCGCCCTGATGACGCTGCTGGTTTTTGTCTGCCACTGGGAGCCGTGCAGAGAGCTCGGACATTAGGACTGGAAATGAACTGTCGCTGGCCGCACCTTGGGTAGCTGAGGCGCCACACTCCGGGCATCTGTCGCCATACACAGCCCTCCCTAGGCACACGCTCAAGTCTGGCTTCATTTTGTCTATCATTCCCCCTTTCTCCATTCCTCTCTCATTGTGTCACATTGTCTCAGTCTCTTCCCCCTGAAGAGAGCCACTTTCCACCACCCCATCCTTTCTTCCCTACTTTCCTCCCTCCACCATTGCCTCCCTCCCTACTTTCCCCCCTCCACCATTCCATCCCTCCCTACTTTCCTCCCTCCACCATTCCATCCCTCCCTACTTTCCTCCCTCCACCATTCCATCCCTCCCTACTTTCTTCCCTCCACCATTCCATCCCTCCCTACTTTCTTCCCTCCACCATTCCATCCCTCCCTACTTTCTTCCCTCCACCATTCCCTCCCTCCCTAATTTCTTCCCTCCACCATTCCCTCCCTCCCTAATTTCCTCCCTCCACCATTCCCTCCCTCCCTACTTTCCTCCCTCCACCATTCCCTCCCTCCCTACTTTCCTCCCTCCACCATTCCCTCCCTCCCTACTTTCCTCCCTCCACCATTCCCTCCCTCCCTACTTTCCTCCCTCCACCATTCCATCCCTCCCTACTTTCCTCCCTCCACCATTCCCTCCCTCCCTACTTTCCTCCCTCCACCATTCCCTCCCTCCCTACTTTCCTCCCTCCACCATTCCCTCCCTCCCTACTTTCCTCCCTCCACCATTGCCTCCCTCCCTACTTTCCTCCCTCCACCATTCCCTCCCTCCCTACTTTCCTCCCTCCACCATTCCCTCCCTCCCTACTTTCCTCCCTCCACCATTCCCTCCCTCCCTACTTTCCTCCCTCCACCATTCCCTCCCTCCCTACTTTCCTCCCTCCATCATTGCCTCCCTCCCTACTTTCCTCCCTCCACCATTCCATCCCTCCCTACTTTCCTCCCTCCACCATTTCTTCCCTCCCTACTTTCCTCCCTCCACCATTCCATCCCTCCCTACTTTCCTCCCTCCACCACTCCCTCCCTCCCTACTTTCCTCCCTCCACCACTCCCTCCCTCCCTACTTTCCTCCCTCCACCACTCCCTCCCTCCCTCCCTACTTTCCTCCCTCCACCATTCCCTCCCTCCCTACTTTCCTCCCTCCACCATTCCCTCCCTCCCTACTTTCCTCCCTCCACCATTCCCTCCCTCCCTACTTTCCTCCCTCCACCATTCCCTCCCTCCCTACTTTCCTCCCTCCACCATTCCCTCCCTCCCTACTTTCCTCCCTCCACCATTCCCTCCCTCCCTACTTTCCTCCCTCCACCATTCCCTCCCTCCCTACTTTCCTCCCTCCACCATTCCCTCCCTCCCTACTTTCCTCCCTCCACCATTCCCTCCCTCCCTACTTTCCTCCCTCCACCATTCCCTCCCTCCCTACTTTCCTCCCTCCACCATTCCATCCCTCCCTACTTTCCTCCCTCCACCATTCCATCCCTCCCTACTTTCCTCCTTCCACCATTCCCTCCCTCCCTACTTTCCTCCCTCCACCATTCCATCCCTCCCTACTTTCCTCCCTCCACCATTCCCTCCCTCCCTACTTTCCTCCCTCCACCATTCCAGTCCCTCCCTACTTTCCTCCCTCCACCATTCCATCCCTCCCTACTTTCCTCCCTCCACCATTCCATCCCTCCCTACTTTCCTCCCTCCACCATTCCATCCTCCCTACTTTCCTCCCTCCACCATTCCATCCCTCCCTACTTTCCTCCCTCCACCATTCCATCCCTCCCTACTTTCCTCCCTCCACCATTCCATCCCTCCCCCTACTTTCCTCCCTCCACCATTCCCTCCCTCCCTACTTTCCTCCCTCCACCATTCCATCCCTCCCTACTTTCCTCCCTCCACCATTCCCTCCCTCCCTACTTCCTCCCTCCACCATTCCATCCCTCCCTACTTTCCTCCCTCCACCATTCCATCCCTCCCTACTTTCCTCCCTCCACCATTCCCTCCCTCCCTACTTTCCTCCTTCCACCATTCCATCCCTCCCTACTTTCCTCCCTCCACCATTCCATCCCTCCCTACTTTCCTCCCTCCACCATTCCATCCCTCCCTACTTTCCTCCCTCCACCATTCCATCCCTCCCTACTTTCCTCCCTCCACCATTCCCTCCCTCCCTACTTTCCTCCCTCCACCATTGCCTCCCTCCCTACTTTCCTCCCTCCACCATTCCCTCCCTCCCTACTTTCCTCCCTCCACCATTCCCTCCCTCCCTACTTTCCTCCCTCCACCCATTCCCTCCCTCCCTACTTTCCTCCCTCCACCATTCCATCCCTCCCTCTATTCTTCCCTCCTCCCTCTGGTTCATCTCTCATTTTCTCATTCTCTTCCACTCCCTTCCTCCCTCTCTCCCTCAACCCTTCCACCTATCTTCCTCTCACTCTTTCCTCCCAACCCTTGACGCGTACTCTGTTTGTTCCTACTCCCTCTGTATACTCCCACTGTTCCCCATTTCCAGGCTCTCCTCTCTTATAATTCACTCACACTCGTTTCTCTCTTCCCCATCCACAGTCCTTCACCCCATCCTCCTCCACTTTCAGTTCTCCCTCCCTCTTCTATCCTTCTTCCCTCACTCCTCCTTTCCCTCTCTGCTTCCATCCATCCTTCCCCACCTCCATCCCTATCTGACTCTGTGTCTCTCCATCTTTTCCTCCCCTGTCCCCATCTCTCTTTCCCCTCCCTCTCCCCTCTCCCCACCTTCCCTACATCACATCCCTCCTTCCCTATATCGCCTTCCTCCCATTTACTTCCTCATCCTCTCACTATCTAACAGATCTGCGCTAGCACCCACATCTTCCCGACCCTTCACAGTTCACTGACCACTGTCCAGCACCGGTCAACAATCCACATCACCATCTCCCCGGCAACCTCAGCCAATTTCCCTCAATCCGTTGCCATCCCTGCGCAGAATGACAATGGTTTCTCACCCTCCTTATTTCCAGCAATCCTCCGCTGGTCAAGTGGCCCGTGTAGTGGTCAAGTGCTCCGATATTGGCCCAGTGCGTCCGAGGCACATGTTAGCGCGTAACAGAATCACCGCAGGGATGTCCCCGCTGAAATTTGCTTATCTTCAATCTAGAATGGGTAGTTAAGCTTCCTGTAAGCATGTGCTTGAAAGGCATTGGGAATGCGCCGGGCCGCTGACTGGCGATAATTGTACGATTGATCAGCGGTCAGCGTAGGACAATGGTGGCTACAACTTGTCGTTTGTGTGATGTAGACCGGAAGATGTGTCTCCCATGCACCCGTCTACTGGCGTCTCTGTGTGGCTGGTCCTCTATTGCGTTCGCTCTCGAGGGATGTAGTTTCCCCATCAGTTGTACGATCTGTCTATTACTGTAGCTGTCTGTGCATGTGTTACCTGGCTGCCTGGATGTTGGGCTCTGCTTGTTACTCTTCTTTATTTAAATCCATCTGTATTCTTTCACCCGTCTGTCCATCCGTCCTTCCCTCTGTCTGGTCATGCTAGCTATCTTTCTTGGTTTTAATCCGTCTGCATTTTTCCATCCGTCCATCTGTCCACCCATCCATATGTCTGTCCGTCCGCCCGTCCATTCAGAAATAATTCCTTCTATACCTCCTTCCATCCATCCATCCATCAATTCTTCCATCCATCCATTCACACTTTATTCATTCCATCCTTCCATCCATCCATCCATCCATCCATCCATCCATCCATCCATCCATCCAATCATCCATCCATCCATCCATCCATCCATCCATCCATCAATTCTTCCATCCATCGATTCACCCTTTATTGATTATCTCCTTCCATCCATCCATCCATCCATCCATCCATCCATCCATCCATCCATCCATCCATCCATCCATCCATCCATCCATCCATCAATTCTTCCATCCATACATTCATCCTTTGTTGGTTATCTCCTTCCTTCCATCCATCCATCCATCCATCCATCCATCCATCCATCCATCCATCCATCCATCCATCCATCCATCCATTCTTCCATCCATCCATTCACCCTTTATTGATTATCCATTCCTACCTTCTTCCTTCCCTGCCTCTCTTCCTGCCTCCCACCGTCCCTCCATTCCACCCTCCCTCATTCCCTTCCCCCGTCCCTCGGTTCCTCTTATCCCCATCATTCATCTGTTAACTCCTGTTGACTTCTAAATAGTAGCACATACCGGGGTCGTACATTATTTCATAACTAGTAATAACATATACAATTTATACCATCTTTTTGGTTAGTTCTGTGTATTTTCACATTTATTTATTTGTGTAATTTTTCCTCTGACATGCTAAATGCAGACATGTGTTTTACGGGAAATGTTAAAACTGTAGTAACACTAGACAAAGAGAGAGAGTATTGATGAGTCTGTCCTGTAGCTTTCTTCAAGACGAATCAGAGATTGACCAGATTCGACACTATTTGTCATTAATAAAAATCTATTATTAAATGCATTAATACAGCAGGCAGTCAGATTGAGGAAAATTTAACTACAGTCTTTTCTTGTTACCATAGCAACTCGCTAGTCGTGGCTTAAGACGGTCTCAATTATATCCTACAAAAAATTGGCCAATCTCCGTAATCACAGTGATTATTCATTGTTGAGAGTAAAGGCAAAGCTGGGTATTTGTCTGGAGAAAGTGCATCTTCCGTTATTATTTTCCATTTACTTGTAAAAAGGTGTTATCTTTGCAAGACATATTGGAATGGGTTGATTCATATTATATATTTTTTTACAAAATGCCAGAGATATGCTTAGGTTGTTTTTCTTCTGTGCATGATACATTTACAAATTTAAGCGAAGTCAACTTCAGGTTTCTTATCTATTTCAGTTGCAGTTAATGTTTTCACAAAAATAATCATCCAGGGAATAAAAAAATCAATTTGGGAAAAAATATTTTAAAATTCTTTACTATAAATTTTAATTGAGTAGCTTTCTAAATGATGTTCAAATCAAAATTTAATTTGCAAATAAAAATAGAATTTGCATGTGTGCCAGAGCTATTGCTTAAGAATTGAGGCAAACATTTTCGTTGTAAAACAAAAAGAACAAGACACAAACTTATACATTTGTATAAACACACGTGCATGCGAGCATGCATGCACGTGCACGTATGCGTGCATATCAAATTAATGTTGTTACCTCATTTATGTTGGAGGTTGTACAACAATTGTAATGTAATTTTAATGATATACAGCAACACTTTCTAGCAAACAACACTGTGTCCATTCCTTAATTAATTTTATTTGAAGATTCACAAACGTATTATTCTCATAGTAAAATAGCAAAGGATGTTGCATTAACTGTCTCGAGACTTAATATATATATATATATATATATATATATATATATATATATATATATTATATTATATATATATATATATATATATATATATACACACATGTATATTATATATATTATATATATATACAGGGTGTCCCAAAACAAATGTAACCCATGAAAATGCTTGTCATTTTGTCAATTTTAATGCTATTGTTTTTATTTTTCAGATATAGACAGCTGAGAAGTTAAGAAAACTAAAACCACAAACTACATATTTCTAGCTCAATCCGTGTGGATTTCTCAGTCATTTATAGAATTTGCTCCAAATGTCCACCGTTCTGCTGAAGGCAGACTTGGATTCGGCGAGCAAAGTTATTGATAACTCTGATGCACTCCTCCTTTGGTATAGCGTTGATCTTCTGCGCAGCATGGGTGGCCATATCAAAACATGGTACCATAGGGCCATTCTGGTTCGAGAACGCAAACCAGGAGCCAGTGACCGTCAGGAAGGAGCGCTACATTGAAGTCTTGAACAAGCTCTGGGGAGCTCTATGGCTGCTGAGTCGAGGTAGATGAAGGAACAGGGTGCAGAGAGACATACAATGGTTCCAGCAGGATGGGGCACCTCCCCACACAGCTAATATTACTCTTAACTGGCTGGATCACAAGTTTCCGAACCGGGTCATCAGCCGAAAACGCGAGCCGGAGTGTTCCCCCATTTCTCGGATCTTAACCCCCCAGATTTCTACCTGTGGGGGTTCCTGAAGGATAATGTGTACAGGAACAATCCTCAGACCACCCCTGAGCTAAAGGAAGCAATAACGCAGAAGATCAACGCTATACCAAAGGAGGAGTGCATCAGAGTTATCAATAACTTTGCTCGCCGAATCCAAGTCTGCCTTCAGCAGAACGGTGGACATTTGGAGCAAATTCTATAAATGACTGAGAAATCCACACGGATTGAGCTAGAAGCATGTAGTTTGTGGTTTTAGTTTTCTTAACTTCTCAGCTGTCTATATCTGAAAAATAAAAACAATAGCATTACAACTGACAAAATGACAAGCATTTTCATGGATTACATTTGTTTTGGGACACCCTGTATATAATATATATATATATATATATATATATATATATATATATATATATATATATATATACATATATACATATATATATATAACTAGATTTTCCAGAAGAATCAGGTTTTAGAAAGACGTTAAACTAAAGTTAATGTTCTTCTATCTGGTGTCTATGCCAGGGGAAGTAAAAGATCCCACACAGGGGGTAAATGTGTAACCTGTAGTGGACTCACTAATTCTAGAGAAGGACAACTCTAAAAATCAAGATCGACAATACTCTAGTCACAACCATGTGGCTAACATAGAGTGATGAGCTAACCATAAGAAGAAGAAGAAGGAATTACCGCCAGAATCAACCAAAGTACAACAAAGAAGAATGCGGCTCGCTGGGCATTGTGTCAGACACGATGATGAAGTCGCCGACAAACGTATCCTGTGGCAGCCAACGGATGGGCATGCAAACCGGGGAAGGCAAAACATTAGTTATGTTGACAACCTGCTGCAAGATACAGGGCTAGGAAACACAAGTGAACTGCAGACAGTCATGATGGACAGAGGGTGCTGGAAGGGCTGTGTGCTCAACGTGGGGCGTCCTGAAAGACGACCTAGAACAGAAGAATATCTCTGCCAGACCATCACACAGGAAGAGGGGTGCTGTTGAACTGTGTTGCAGCTATTCCGTCGTAAGTTCAGAACACTTGCTAAAATCCCAGTTTCACTGAGGACTTTGAAAGAGGGGGACGGTAGTGTTAGACATTTTTCCAAACCATTTTTTGATTTTCACATTTCAGATTCTCCCCGGGAGAATTGTTCACATTAAAAAGGAATTCGGGGGGGGGGGGGGGGAGGGGGGGAACACAAATTACATTATGCCAAAAGTTTGGGATAATGTACCAGGTCACACCCTGGATCTGCCTATGGCTTGCAGACCTGCGCAGTTGGCAGGCGATTGTTAACCTATACTGTGGAGAACTTTGCGGTGCAGACATAAAAGTCTTATTGCCTCAAGCAAAGTCTGACTGTCACTTTCGATATGTGCTTAAACATTCATGTGATGTGAGATCCGACTAATGCTCGATCTTTGATCGTCTGGTCGAAGCGAATGATTGAAACAGGAAATGACCACCATATTGGAAGTCTCCTGGTGGCAACGGCAGTAATAAGGTCCGTTCGAGCGATTTATTCACCAAGTCTGCACGAGAGGTAGACGTAGGCCTCTATTGGCTCAGTTAGTGACAATAATTCTATCTAGGGCGCTTGTCTTATACTTTGTCTAGTCTGGGATGGTGGAGGCATTATTTCGTTTCCAGCCGGCAAGTAGGATCGTGTGTGATTAGTTGGTACTCAATTATAAAGTGGCTGAATGGTTTCCTTACTAGTCGTCACTGGGCTGTATTTCTGAATTCTAGGAGCATTTTGCAAGTTTTATAACAGCTGATATCGAAGTGAGAAATAAAACGTATAGATTGATAGTTAATATTTTTTCAAAAAATTTTGATTTATAAGTTAAGTCAGCAGTGCAAATATAACAAGATGCATCAAAGAAATCCACCGTACACCTGAATACAGATAATATTATTTTTTCTGTAGTCACGTCTTCTGTAATATACATCAAACTAACTGCAGTGATCGGTTTGGAAGATGAAAGTAGTTTATTTCACCCTGCTCCATTTTAGCTACCGTCTCATGTTGTTCAAACTACATGCCAAAATTGCAAATGACTGGCACCTAAATAACTGTTCTTTGCCACAGAACAAACGTCCGGTCGTAAGAACTAAGCATCTGTAGACGTAAATCTCTTGTTGGCGTAAGTCTCCGGGGATATGAGCAGATACTTAAATAAATTAGACTATTTGTCAAAAGTCATTGTTTAAATCACAACGGTAACAGCAGTGTTTTGTGCCCAATTCCTCAGAGTTTTAACCGTTTGATGAGTTACCATAACACATTTTTCAGTGGTCATAAAATAAGCATTAACAATTACAATTTCTTGCACTAATACTAAATTCCACTGCTGTAGTGAGTCCGGTAATCGTTGGGAATAACATTTCGTGATACAGTTTCTCCTTACGTGAGTGCAATGGCAAACTTAGCTAGGGAAGTATTTAGAAACGTGCATGTTTTTAGAAACTAATTCACACAGACTCGCATGCATTACAATCAGCTTAAAAATCCATATTTTCTGTGTACATTTGCACGGCTATTGCCAGAGGCTAAAATTAGGTTTCCGGAACGAAAATAGTTTATCTACTTTTCTAGGTACTGGGTGACTTATGCCGTCAGACTTGACAACAATCGCGGGACTTAATTCCTTCAAAGTGGCCTCCAAGGGCCCTCAATCTAGAACACTTGTTCCAAGAAAGCTGCAGAAATGTCCTTAGGACATTCAAACTGCCATCTCTTATGGATTTCCTGTTTACTGAACAGATTTTGAGAAGGTACATGGCTGTATCACGTTTACACAGACTTTGTTTAAATGGGAAATAATTAGAAGTACACATTTTATAATGTGCTACTTAGAATAAAATGTAATAACAAACTTAAGTTAAATGACATTAAAATAATTAAGCAGATCTTGTTTTATGTAATTTCATTTTTTAACCTGATTGGCAGTACGTGTACAACTTGATTGAAGTACAAACATATGGTGATCAAACAACATTTCTGAACAGCCTGAACTGTTTTTTAAGTCGTATTAAATCCAATTCTTTCATGTCAAAATGTATAATGTGTGAATTGTTTAACCAATGAAAAATATACAACATTCCACAGAATTTAAAATTTTAAATATTTAAATCCAGTAAAACTGGGCAATTGCTTTACACGTTACAAGTTTATAGTATCGACTGTGTCATACCTTCTATGCCTTATCACTTGTGTCTGGTTGATCTCTGACAGAAAATACTTTAAAAATGTTTATTGTGTAATAGCATGACACACGACAGTCATTTATTGTGACCAGAGTACTTCTAAATGGTTACCACCAGACAGCAAGAATTGTGATGTATGTTTGTAATACAGAGTGCCGTGGCATAGTAGGAGAAACTTTCACTCTTAATCCTTATGTGATTGTTCTGACCCTTGAGCTCTCAGCATGGCTCCAGTTCATTCACCTGTAGCGCTACAAACAAACAGTGGACGCTATTTGTATGCACATCAATTACACCGTGGCTGAATGCTTCCCAGAGAAGTTGAGATGGTGTTTGAATGAACACATGGTTGAAGTATAAAGCTCTGTTTACTATTTAGGACTGCATACTGTGATAAGGATTGGCCTTGTTAGTATTTCAGACTGCATACTCTGATAATGATTGACCTTTTTAGTTATTTAAGACTGCATACTCTGATAAGGATTGACCTTTTTAGTATTTCAGACTACAAGCATGATAAGGATTAACCTTTCTTCATATTTAGGACTGTATACGTGATAAGGATTGACCTTTTTAATATTTAGGACTGTATATGTGATAAGGACTGACCTTTTTAGTATTTAGGACTGTATACGTGATAAGGACTGACCTTTTTAGTATTTAGGACTGCATATTGTGATAAGGACTGACCTTTTTAGTATTTAGGACTGACCTTTTTAGTATTTAGGACTGTATGAGTGTCAAGGATTGACGTTTTTTGTATTTAGGACAGTATAAGTGACAAAGATTGAGGTTTTTAGTATTTAGGATTGTATGTGATAAGGAGTGACCTTTCTAGTATTAGCGACTACATACCGTGATTAGGACTGACCTTTTTAATGCACTTTTTAGTACTTAGGACTGCAAATGTACAGGTCTTCTGAAAGACATCGTCTGTTAGGTAAGATACGGTAGTTCAAAGCATGTCCAGCATACGACAACAATACCGATATGAGCACTGACAATAGATGCTATCAGGCTTGGAGACAGTTTGTACCCCCATAGGAGTTAACAAAATGTTATTGACTTGCAGGAATCAGTTGTCAAAGCACCATATTCCAAATTGGCCTTGTGCCTGGAATTGATTTTGCACAAAACGTGTGTGTGTGTGTGCGTGCGTGCGTGCATGCGTGCGTGCATGCGTGCGTGCATGCGTGCGTGCATACATGCGTATAAATGCATGTGTCTGCGTGTGGGTGTGCGTGAATTAAATGTGTGCATTTATGCTGTGTGCATTTATGAGTGCATTTACGAGTGCATTTTATGAGTGCGTGTTTGTTGCATAAATTTAAGCAAATGAATTACCTCAGCCATAATTTAGAGTGGTATAATGTAATATTAATTGATAATAATATGCTAAGAATAGTGATATTATGATAGATACTTTCCTAAAAAATTTAGTACAGGGGTAATCTGATTGAACACACCCTTTATGAAAATGCATGCAGACAATGTCGTTAACATTATGATAATAAGAAGAAACATGTAATTATTATTCAATAATATTTGTTAAGTTGGTTACAGAGTATTTTGCTTTAGATAAACTATATATGAATGCTGGGTTAAAGAGGTAAAGTTCTAATTAACAGATAACTTCAAAATGAAAATAATTGTTGAGTACAGATTTGTATAAAACAATTACAATTTCATAAATATCCAATCAAAATAAATTTTTAATGTTCATATAATCTCAGGGCTCTCAGTTTAAATCAGTGCTAGTGGTTTTATCAAGTGTCATACCTAAGTTTTCAGATGGACATCACCTAGATGTTAATGTGGATTAACAACACTAGAAACCAGGAGACTGAGAGGAGATCAGATAAGTGTTTAAAATATTGAATGGGTATGAAAATATTGAAATATTTTTTCTCGGTTAAGGAAGAGAGAAGGACTAGAGGACATGGAGTTACATTAGCAAAGAAGCAGTGTAAACTAGATATTAGAAAATGTTCATTTTCACAAAGAAAAGTAAATGAATGGAACAGATTATCAGCTGATTGTGTAGGTGCTAGTAGTGTTAATATGTTTAAAATTAAAATCGACATAAATTATACCTAAGAAGGGCAGGGTACATTTAGATAGATAGGTTGGACTCTCGATAAGCCAAAGGGCTTCCTTGTCCACCTGCCATCTAGAGTTGATTCTCTAGGTGGCAATCTTGTTATAACTTGTTCTTGCTCAATCTTGCCGTATGGACTGTATAGTTGGCAGTGAATGGACTTCCCTATTGACATACGAACATTACTGGCTTTGTATTGTGAATCTTTAGCTATTTACTCA
>OZ024860.1:24022498-24089998 GCA_964017155.1 Oasisia sp. SBJ-2009 | reverse complement strand
TTTTGTGCAGCGTGACATCAGAGCTGTCAAATTATGACAGCTGTCAGTCGTTGCATTTCTGCGTATTAATACAGTTGTCATTTTGCTTGGTGATGTAATCAGGGACAATCCGTGGGTGGTTCAAGCAGAAATGGAGTGGTGTAAGATTTGAAAGAAGTTTGTGGGAGCCTGACGTACTAAAAGTTCACACATTTTTCAATTAACCTATGTCTATGGATGGTAAATATGCTGCGAAATTGTCAATAACAGAGCTGAACAAGATTAATAGGAAATGAAGGAAACGTCACCTATGGAAAATGCAAATGTGGTCTGACTCCAATTGGTGGGTGTGTCCTGCAGTGGTGGCGTGCAGTACTGAGGGGAGCCTGCGTCGGTGTGGAGGCCAAGGAGATCTTCTATCGGGAGCACTGGGAATCTTCACGTTCTGGGCCCACCAAGCCGCGGACAACGTCAACAAGTCAGTACCTTTAACTTAATATTCTCGTTGCCACAAATTCGCTGACAGCGTGCACCTGCATTGTATCAGGATCGCGAAATCCGGCGGACCACGCACGATGCGGATCTGCGATAAATGCGTTATATGTGTGCCTTGAACGATTAGTTAAATGTGTGATGACTGCTGTGTCCATGTGTTAGGTTGAAGTAGGTTTGTGCTATTATAAATGCCAGTATTACAAGTGTAAATTTGCACATGCTGTGTGTGAATGCGTCCGAGAAAACTCGTGATGTTAGGTGTAAATTGCATTGAGCAGTCATCATCTTAAGACTGAATATTGTTCTAAATAAGTCTTATTTAAATAGAGTGACGTTGAATTAAAATGTGTTTGTTTTAAGACACAATATGCAAAGACTGCTTCATGTCCTTAAATGTCAGACAAAAAATAAATGACAGACTAAATAAGAAATCTTCAACTTTCATTTAATATCCTATTGAAATGGTTTCTTGTAGGACATACAATGTAGCACTAATTATTAAGCTGATGAATTTGAACATTCTCAATTTTCAAGTAATTTGAAATAAACATCAGAATATTAGAGCATTTTAAATGTCTTAATTCACATACACAAATGAAGCTCATTTAGATTAAGTTTTAAACAAATCAATACAATTGATTTAGCAAAAACGTTATCTGTGCTGTAACCCAGTCATTGATCAGTGAGATTCGGTGCTGTATATTACATAATCATATCTGATTAATAAATTGAAAGTCCATTTGCACTCAGTCCACTAATTGTGGCTGGTTCGTGGTAGTGAAAGGTTGTATGCTGGTTTAGGTATGTAGGGTAGAATATGTCACATTTGTGACACTTGACAGACCTAGTACACCTCTAACTGATATTCATTACTAGAGCGCAATGGCTCAGGGGTAGAGCTTCGGACTCTCGACTAAGAGAACCCGGGTTCGAATCCTGTGCTACGGTGTTAAAACCATGGGCATGTTTTTTTCATTCTACATTGCTCCAGTTCACTCAGCTGTATAAATGAGTACCTGGCTATAGACAGTGGTGGATATGTGTACGAGCAGCCTTCGCGCATTAATTGCAGCATATGGCTGGATGCTTCCCAGAGAAGCCGAGATGGTGTCTGAGTGAACAGGTCTGTCAGGGAAGTAAAGTGTAAAACGCTTTGAACGGTCCTGAGGACTGGATACTGCAGTATATAAGAACTTGCCTTTTTTTCTTGATACTATGACGGATGCATGAATTATTTTTCACGCGCTTGGCGAGAACATTTTCTGGATATGTCACATGACAGTTCGCCAACTGACTGACTGTGTGTGCATCTATGTGTTCTACAAAAAGTACAGAGTGTTGATGCTAGGGGGAATGATTGCTTGTGTGTAGCAACATGTGGTGAAAGTCTGGAAATAATATGTTGCCTCTAGCTGATGAAGTGAGAACGGAATTCACTGTTACAAGGATGTGGTGTATATTGATGGTATCGCATCATGCATCATATCATCATATCAAATTTGTATTGTGATACCTACGACGATATACAAGTTTTTGGACGCAGTTACACAAACTCGCACAGTTATCGCCCATCCTGCTGGTGGCAACAGCTGATGACTACCATTTATGACACTTTTAATTTTAGATACAATGTAAAAGTAATCAAATATGTTCCCTAATTATCAAGATTCAAAAAACGTTATTGTCCCTTTAAAAACATATTAAAAACGGAAATTTTTCTTCAGTGACACATAAAATGACAGTAATAAAAACATTGGTGAATCATATAGGGCCCACAGTTGTCAATACACAATAAAATGATAGTAAATATAGTCATCACTAAAATAGGTAAAGTGTAATAATAAACTACGTATAAAAATAGCTACTAAGATAAATAAATAAATAAGCATGTATAATTTCTTTAAATGCTATTTAGATAGTCATTTACGTGTTACCTTTGACTTTTTGATTTTTTTTACTATTAGTAATACTGAGAAATTGGTGGACCTAAACTGTTTCCAGCATGTGCTTTTGGTAATCCTCAACATAATGAACCTTCGTATAGTATGCATAATGAAAGTACTTAAAAGTAAAATACATCGCTTATTGCATTCGGAAAAGGTCACAGTTCACACAACGCATTCGTGAATCATTACATCCCGATTATCACATGCTCTGTTTGTTTACGACACAGTCGACGTTATTTCCCATATCGACTGACATCTTGCATCACGGCTTGATATATAAAGCCTTCTTCAGATCGACTGGCTCGGCTGGCAATGTCTGAACTATTTGTAACACAATTTTCATCTTGTCAAGACCTATTGAGAGGGATTTACTCGTTGAATCTTTGGCCAACAACATGATCCGAGGCCTTCTGATCAGGTCCAGACCAATGAGCCGTAGTTTTATGTCTTGTCACTTTAACGATGCGTAGATGTTTCGGGATTTATGTGGAAAAGTAGTTTGATTGCTCATGTGTTGTGAAGTATTGTAATCAAACATGCAAAAATCATATATCGTATATTGTAAAAATTTAATTAAGACAAGAACATTTTTATTTGTATGATTACTGAAACATTTTACATACCAGAATGACCACTAATATATTATTAGAAATTAGTTGTTAAGAGACCATCGCAAAATTACAGAAATGTTATTCATCAAAGACAAGAACTGTTGTATTTTACTAGTCACCAGAAACATCACAGGTAATTCAAAAATCACACGTATGACATCGTGTGTACCAGAGCAGAATTGTAATGGCTTTTAAATGATCAACATTTGTCTTCTCCCCATGCTTCCTTGCGGGGTGGGTGGGGGGGGGAACGTCACCCAGTACCCTGCTTCTACTTTTTTACCATTTTTTTCCTCCTCTCTCTCTTGCTCTCTCGCTCTCTTGCTCTCTCGCTCTCTTGCTCTCTCGCTCTCTTGCTCTTCATCTTTTGATCTCCCTCTTTCACTCTCCCTCCCTCTCTCCCTCTTTCTCTCCCTATCTCTCTCTCTCCCTCTCTCCCTCTCTCTCTCTTTCGATCTCTCTCTTTCGCTGTCTGCGTCTTGCTATTTTTCTCTCATCTGCAGTGGCCATCCATTCAGTGGCTGTTGATGCTAGCCAGTCTCAGGTCTTGTTTCATGCATTAGTCTTCCTCTGCTGGGCTCCACATTTATGGCAGTGTCATCTCCCATTCTACGGTCAACGGTATTTTGTGTCCAACTACTTTCCTCTTTACATTTTTTATTTTTTACCAGAAATAAATCTATAATAATTGATCTAAAGTGTCAGCATCATTCAATTATAAATAACTACCTTGCCTTTTTATTTTACCAGGACTGTACTTTTTACATCACCAATGATTAGAGGCATCTCTAATAACTCATGATGTAATAGTCACCGACTTTGTTGACACTGGAACTATGGTTATATTAATCAAATGGAACTAAAACCCATTTAACTGACAATCTCAGAATTACTTTTTATACCAAGCCAGATCAATATGCCCTTATTAATTAACCAGCTTCTTATCACAGGCATTTTATTCATCCACGACCAGAACGCAGTGTCTGTTATTGGCACGAACGCTACCCAAACTAATGGCTGCGACTGTTTTTCCATTGTTCCCATGTTAACCTGCCTCATCAGCCCTCGATGCTCCTAGGATAGCCTTCGATTATTTCCTCGCAATTTGTGTCCCAGCGCCGTTCCGTGATTGACAAGTTCCGTAGATCTTGTGTTATTCTTAGGCATCTGGCAGCGGCATTGACAATTACCTTCCTGTCACTAATTGTGGAGAAACCACAGAGGGGGGAATGACTGAGACCGCTGCTGTAGGCGTTTCGTCACACACCGACATCCCATTGCTCGTGAGGGACCTGAAAATTATTGGGGGGTTTTCAGAGTGGGGTTTAGCAAGAAAAAATATTTGAGAACATTTTACTGAATGGAATTAATGGATCTTTAATGCATAGACTTAAACTGATAATGTCTATAAATCAGGTCAGGATTGATTCTAGTTAAATGTTTTAATAGTTTATATGATTATTAAGAATGACGGACAAACCTGCAGGCAGATATTAAACAAATTGCAGTTTGCCAGGTTGTTTTATTACTAGGAAAAAGTGTTTGCAGTTGTATGGTTGCAACCACCAAATGTTCCAATTGTTAACACAACATTCAAGTACTAAACTGCTGCATTGTCACTCCCTGTGATTGTCAGTTATTGCAGAGGCTGCGTTCTTTAATAATGGGCCAGGTACCCTCTCCTTAATATATGTGTGCCTGTCTAAAGCGACAGTTCCAGCTTCTGTAGGTTTTATTTTTTCATTTCGTATTACGATTTTATGACTACAACATGCATGTAGAAGGTCTACTGCCTGCCAGTTTGTGTTTAGTTACGTTATTACGCTTGGAACAACACTCACAGTTTGACAGATTCAGCCTGCAACATGTTCAAATGGTAAACAAAACCAAAACTGATTGACAATAATGCAGAGGCAGGAAGAGTTAACTGCAATACCCTTTGATGTTTAACACTCCCACGTTCTAGACAGCAGACTTCTTGTTACAAATTACTGATGAGCAGAGGGGCTGGCACCCTCCTTTTAACATATTTGTGGTTATATTTTATTTCAAAATGTCACATTCTTCGTTATCACCTTTACTCACTTCAGATGTGAGACGCGTAATTTTTCATCAGTTTATTCTGCTTTTTTTGCCTTCAAGTTCTTGGCAAAACGTAATCATATCCATATTTTTATTTATGTCACCTAAAATAAGCACCTCTTTGGAGATGACCATGCACAGATGACCATTTTGAGTAAAGTTCACAGGTCAAATTCACCCTCAGTGTCATGGCTTTATGCAGGGTCAAACTATTGCCAGTCACACATGTTTTGGTGGACATGAGGATGTTAACTGTTAAGCCAGTTCACAAACTTTAAA
Source organism: Oasisia sp. SBJ-2009 (assembly GCA_964017155.1). Classification (NCBI taxonomy): domain Eukaryota; kingdom Metazoa; phylum Annelida; class Polychaeta; order Sabellida; family Siboglinidae; genus Oasisia; species Oasisia sp. SBJ-2009. Next base: position 24,084,606 of record OZ024860.1, on the reverse strand, counting down.
TATATTTTTTTGACCTGAAATGGGCTACAAACACACATATGACACCATTTACGCTCGGTTTCAAGCTCGGCTAACAATATCTATGGTTTTGGAAGACTTTTTCGCTCCTTAATTTTTGTTTCTTGTCCACCCATATTTCTGCCTGTCCATGTTCGTTTTTACCCGTCCAAATGACAGGTGGACGGGCCTCTGCATAAAGCTATGCTCAGTGGATTGCTTTAACCTTCGCATTTCTTCCCAAAACATCACGGGGAGATGTACAACAAGACGCCTGAAGATGTCACTAATGGCGGACACAGCGACAACAGCGAGGACACACTTTCGTGATGAATGTGATCACATCGCCAACACATTAATCTTGGTGATGTCCCTGGGCGGTGGCTAAGCCCAGACGGCTTGTGGTCAGGGAGAGATTTAATAGAACCACCACGATCACCTGGTCCATTCTGGACACGCCCACTCCACCATTTCAACGCCCCCGCTAAGTAATGGTCACCTGATTACTAGATCTGCTTGATGATTGGTTGATTTCAGTGACCAATCAAGCTGGATTAATCGGTCAGAATTTTATGCAATTCATGATCACTTTCGGTACATAAATTAGGTTTGAATTAAATATGTATTGATGATCACTTTCAGTATATAAATTAAGTTTGAATTAAATATGTATGTTAATTGAAAGAGTGAAACATGTGAAAATGATGCAATTGCACAAAGCTGCTGCACTAATTAATATGGCATTTTTTGCGATAAATATTATGGGACGACGCAACACAATATAATATCTGTTGACATTGCAAAGCAACGTTAGTTTTTTTCCAGCAGCGATTGTTACAATGATACGTACATTTCCTATCAGTTTTATTATATTACTGACCCTAGTTACATGTGAAAGTGAAAGTACTTGGGAACATGGGCAAGATGCACACATTCACACAGTCTGAGAGACTGGCCAAGAGAAGAGAAGAGGTTGATTACGTAACGGGACAGGAAGAAGACCAATTTAACTGGACAGACGGTGTCACGAGAAATGTAGAAAGGTCAGCTGAGAGTGGGACAGAATAGCGAGGACTGTGACAGCTGTTAATGACTCAGGGAGAGACTAAGACACGACTCATGTTGCCTCTCTTCCTTCAGGGATCAGCGGGAGAAAAGGACCAAAAACATAGGTAGTAGTACAGTTCTTACGTGCTGTCAAAATAAGTGAGCGAAATATTACAATCCAAAACATATCCAGAAATGTTTGGCTCAACTGTCATTTACACTGCTATGGTTTGTCCAGTGCTGAAGACCTTGTTATTGTTTGAAAGTGTACATTTACTGATATAGTACCATACAAATGGTTTCCCAATCATCATTCAAGTTGTGTCGCCTTCTGTTGTTCTCATCAATATTTCAGTGTACCTTCAGAATGGCCGTATATTCACTGATAGCTCCATTTACTATTGATAGTACGGAGTCTATTGTGCACACATCACATAGACTATTATGAAGCATCGATAGTTTCATATATTGTTACACACCCAGTTCCCAGCCAATAATGGCATGTTCACCTAAGAAAATATGGCTGTCAAAAAAGAACTATATGTCAAGGTTAATAAGACGAGCGAGGAACCTTGTTGGTGACCTCCGACCTCTTCAGTGAACTCTCCGGAGAAATACATGTATCAGCGACACAGGACATTTGACAAAATAGGTCAAAATTGTCTTTGATGCCAGGTGGCAGCACCCAGGGTGATGGTGGACTGATCCTAAGCCAAGGACAAAACAAACAAACACTGACATATCACAGTAAAACCCCCACAGCCCTGGACAACTTGGGACAGGACAAATCGTGTTTTTCAGTGTCCGATCTCATTGGCCACTGCCAGGGCTTTATGCAGGACCAAATTATTCACAGTATTGTTTTAGTGGACACATGGATGTTAACTGTTAAGCCAGTTTACACACTTTAAGGGTGTCTGTCTGTCTGATGACCTAAAATGGACTACAAACACACATGCGACACCATTTACACTCACTTTTGAGGCATAACTGACAACATCTATGGTTTTAGAAGACCTTTTTTTGCTCCTTCATTTTTTTACCCGTCCACCCATATTTCTACCCGTCCACAACTGTTTTTACCCGTCCAAATGACAGGTGGACAAGTCTCTGCATAAAGCTTCGGCCACTGTAAAACAGATCTTTCAGTAAAAAAACAAGAATTACTTGGGACATTGTGATTTTATTTTTAAATATATTAACACTACTAGCACCCACACAATCAGCTGATAATCTTTTCCATTTGTTTACTGTTATATGTGAAAATGAAAATATCTAGTCTACACAGCTTCTTTGCTTATGTAACTCCATGTCCTCTAGTCCTTCTATCTTCCTTAACTGTGAACAAACTTGGGACAGAAAGAACCTGTTCTACAGTGCGTTCTCTGCAGCCACTGTAAAACAGTTCTTTCAGTAAAAAGCAGCAATGACTTGGGACATTGTGATTGCGTGCACACAGACGGAGTGTGACAAACACACGGCCACTTGTCCAGCCGGCCGATCTCTGTTTCTGACAGCCCATTTAGCTGCGTCTCCTGGCAAGATGTTGCAGCTATCTCCCGCAAATTTCTTGTTAGGCCAAACAAATTAATGCACTGGTCGGTGTCAGACGAAACGTGTCACGCCGCCAATATGAACAGACATCGTGTCAAATGCTGTCTGGTGGCGTCAGCCTGATTGTACCCCTGTCATCATAGCGCCAATTTCGGAGCGGTTTTTCTGCTATCCGGTAGTTCTATTACTAATGTCCTAATGGCCTGCAGATGTTTGCTGCCTGTTATGTACCAATCTTCTTCTTCGCCTTTTCCCACTAGGTGGGGTCGTTGGCCCGAATTCTGGATTTCCAGAATGTTCCGTCCTGTGCACCCTCCTGTTATAGACCAATAAGCATAATTTTAAAACGGAAGACACGCATATTTTTAGAGTTGTTTTCCACTTATCATTTAATCTTAGATTGGCTGTCATGTGTTACCTTATACGCTTTCTTTAACATGGGGATAGGTGAACTGAGCCGTTCAGTTGTTGATCAATCAGTAACGTTGTGTAATTGATTTTATAAGACACATAATCTATGTTCATGCTTATGGTTTGAGAAAGCACATCTGTATCAGATCTCACAGATCAAAATGCGTATTCTCGGTGGTCTAGGTTCGTTATAGCTACTTCCCATTATAGCTACTTCTCATTATAGCTACTTCCCATTATATCTACTTCCAAGATGTTGGGATGGTATTTCCCCACAACTTTCGCAAATTTGGAATTCCATCCCTCAACATGGTAGTTTGTCTGTGTAGAGATTCCACTTGTTCGTGGAGATCTTTGAATCATCACCAAGCCATGTCTACACAAAGCACTCGTTAAAAGTTATAAGTTGTGGAAATTCCTCAGTGGAACACACATCCAAGCCATCCACCCCTCATGGACATCAGCTGGATGGAAATTAAATAGTTAATGCTCCCTTATCTTGTTACGTTGTAAAATGGAGAAATAGAAAAGTAGCTATAATGGGACTAGTTCAACTGTCAAACTTAATTAGTAGCTATAACGGGAAGAAAAAGTAGCTAAAACGGGAAGTTGCTATAACGGGAAATAGCTATAACGGGAAGATACCTTCTCGGTGTGTGAAATATGCAGTGTAATATGTCTTACCGTGATACATGGAAATACAAAGCATTGTGTTGTTGTATGCACCTCAAAGAATTAATACAACCTAATCATTTGCAACCACAAAAACAGTGTTCTGCCGTTTGTTCTTTTCTGTCTTTGTTCCGTGTTCTCTGTAGTTGGGGTTTCTATGTAGTCTATTTATGTCTGAAGTCGGGCCATGTCTTGTATTATCTGCTATCAGATTTGTAATTCATTTTGCCGTCTGTATTTGATCTTATGCAGTCACTTATCATAATGTGTTCTCTTTTAACTTTCATCTTGTTGTTAATCATTCTGTGATGTTTTACATTTTTGTTCTACTACATTTCTGCTATATCTTATCCTGTTAATAGTAATATTTTGACTTATGTTATATATTTTGCTGTTATATGTGTGGTGTATTTTGTGGTTTAGATGTGTTGTATATTTTGCTGTGTTAGATGTATTGTATATTTTGCTGTGTTAGATGTGTTGTATATTTTGCTGTGCTAGATGTGGTGTATATTTTGCTGTGTTAGACGTATTATATATTTTGCTGTGTTAGACGTGTTGTATTTTTTGCTGTGTTAGATGTGTTGTATATTTTGCTGTGCTAGATGTGGTGTATATTTTGCTGTGCTAGATGTGTTGTTTGATTCCTCGTGCATTCTGTAATTTCTGTTGCTGCGTTTCTATATTGTCAACTACTGTTTCATTTTTGTTTTTTTAAATGACACATTTATATGTTGAAGGAATAACTTTTCCCTAATTGACCGTTGATAATGTTTTCTTTGCAATACAAAACAGTCTGCTTGAGCAACAAAAAGCTGCCAGACACGTCCAAACTGTTCACCGTAGCGTGAACATCTAAGATCTTCCCTGTGCAATGTAATCACAGATATGCTGCATTTAATATAACCTTTTTCCGGGTAAATCGGTCGTGCTATGTGATTACTTACCGCTGTGGCAGGCAACGAAGCAATTATATCTCTCGCTTATTTGGCCGTAAGAAAACGATTTTTTTCACGCGGCTGTACGGAAAGAGAGTGATGAAGCTCACGGTAACGAGGAGAGAGCAGGGAGCGGAAGGGATGTCTGTTCCTTCCAGCTGTGTGGTGCTCTTGCTCTTGCTCTTGCTCTTGCTCTTGCTCTTGCTCTTGCTCTTGCTCTTGCTCTTGCTCTTGCTCTTGCTCTTGCTCTTGCTCTTGCTCTTGCTCTTGCTCTTGCTCTTGCTCTTGCTCTTGCTCTTGCTCTTGCTCTTGCTCTTGCTCTTGCTCATCTGTCATGGTCATACCTGATGTAGCAGGATTCAATACTATTGCCGTCCAATTACTAACAACCTTCAGATGGTAGTGGATAAGGCAGCCATTGGGTTATCAAAGTGAAACTATTTTGATATCAAAAAAGCAGTTGAGGTTAACAAAGTGGAACCGTTGTGATATCAAAGGAAGCAATTGGGTTAGCAAAGTGAAACCATTGTGTTATCAAAGTGAAAGCATTGGGTTTTCAAAAGGAAACAGTTGGGTTACCAAAGTGAAACCAGTGTGATATCAAAGTAAGCAGTTGGGCCAACAAAGTGAAACCATTGGGTTATCAAAAGGAAGCAGTTGAGTTACCAAAGTGAAACCATTGGGTTATCAAAGGAAGAAATTGGGTTAACAAAGTGAAACCATTGGGTTATCAAAAGGAAGCAGTTGGGTTAGCAAAGTGAAACCATTGGGATATCAAAATAGAAATGGTTGGTTTATCAAAAATAATCCATTGGGTTATCAAAATGTATTGTCAAAAGGAAACAGTTGAGTTATTAAAACGAAGCCCATTGAGTTATCAAAAGAAAAACCATTCAGTTATGAACAGGAAGCGACTGAATTATCAAAATAAAACATTTTGGGTTATTAAAAGGAAGGCATTCAGTTATCTACGAAGTTGCCAAGCCTATCACAAAAACATAGCTGTATCAAAATGAAACCATCTTAAGAAACCACTTGAAAACATTAAAAAAGTAATTTGATCATAAGCATATGATTTGGTTATCAATAAAAACGTTTTGGTTTTCACAAGAAGCCACTAGGTTTAGAATCAGCAGTCTGTGTGGTTGGTGCTCTCACCTGGTATTTTTCATTTTTGTTTTTATATCATCCTGGGCAGTTCCTCACTTGCTAATATGTAATGTTCATGTTACTAAGCCATAGAAATGGGAACAGTTCTGGAACTTCTAGACAGTGTGGGACATTGCTGGCAAATCAATTAATTGAAATCATGTTTTGTTACAACAACACAAACAGTTACGAGTAACACCATGGGCAGTATAAATCAGAATCTTTTACTGTTGTTGAATTCGTAGAATTTCTATTTTCCCTGCTACTGGAATAGCTGCTCGCTGTGACAGATAGGACGAGTTCCCTTGGGACGGCCACAGCCGGGCTGGGGAATAGAATAATAGGCTCATCATTGCAGTAGAGGTGATTAATTCTTCCCTGAGCCTCCAAATAACCAGAATCTTACAGGTTGATGACCTTTGATTGACTTCACTACCCAACTGAAGGTCTTTGTCTAGGTACTGTCAGAGTGGCCTTGTCTCTTCTGTTAGGTAATTACCTGTGCTCAGGATGTTTTGCCGATTCTGTTGTACTTTGCCCGAGTTGTGTTTGGTGTGTGGGAATAAGACAACTTCAAAGTTCACAGATGGAACAAGGTATTACATTGAGTTATATATATATATATATATATATATATATATATATATATATATATATATATATATGTAAGTCATCATTGCTCCATGTCAGCAATCACACTACTCATAGCTATTAACTCAATTAGTCCGCCTCACACGTGCTTCCCATCTCAGCTGTGGTCTTTGTCTTTTCCTGTGACAGCGGTGTTTCATCACATCTGATCTGTTGGCTTAAAGACTGCCTTATCAATCTTATCAATCAAATGGCCAATCTTTCATATCTATAGTAATTTGCTAACTTTGGGGTCAGTCTGACCATATCCCCTCCCAGGTGCACAGCTCCACCCATTCTATGTTCATTCACTTCTGTTTAATTTGAGGACTGAGCCCAATTTACGTTTGTAGCTGTCATAACATATATAGCAACTAGTGGAAATTGAGTGGTGAGCATCTCGCCAGATGGCGCCACTGTGAAGACATTTAAGACCAAATTGTCGTAGTGGTGATAACTAATGCCCTTTCTCCGTGGGTGAGTGGGTGACTGAAGTCGAGCCTTGCATTGTGGTCACCTTGGCACTATGCCTACCTTGCAACTGAGATCGTCTTCAGACAACACCCCATATATTACTATTTAGACACTCTGTGGTCACAGTTAATCAGTCAACAATTCATACATTTATTTTAATTAACTTATTATTTTAATTAGTATATATTTATACTATTTTATTTTTATTTATAACATATTTATACTATTTTACTTATTTATTCATTTTTAATATAGTGTGTAGTTGTGTGCCAATTTAAGTCGGTATTTTAAACTATCATATTGATTTTATTAGTATATCCTCATTTTATCAAAGTAGATATACTAATAAAATCAATATGATAGTTTAAAATACCGACTTAAATTGGCACACAACTACACACTATATTAACTTTTTAGTATTATTATTATTTATATATATATATATATATATATATATATTTATTATTAATATGTTATTAGTATGTATTTTTATTATCATAATTTTAGGAATAACCATTGTAAAGCGCCCCAGAACAATTATTTGGATGGGGCGCTATATAACAAATAAACTATTATTATATCCAAACAGAGAGCACCTCAGGAAATGTATCCCACTAATAAGGTCACCTTGCTATTCAGGCCACTGTTGCCCAGTCCCGTGGTGACCTTACAGAGAGGTGGCACTGTACATCGTAATATTTAGTAACAGTTTGCTAAACACATAATATTTGCATGCAAGTTTAGAGGGCGCATTTGTTCCCGAGACACCAGCTATTTGTTAAGCAGATACTAATGAGACCTCCCTGTCCAGGGAGGCATTCCCATGGCACTAATGAGACCTCCCTGTCGAGGGAGACGTTCCCATGGCGGACACAATCCCAACGGGAGGAGTTTGGTTTGGTGAATGATTTTTTTTATTCCTAACTTGACCAAGTGACTTCCTGGAATACTATAGCGTGAATCACAACAATCCCGCAGTGTTCCGAGATGAATGGTTTTGTTGCCATGGCGATGTGGGAATAACTTTAATCAGGCCAGGGAGTTCCTTTGGGAGTCAGACATATGCTACTGGCCTGTGGTTGATGGATGGTGTAGCTTGTATCTGGGGACACAAGGGGTGTGGCTATTAACAAATGACATCAATTGTCTGATAATTGTTCTATTGTGATTTCCTGGTTCTAGGAAATGAGAATGCCGGTGTCATATAGAATATTGACCCAGTGGAAATGTGACCCGGGGGTCATTAAAAACATATATTTTGTTGTAATTATCAAATGGACATTTAGTGGATGCTTGTTTGGTTCATACCCAGGCACATAACCACCCAAACTGGGTTTTATATAATGTATTATGAGCATGGGTCAATAAACTATGCCATAGAGAAATTACCTCCCCCCACACACACACACCACATAAAGACATTTATTTTGTTGTAGTTATCAAATTGATATTTACTCTGATGCTTGTATGGTTCTTAGTTCATACCCAGACACATAGCCAGTTTTAGCCACCCAAACTGGATTTGTTATAATGTAATATGAGCATGGGTCAATACACTTATAATGCCATACAAAAATGACCTCCCCCACCATAAAGCATTTATTCTGTAATAATCAAGTGGATTTACTGTGATGATTGTATGAATCATACACTGTCACATAACCATATAAATTGGCAATTATTTTTTTACAGTTTGTTTTATGAGCCATGGGTCAATGTACTATACCATAGAAACGTGACCCCCCACACACAGCTACCCCCACTTAAAAAAATTATTTTGTTGTAATTATCAAATGGGTATTTACTGTGATGCTTGTATGGTTCATATCCAGGCATATAACCAGGTTTTTTCTTTATAATGCATTATGAACCATGGGTCAGTATACTGTATACTATACCATAGAAATATGACCCTCAGCTTAAGTTTCATTTGCCTACAGCGGTTACGCATAATGTTTCCCATGAAATTAGACATAAAATAGAATATTGATGTTGGTGCAAGTGTGCAACAAAACATGCCTATTGAACAGTGTCAGTTTGAAAAGGAGATCTTCCACTGGAAAACAATATTATTGCTTAACAATAACATTATCTGTCTATCTATTGAAGTGCAATGCATAAATATAAACAAAACATTACTCTCAATGTGATTACTAAAACACATACAAAATAGAGATCCATAAAGAAACAAGGGGTGGGTCATTTGTACGTACGGGGTCATTTTTCTATTATAGAATTTTGAACCCCAGATCACTTTTTTACGCTGGTCAATCTGACAACGGGATATTTATCAAAGTCTTTTTCATTTAATTTTGTATCTAAGAAAACAGCTATTTTGAACAACCTACAATGTGTGATATGCTCTCAGTAAGCAAGCTGACAGCATAAATATATACACATTCATTAGATGTGATAACTTTGTCATGATACTTCATAAGGTTATAAACAAGCAACTATGTTCTTAGTATCTTAAGCAATTATACTCTGTAACACAATTATAAAAAGTAGCTCTTCCTTACATTAACAGTTAGTTAACAAAAGTTAAAGATCACCATTAAGGAGCTAAATTAAAGAGCAAAATCAACCTAATGAGCTCATAAGAATGTATTGCTCCCAGGATTCTGAGAGCCAACTGTACTATGTTCTCAAAAGGACCTAGAATCTTGTCTCGTCTCGTCTCGTCTCGTCTCGTCTCGTCTCGTCTCGTCTCGTCTCGTCTCGTCTCGTCTCGTCTCCTCTCCTCTCCTCTCCTCTCCTCTCCTCTCCTCTCCTCTCCTCTCCTCTCCTCTCCTCTCCTCTCCCCTCCCCTTAAAGTCCAATGAGAATTAGTGAGTCCACTACAGGTTACACAACCATTTATCCCCCGTGTGGGATCTTTGACTCCCCTGGCATAGACACCAGATAGAAGGGACCACCGGCTTTTAGTGTCTCTTCCGAAAGACACAGGCAAATGTGAGGTGAACGAAATCGCCTAAGTTTCGAAATGGCGGCAGGTGGGAGTGAACCACCGTCCCCTCGATTGACAGTCCGGTGCTCTACCGCGCGACCACCGCTCCCCACATGAATCAACTCAGAATTTCGATTGATTCGCCTCCAGTACAAATGGAGTGTGAGACGAAACAGAAGGTTAGCCTCCTTTTCATATGACCTCCAGAGGGAGCCTTGAGCAGACCAGATGTCGAGGTTTTACCAGTTAGTATCGTATGTGATATCAAGAAGGAAATCACATTCCTCTGATTCCACTGTTTCTACCACTTGGTCTCTAGCGTTGCATAAGATCAATATCGACTACTTGTGATCATAAAATTGTGTAATAAATATTGCATGTGCTGTGGTTACACGAATGGTTGCCTGGTTATAAAACAGCCAAGATTAATCATTACTGTAAATTCTGTGTTGGTATGCATGGCGGCGGCGGCGGCATCAATTACGATAAATATTGGTTACTGAAATATAGGAAAGTGTGAATTTCGCTGAAAGGTTTAATTAAGTAGACAGAATTCCTTGTCTTGGTGGCAGTAGTAATACATACTCAATGGCTTTTTCCCGACACATATTCTGAGTCAGAGTATCACACCAGCCACCTCAGTTTTAAATCTCGGAGTAACGTTTGATGAAAACTTCAATTTCAAAAAACATATCTCGAAAACATGCCGTTGCTGTTTTTACCATATCCGTGATCTTCGCCGCATCCGCCGATTTTTATCACTTTCCGTTGCTAAAACCATCGCCACAGCTCTAGTAAGCAGCAGACTCGACTACTGCAATTCCCTCCTTTACAATACCGCAAACAAGGACATAGCCAAACTTCAGCGTGTCCAAAATTGTTTAGCAAGGGTAGTCACGCGTTCTCCACGTTTTTCTCGCTCAGTGCCGCTTCTAAAATCACTGCATTGGCTACCTGTGCACTATCGCATCATTTTCAAAATGTGTACAATAGCCTATCAAGCACTCTCATCTACACAACCAGCATATCTAAATTCAATGCTAACTCCAACAAGAAATTCCAGACAGCTACGCTCAACCAGTAGTAACCCTCTTCACATCCCTCGGGTGAAAACGAAAGCCGGGACCCGAGCTTTCTCGGTTGCCGCACCAACGGTGTGGAATTCGCTTCCTGCCAGTGTTAAATCACAAGGTAATATAGTTTCATTCCGCCGACATCTAAAAACTTATCTCTTTAATGCTGCCTATCCTCCTTAGCCTCCTAGCTTTTCCATCCATCCATCCGTTGACGACTCACGCATTGCTTTCGATTATGAGATTGATTAATCCCCTGGTTTTGTCGCGCCACTGAGCTTGATTTTCGAGGATATTGGCGCAAAAGAAGTTACTATTATTATTATATGTGAAAAATATTTTGAAATAGTTGTGTTCGCGATTTTGGTCTCAGTCCACATTTTAACTTGATTTTGGATGTAATATTAATGTTGGTTGTTTTTATTAGCACAGAGATATTTGTTGAGATAATATAACAGTGAATGTTGTAAAAATAATGTATGCATCAAAATATTGAATATGTAAAGAATCTGGTGTAATGGCTAAAAATGACTAGTTATCAATTGAAACCATAGCTTTATGCAGAGACCCATCCACCTGTCATTTGGACGGGTAAAACCTATTTCGGACGGGTAGAAATATATGGATGGACGGGTGGTGGATGGGTAGAAAAATGAAAGAGCAAAAGAGAAAAGGTGTTCCAAAACCACAGATACTGTCAGTTATACCTTAAAAGTGAGTGCAAATGGTGTCACATGTGTGTATGTACTTTTGTAGTCCATTTCAGGTCATGAAAGACATTTAGAGTTTATAAACTGGCTTAACAATTGTCCACCAAAACATGTGTGACTGGCAAACATTTGATCCTACATAAAGCCCTGAAACAGATGCGTAGAAGTACATATCTTATGGAGCACACTGCATCAATAAGATAATTTACTTTGGCTTCAGATTCATAAATTTAGAATTTAGAATATGTAGTAATTTTGCAGAGATATGTGAGGTAAATGTTTAAACATAGCCCCAAACTGTCAGACTATTTTGGAAAGTTGTTTTACATAAAATTTATTTTATCTGACTTTGATGGTCACCATGCCATATGAATATTCAGAACCAGAAGAGCTTAGTGAATGTGAATAGTTAAAATGTATATATTTTTGAAAAATGCTACCATGTTTGCCATTATTAACAATTACAAAAGTATAAATAGTCATGATAAATAGATGATAATTAAAAATAATCCCAATAGCAGGCCTACAATTTGGGAGCATCCATTTCCTCCATTGGCCGGCCATAGGCCATCTAGCCTTGGAAGGCAAACACTGGTTCATGGCCAAATTGGCCATGCCATATAACAATCTCTCACAAAATCTAAGCGTCTCGACCAACAGGGAACCCTTGGCAAAAAAAACTTAATTTTCTATAGAATATTCTATAGGATTTTTGCTTATAGTTTTCTATAGGATTTTCGCCAAGTTTTCTATAGAAAAATCTATAGAATTCTTTAGAAAACTATAGAAAAATCTAAAAAATTATATAGAAAACTTTAGGCCACACAAAATCTATAGAAAATTCTGTAAAATTCTATAGATATCTATAGAAAATCTATAGTTTTATATAGAATTTTTTGCCAAGGGAATGCAAGCGGGTTTGGAAAGCTCTGAGGTCTGGAATGGTAGTATGCATGCACATACCAGTCTGTACATAATATGTGAGCTACCCAATGATGCAGGCATTTCATCACTGTCAATAGGGTGATTAAAAATGCATGGTTTAGTGTGCTAGTACTTGGCATTGCACTGTAATTTGTCATTACATTTCAATATCCATCTGAAATAAATCATGTACACGGAGGGATTGGCAGGTTCCCATTCATGAGATATTAATGCAAACGTTTCTCACAACGTAGAAATAACTAGGAGGTTCAGTAGTGCACTTATGCTACGGTAGCTCTAGTAACTAAATAATTTTTTTAAACATAATAGAAGTCAATGTAACTACACAACACAATGCTTCCCAGAAAGGTCAATATGGTGTCCAATTAAACAGGTCTGTCATGCAGTGAAATATAAGCTACATTGAACACTGGATGCTGACTATATAAGAACTTACCTTTTTACTTATTTTTAATCAAATTACTAATCAGTAGTTAGGCCTTAGAGTGAATCCAAATACTGGAGATGCTTTTTAATGGAAGTAAATGTAGCGTACAACCAGTGAGGCGTTAAGTTGTGACTTGGCGCCAAACTGACTCTAGTCTGGTGCAGTTGTATTGATCCCATTGTATGTTTGTCAGCTCGCAAACAATTAGTTGGTCCAGTTCTACATTTAGGCAGTCGTTGTTCGAGAAAAACACAGTCCGTAAGGAATCTTGAAATTAATTTTGGTCTCAAATTACCAAGAAAATATGCCTAATTGGAAGGGCATGAAAATTGATTGTTGGTTAAGTTTTTTTGGCCGAGTAGCTGTGCCATGAACTGATGTCCAGATCGCGTGTTGTGTAAGAATACTGAATGTTTTTCTCAATGAGTGTTTAGTTATTTATGTTTTACTGGATGGTTGTGTGAACGGTTCTTAAAGCAGACTGCGGCCAAGTTAATAATAGAAGCCTACCACAGAACAGTAAACATATTAATGAATGATGGGTGGGTGGACTTACAGGGACGGACGGATGGGAACGGACAGACGGACGGACGGGAGGGGACGGACGAACGGGAGGGGACAGACGGACGGACGGACGGGAGGGGACAGACGGACGGGAGGGGACGGACGGACGGGAGGGGACAGACGGACGGGAGGGGACGGACGGACGGACGGGAGGGGACGGACGAACGGGAGGGGACAGACGGACGGACGGGAGGGGACGGACGGACGGGAGGGGACAGACGGACGGACGGGAGGGGACAGATGGACGGACGGGAGGGGACGGACGGACGGGAGGGGACGGACGGACGGACGGATGGGAGGGGACGGACGGGAGGGGACAGACGGACGGACGGGAGGGGACGGACGAACGGGAGGGGACAGACGGACGGACGGGAGGGGACGGACGGACGGGAGGGGACGGACGGATGGGAGGGGACAGACGGACGGATGGGAGGGGACGGACGAACGGGAGGGGACAGACGGACGGACGGGAGGGGACGGACGGACGGACGGGAGGGGACGGACGGACGGACGGGAGGGGACGGACGGACGGACGGGAGGGGACGGACGGACGGACGGACGGACGGACGGACGGACGGGAGGGGACGGACGGACGGATGGGAGGGGACGGACGGACGGATGGACGGACGGGAGGGGACGGACGGACGGGAGGGGACGGACGGACGGGAGGGGACGGACGGACGGGAGGGGACGGACGGACGGACGGACGGGAGGGGACGGACAGACGGGAGGGGACGGACAGACGGGAGGGGACGGACGGACATATTACATATTATTTTGGTATTACAAACACAATTTTTACATGTTACATTTGGCATACCTACTCACTGTTATTTCTACTGGCCTGTTTGACTATGGTAGTGGTCACGCAAAGTATTGATTCTTAAATTACATGTGCAGCATTGCTGCTGTGCATCGACACCCTACAACAGTTCACTACACGAGAGCTCATTTATGTCTGCGATCTGCCATTATCCAGGAAACCAGCTGACATATACCTTAATCATGTGCATTGCCCAAGAACGGTTGCATGCTTTCCCTTTTAAACAGTTATGTGTACACCCCACGCAAGCCATGATGTCAACTATGCTTAATTACATCTAAATGGCGAATGTGTGTACTTCCCTTTAGAATTTACCTTCAGAATGTATTCTTTTTGAATTGATGAGCTGACAAGGCAAGGTATGATCCAGAATAGTTCAATTTTAATGATATAATTTATCATCTTTTTCTAGTTTCAAGTAAGTGCAGCTAGACACAGCTGTGAGTGATAGGCGGATGTTGGTTTTGTCCCTCCACTTTATATGACATGTAAGTCCTTGTATGGAACATTCTGGAATCGTGGTGAGCTTTGTATGGTCACGCAGTCAGTGTGGTTTGTGTATTGATTAGGACATCAGTATATCATCATACTTTCCAACAATGTGGCACATTTTACAAGAATCATGACACATGATTTAAGTTCAATTTGGTTATTCAAGCAAACCTATAAATTTCAAATGCATAAATTTAATGTATAAATAAAATGCTTAAAGGATGAACTTTGAAGTAAGAATACTTTCGAAGGCATGTTACTCATTTGCCGATATTTTCTAGCAGCTTTTCACGTAATCTTAGCTTCATAAGTGATACACAGGTGGCTGTCTACTTTGATAGATTATAATATTTAGTCAAATAATAATAACCTAACTAATTAATAATTAGGTAGTTTATATACCATACAGCCAACAGAATCCAGAATATTATTTGGTTGCCAAAAGTTGTCGGTTTTTTTAATGAACATTTGGGGATAGATAAACACACATAGAACTAAATCTAAATCAGTCATACCAAGGGACCAGCCAGCACAAGAATACCCAAGGTATCATAATATTCATCATGTCATGGAGCAACTATTGGGATATATTGTATTCTGGAGTTGCCTGTGGCTGAGATCCGAGTGTTGACTCATTCGGGAGGGTCCTCACATTCACTGTCTGTGGCTGAGTGTCTGTCTGTGTGTTGACTCATTCAAGATTCAAGGTCGTCACATTCACTGTCTGTGACTGAGACCCGTGTGTTGACTCATTTGAGAGGGTCCTCACATTCACTGTATGTGACTGAGATCCGAGTGTTGACTCATTCGAGAGGGTCCTCATGTTCACTGTCTGTGGCTGAGACCCGTGTGTTGACTCATTCGAGAGGGTCCTCACATTCACTGCCAGTGGCTGAGACCCGTGTGTTGACTCATTCGACAGGGTCCTCACATTCACTGTCTGTGGCTGAGTGTCTGTGTGTTGACTCATTCAAGATTCAAGGTCGTCACATTCACTGTCTGTGACTGAGACCCGTGTGTTGACTCATTTGAGAGGGTCCTCACATTCACTGTCTGTGACTGAGACCCGTGTGTTGACTCATTCGAGAAGGTCCTCACATTCACTGTCTGTGACTGAGACCCGTGTGTTGACTCATTTGAGAGGGTCCTCACATTCACTGTCTGTGGCCGAGACCTGTGTGTTGACTCATTCGAGAGGGTCGTCACATTCACTGTCTGAGCAGGATATTCTTTGTAACGAGCGGTGATTTTGTTTCGTCAAATCCAATTTCAAAAGCACGTCAGATGTTGGCAGTTTTCGAGTGGATCAATGCACATCTATTACCGCCGCTGCTGAAACAGCTGCTGCTCCTAGACCAGTAAACACTGTTACTACCTCCACTACTTACAGACACTATAGAGTAGAACCTCAGATTCTCAACTGAGAGAATCCAGGTTGGAACAGTTGCTGCAGTTTCGAAACTAGACCCGTTCTGTTCACTCAACTGAATGGATGAGTACCTCGCCATAGATAAAGCAAGGAACTAGAGAGGGAGGGAGAGAGAGGGTGAAGGAGAGAGAAAGAGTGGGAGAGGGAGGGAGGGAGAGAGAGAGAAAGGGAGGGAGAGAAAGACGGACACTGTGCATGAGAGCGAGAGAGGGAGAGGGGGAGGGAGGGAGAGGGGGAGGGAGGGAGGGGGGAGAAAGGTAGGGAGGGGAGGGGGGAGGGAGGGAGGGAGGACAGAGAGAGAGACAGAGGGAGTCAGAGAGAGACAGAGAGAGAGAGAGAGAGACAGAGACAGACAGAGACAGAGAGAGACATAGAGACAGAGAGACAGAGAGAGAGAGAGAAAGACATAGAGACAGAGAGCCATAGAGACAGAGCGAGACAGAGAGACAGAGAGAGAGAGAGACAGAGAGATACAGAGGAGAGACAGAGAGAGACAGAGAGACAGAGAGAGACAGAGACACAGAGAGAGACAGAGAAACTGCACCTGGCTAGTTATTAGAGTGACTGTAGACATATGAATTAGTATCGTTCCTTCCCAGATACAGATTTAGTAACTGCTCTATGGCTTAATGCTTCCCAGGTAATTCAACCGAAAACATCTGTCAATAGATGACTTGCAGGCTCGGGTTTACACGTGCCGTGTCGCTTGTTTCTAGTGACCTTCTGCGCTCCCTGGGCCCGAGTATGTGTGCGGCGTATGGAGGCTGTCTGCTGACACGGGAGTGTGCTCGACGCGCCTTCGCCAAGAACCATCGCTCCACTACCACCACCGACATGATCGCTTGCATCGGAGAAGCCTTCTGGAGTCTGTATGGATCGTAACTACAGGTGAGCTGAGTAGTTTCAATAGTCTCGCTTAACCAACTGTCGCGTGGCTGTGTAACTTCGCCGAGAAGATAGTCTGGTCACTTTGCTGGCTTTTGAATGCTATCCGTGTGAAGTGCTGCCACCTCGTGGAGCCTGAGTAATCGAGGCTCATTCTGCCATAATTCCTGTTTCATAAACAGCTGCAAATTTGAGGATGTTTATTTTTTGTGTGAGTATAAGTTTTGTTTAATTTTAATAGTTTTTATAATTATTTGATAAAATGACATTTGTATTTAATTTGTTATTTCAAGTTCAGCCTGAGAACTAATCAGCATATCTACTCTATTCTGAGGTAAGGCCGCCCTGGTGGCAACACCAGCAGAGCTTCATTCTGAGGCGGATTTGAGGGCCTAAAAAGTGCAGCCACCTCACGGAGCCTGGATAATCTAGGCTGTTGTTTCTACAGATGTCTGGCAAACGTGGCCTTGTCTATTCAGTTTCATTTTCAGGAGCGATTATTATTATTAGCAGGAAGCTCACTGAATGAATGGTCCACGTTCGGTCTTGTTTATAGAAGTCTAGCCAGGTCTATATCTTGAGTCCCAGGAAGTTGCTGTTAGTGTTACCTATCTCTGTGCCAGCTCTGTTTAAATTGGAATGATTCAAATCAGCAACTCTGTTGTGGGTTTTTCAAATGCAGTTTACTTGGCTGTATTGTGACCCAAATATGTGTTTAATTTGTTTTGTATTTTATAAACATTTCAGTAAAGACCATGACTTCATAACAAATCTACTAAAATACAAATTTTATGTACTTTATAGTAACCAATGTGTTAAAGAATTTCTTTATTTTAAATAGTTTTGGTAGTGTTTTTTGGTGGTTGTTAACTGAATTATTTAATATATTCAAATATGAATGGTTGGCTGTATATTTGATGTGTTTTTTAAAGACCATTGCTTCACCTATGGGCATCTTAGAGAGCACCAACCTCGTTTTATACCTGAATGATCGCCCAACGACTCTATATTCCATCCATAAATACACACAGTCAATACCAACACTCCGAATTACCTCTTATACAATCCAGACAGACCACACCACGATTTAGCATCGCTTAATGCTTGATTCCAAGTCGAATGTCTCGACGGTCGATTCTACGACGTCATAAGACGTCGGCTAAGTGTGGCTGATTGCACCGGTGCTAAATCTCTGCTAAATCTCTCGGTGCTTTGTTCGGTGCAAAAACCCGCACCGGCCGTGATACAAGGCCCTGAAGAGGTGTCGTAGCAAATGCGCCTTGTCACTGATAAATGTACATCGGGCCAGTCGCTTGTCGATATTGTATTGCAGACTATTATTTCAAATCCCTGTCCAGTGATAAACCTGCTGCAACGACCTCGTAATGGCTACTCATGAGGTAGAGATATTTTTAATGCGTCTTGGGGGATCGTTTTGTAAACACCGGCGTTGGGGATGCTATTGATAGCGGGACTGTGTTTTCCTGGCCGGGGAGTCCAGTAACAAGTGCAGGAATGGCGCAAGACTGATATGTTAAGGACTGCTACAATTGTTGGTTGTCACGTCATGGTTGTGTCCAGCTTGGTGGTGATTTATCCATCGTGTGACGTATTACATAGACGGCGTAGTTAGGTGTACTTATTTAGTAGATTATTTATTCCATAAGTTTATCTTCTGTTAAATTGACGTGTCTGTTGTTTGTGAATGATAAATATGTTTTATACTTTTTTTATACATCAGCGCAGTGACTTAGGGTAGAGCTTCGCACTCTTGACTACGAGAACCCGAGTTCGAATCCTGTGCTGCGGTGTTAAAACGTTGGGCAAGTTTTTTCACTCACATTGCTCCAGTTTACTCAGCTGTATAAATGAGTACCTGGCTGTAGACAGTGGTGGATATGTGCATGAGCAGCCTTCGCGCATTAATTGTAGCATATGGCTGGATGCTTCCCAGAGAAGCCGAGATGGTGTCTGAGTGAACAGGTCTGTCAGGGAAGTAAAGTGAAAAGCGCTTTGAACGGTCCTGAGGACTGGATACTGCGCTATATAAGAACATGCCTTTGTTTACTTTTGTTTGCAAATAGCTTCAGTTACTGATGGTTGAATAAAAATAGCTATATGTGCCCAGATAACAGATATATATATGTATGTGTGTATGTGTGTACGTGTGTACGTGTGTACGTGTGTACGTGTGTACGTGTGTACGTGTGTACGTGTGTACGTGTGTACGTGTGTATGTATGTATGTATATGTATATATGTATATATATATATATATATGTATGTATGTATATATACCGTTATTTGTGTAAAAGCACACAAGGAAGAAATAGCAACCTGCACCCAGGAACAAGGTGGTTAGAAATAAACATTTCTGTTGAGATAAAGCAAGGAACTAAAATGCCGGTCTGCACCCAGGTAGAGATTGGAATAAAGGAGTGTCTGAGTTCAGATCAAGCATAGAAATAAATCGTTAGCGGCAAGATACGGGGCTAAAAAGAAAGGTTTGTGTTGAGATTAACCCAAGACATTGGTATTGCAGACAGGTGTTGCGAACTCACCAGATGACAGTAGCAATTTGTGTAACGGAACCTAGTTAATACCTGCCCCATGGGACACATGGAAGACTCACAGCATCTGTGTGGTGTATCTCAATGAAAACGTGCATAATGTTTGACAAACTGGGAAGTTACAAATACTCAAGAAACACCTGTCTGCTCATTTGTTTTGTTTCTGCGGACACGTTTTACCTTCAGTGTCACAGGTAACTTATATATATATATATATATATATATATATATATATATATAATATTTATGTACCTGTGTCCATATTTTGCAAGGTGGGCTAAAATCACTTGGGCTTTGTCCATCCAAAATGTCCACTCTAACACTTTGAAGTCCAACCAAAACACTTTTTTAATTCCTGCAGCGTATCTACTTGCATTTAGCATAGGTATGGGACCACATTGTCTGTATTGAATATATTGTTCATGGCTCCAAGAATGATTTATTGTAGTATGATTTTACTTACTTGGGAGCATAATTGTCAACACACGTGACATCAATACATGTACAAGGCCCATAGCTGACAGGTCGAAATGTCGTACTCATCATCGACAATTACGCTCCAAAGTAAGGGGTCATCCATAATTATCATCATTTTCACAAGCGTACAAACCGTACGCTGGGGGGAGGGGGTATGACTTGAACGTACGCTTTTTTTAATGTTGAAAAATAATGACAAAAACGATGTGCCCACTTATCGCTCGCTCGCTCATCCTCACACAAGGGAGAGGTAAAGACCGCCAAAACGAAAAGAAAATAGTGCTCGAATGATTTGCTTGTATGCTAGTGATTCATCAGAATGACGCATTATTGCAAAACATGGCAACTGTGAAACACTGTCATAATTTTCACCATTTACATTTGTACACTTTCAAGGGGGGGGGAGGTAAGAAAAAGTGAACGGTTTGTACGCTTGTGAAAATGATGATAATTATGGATGACCCCTAAGTTAACACATTGTCTACGTTTGTACAAACATGATAAGAAGATACAGACATAAAAATATTCTTGCATACAAAAACTAGTGAAAATAGACACAATTTGTTATGCTTCATGGAATCCTCCCATGGATGGGAAAAATGTGAAAGCTAAATTTACATTTTACATAGCTACTCAGCCTATGTCACAAAATACAATCTAATATGGCAATTTTGTGTCTCAGAAGCACAGTTTTTCACCGTGCAGAAATCATCTGATGACCATTAAGGCTGTGAATTTGTGGACATATAAGATAACATGATGGTTCTTGTGAGATAAAAATCAGCTGCTGTGATTGTAATGATACTGCATTTTAATAGTCAAATTGTTAAGAGTCAGTGCTCCGAGATAATATGGCTCTTGTGTAATTGATAAGAAACAGTATCTTTCTTTCTGTGTTTATTTGCTTATTGGTGCCATTGGATGTCTGAGATATCTGACGTAGTAGTAATACATAATTTCAAACTTACTGGTATGCAACTCGTCAGATAGTTCTATGTTCAGAGAGCATTGGCTTGTCAAATTTTGGTGACAGTAGTAAACGGAAATGAGTTTAACAGTTTGCACATAGGTTTTTACCCTGCAGGTGACTGTTGTTCAATTTTATGTTCTCATGACTGTAATACATATGTTGGAATTAGTTTGCCTGCCAAATTGAGTTTAGTTAGTTTGTTAAGCTGGTAACAAAGTTCACAATTTGAAACTTTCCACCATGTCACATGTGATAATGGTAAACAAAACAAAGTATTCAGTTTCAAAACAAACTTTAATGGCAGTAATGCCACTGTTCTTATTGTGCAATAACGTTATACAATATAAATATTTTGTATCATACTGACAGTTAAATAATTATGCTTTAATGAATCCCATTTTGGTTGGTGAAATGTTACGCTTCGTGACAAATAAATTGTTTACCGTCGGGAGAATCGTCAGCGTGAAAGCCTCCCCCATTAGGTAAGAACCTACCTGTGAATTATCCAAACTCACTATTTGGGAATTTGTGTGACAACATGATGATTATTATAAGCAGGGAACAGGTTAATCCTAACATTGGTTCTGCTTCCTTCAAACATATTTGTGTTTACAATATCTTATAATAAATGTAATTATCACATAACTGCACAATAACAAATAAATATTTAAACAAACAGGAGAACACCCACAAGCCCTTTGATGTTCAACATTCCCACGTTATAAACAGCAGACTTCCTGTTATGCCCCGGTCGCTTTCACAGTGAGTTGCTTCGTAATATCTAATCCAAAATAGTGAGAGGAATTTTATCATGCATTAAGCATTCGCTTTCATGGTCAAAATTGTGTAATGGTAGGAAATGTTACAGTCTTTTAAGTTATTACATGTAACATGTGTAATGGTAGCAAATGTTACAGGTGTGTAAGTTATTACATGTAAAGTGTGTAATTAGAGCAGATGTTACAGTCATGTAAGTTCTTACATATAAAGTGTGTAATGGTAGCAAATGTTACAGTGATGTAAGTTACATGTAAAGTGTGTAATTAGAGCAGATGTTACAGTTGTGGAAAGTGTGTAATGGTAGAAAATGTTACAGTCATGTAAGTTACTACATGTAAAGTGTGTAATTTTAGCAACAGTTACAGTTGTGTAAGTTATTACATGTAAAGTGTGTAATGGTAGCAAATGTCAGTCGTGTAAGTTATTACATGTAAAGTGTGTAATTTTAGCAACAGCTACAGTTGTGTAAGTCATTACATGTAACTTGTGTAATGGTAGCAAATGTTACAATTGTGTAAGTTATTACATGTAACATGTATAATTGTAGCAAATGTTACAGTCGTGTAAGTCATTACATGTAAAGTTTGTAATGGTAGTAAATGTTACAGTCGTGTAAGTTATTACATGTAAAGTGTTAATGGTAGCAAATGTTACATTCGTGTAAGTCATTACATGTAACTTGTGTAATGGTAGCAACTGTTACAGTTGTGTAAGTTATTACATTTAACATGTGTAAGTGTAGCAAATGTTACAGGCATAAGTTATTACGTGTAAAGTGTGTAATTGTAGCAATGTTACAGTCATGTAAGTCATTACATGTAATGTGTGTTATGGTAACAACTGTTACATTCGTGTAATTAATTACATGTAACGTGTGTTATGGTAGCAACTGTTACAGTCGTGTAAGTTATTAAATGTCAAGTGTGTAATGGTAGTAAATGTTACAGTCATGTAAGTTATTACATGTAAAGTGTGTAATGATAACAAATGTTACAGTTGTGAAAGTTATTACATGTAAATTGTGTAATGGTAGCAACTGTTACAACCATGTAAGTTATTACATGTAAAGTGTGTAATGGTAGCAACTGTTACAACCATGTAAGTTATTACATGTAAATTGTGTAATGTTAGCATATGTTACAGTTGTGTAAAGTGTGTAATGGTAGCAACTGTTACAGTCGTGTAAGTTATTACATGTAAATTGTGTAATGATAGCATATGTTACAGTTGTGTAAAGTGTGTAACGGTAGCAACTGTTACAGTCGTGTAAGTTATTACATGTAAAGTGTGTAATGATAACAAATGTTACAGTTGTGAAAGTTATTACATGTAAATTGTGTAATGGTAGCAACTGTTACAACCATGTAAGGTATTACATGTAAAGTGTGTAATGGTAGCAACTGTTACAACCATGTAAGTTATTACATGTAAAGTGTGTAATGTTAGCATATGTTACAGTTGTGTAAAGTGTGTAACGGTAGCAACTGTTACAGTCGTGTAAGTTATTACATGTAAAGTGTGTAATGATAACAAATGTTACAGTTGTGAAAGTTATTACATGTAAATTGTGTAATGTTAGCATATGTTACAGTTGTGTAAAGTGTGTAACGGTAGCAACTGTTACAGTCGTGTAAGTTATTACATGTAAAGTGTGTAATGATAACAAATGTTACAGTTGTGAAAGTTATTACATGTAAATTGTGTAATGGTAGCAACTGTTACAACCATGTAAGGTATTACATGTAAAGTGTGTAATGGTAGCAACTGTTACAACCATGTAAGTTATTACATGTAAAGTGTGTAATGTTAGCATATGTTACAGTTGTGTAAAGTGTGTAACGGTAGCAACTGTTACAGTCGTGTAAGTTATTACATGTAAAGTGTGTAATGATAACAAATGTTACAGTTGTGAAAGTTATTACATGTAAATTGTGTAATGGTAGCAACTGTTACAACCATGTAAGGTATTACATGTAAAGTGTGTAATGGTAGCAACTGTTACAACCATGTAAGTTATTACATGTAAAGTGTGTAATGTTAGCATATGTTACAGTTGTGTAAAGTGTGTAACGGTAGCAACTGTTACAGTCGTGTAAGTTATTACATGTAAATTGTGTAATGTTAGCATATGTTACAGTTGTGTAAAGTGTGTAACAGTAGCAACTGTTACAGTCGTGTAAGTTATTACATGTAAAGTGTGTAATGGCAGCAACTGTTGTGTTCTGTCTGTGGTCCCGGGAATGAGTGTGAGTGAACGCAGTAATAATGTGTGATATGTCATCATTCTTTGCCCGGGTCATTCAGAACCTGTAACTCGGCAGGAAGACAACTGAGGCTGCCTGGTTAGTCTCACATCCATCACTGCCCATTCCTGGAAGTTCCTAGAACACTGACTGCCTCCTTTGTCGTGGCGTCAGAGAAAATAAAAACAATTTTTGTCTTCACAGAAAAAGCGACCAGGCGTGAAATTGATCTGACATACCGGGACAGCTGGTTTGATGGGAGACGCGCGCAAGACGTATCGCGGGGGAATAATTGGATTGGCAAACATAGGTTGATTGTTTCGATAGACAGGATCAAGAATTGCTTTAATTTCTGGTGGGATTCGTCGGGGTAAAGCAGGCCGGGAGTGAAGTGTGGCTGATTGTGCAAGGCCAAGAAATAGATTGAATGTGCCAGAATTAATGGCTGGAATTATTTACGTATCGATACGTGTTTTACCGCTGCACCCAGTATGCATAACAATTTAGATAGTTGCGGTAATTGAGCCTCGGTAGTGATGGGAAAATATTTAAAATAACTGGGTTTTTTTCTATTATAAATAAATCGTGTCTCGTCGTCTGTCAGAGTTGACTTGGCAGTTTGTGATTTGATAAATTCGATTGGCACATCAAATTATATATTTTAACATTATGACTACACAAAAGTGTACGTATGAACCACTATTAAAGTTACATTCTCATATATTTTATCTGTTAAATACAAACTCCCAGTGAATAAACATTTGTTTATTTATCGGGAGACAAATATTATAAATACAATATTTACATAGCCATGTTTTCATTTTTAGTACACCTGTTTTGCAAAAGGTGGTAGCACTTGTATATTTGTGATAACCTTTCTGACTGACAAGTCTGAGACACAAATTGCACTATTGGGAAAAGATTGGGGTCATATAAAGTATGTACTTTACTTAGAAAACTATTTCCTTCACAACAGTTTGTTACATTTTTCCTAGCCTGTTCACATGTTTTACAAACACGTGCACAATTAAGTAACTGTTTCTGCTCTCTAAAGGCCAACATTTTAATTATAAGTTTCATTAAAATATTTTATTTTTTAATTGTTACCTATCAACCTCGTGTTACACAATATGTCAACTGTTTACATCTCCGTGAAAAAACAACCCCATGAGATAATATAAACTGAACCACACTGGATTCTGCAAATGTTGCTAACATTCCCCAGATGGCACCACTATAGCCACAAAGGTTGTAAAGGTTAAATGTGCATTCAGATATGAAACAATAAAAAAATAACAGAATGTTATGTTTTTTGTGTATAAAAATTTATTTTGCCGTTTAAAAACATTGTGACATCTGTAAATATAAGTAATTTATTACAACAGTCATGACCAACAATCATGGTTCAAATTATAACTTAAAGATATGTACATCTATGTTGTGCACCATTTGCAAAGGAATTTCACATTAATGGTAAGCTTATTATGTTAACTGTATGTTTCTTAATATTAAGATACTAACCCATATTACCTCAAATTGTATTGTGCAGGTGTTTTACTGAAATAAAAATCTTATAAAACACATATTATATAAAATGTGTCATTATGTAAGTGTTTCATTAATTTAATTTTTACAATTATAAAAATGTAGTTTTAAACACATAAACTGTATAACTGAACAACAATAACCAGATCAACTTGGTTAGAATCATGGGTCGTTATAAAAAAGATCTCTTGTGCAAAGTTTGATCGACAAAGTATTTCTTCATGGAAAGAGTTTCAACAAAACATCTGATGGTCTGTATTGAATATATCATAGGAAGATGTGTAACTTTTTCAAAGTATTCGTATTAAAAATCCTTAAACCTGATCCGCTTGTAGACATGAACACCATGAATAAATTAAGGCGTTCGTTGCTGAAAGAGCTTTGTGTGTGTACACCTGGGGCTGGGGCTGTACTTACATAGATTGGGTTTGTACTCAAGGTTAGCAACCAAATATGTTTTTCTTAGGGACATTAGGGGTGGGCTCATAATTGTAAAGATTACAGAAATGTCTGGTGCTTAATTGCAACTGCCTCAAACCTTCCCCAACAATACATAGTGTGAGGCCAAAGATGCGTGATGAGAATGGTCAGAATTGCCTATAACTGCCACAATTAAATTATATGACATGTTTACAGAACACTTATCCGCCCTGTCTTATATCTCCAATAGTATTAATGTGTTAAAATGTTCCACTCCATAGGTGTCACCACTGTAAGTGATTTAGTTTCCCTGCACAGCGATGGCTAAAATAGACCATATCTCACCATTATGTTTAAGTAGGTAAATCTATTTCAAATGCAGCCAGAAAATGACTGATAATTTGACATTACAACTGATAAAACAATCAGATAAAGTAGATTAACTTAACATTTAATTTAAGATAAAATCTAAATATGACATCATATTATAGATAATTAGTAAAGGCAAGTTCTTATATAGCGCAGTATCCAGTCCTCAGGACTGTTCAAAGTGCTTTACACTTTACTTCCCTGACAGACCTGTTCACTCAGACACCATCTCGGCTTCTCTGGGAAGCATCCAGCCATATGCTACGATTAATGCATTAAGACTGCTTGTACACATATCCACCACTGTCTATAGCCAGGTACTCATTTATACAGCTGAGTGAACTGGAGCAATGTAGAGTGAAAAACTTGCCCAAGGTTTTAACACCGCAGCACAGGATTTGAACCCGGGTTCTTGTAGTTGAGAGTCCGAAACTCTACCACTGAGCCATGGCGCTCTACTAATTAAATCCTTTAAATTGTGTAACTAATAGTGCGAGATATGTTTGGATCTTACACACTTTTGTGATCATCCCCTATGTAGTTGTTATGTTTTGATGGACAGGTTCAATTAAAAAGTGAGTTAGGATCAGGTGCGAGAGACAATACACCTGTGTCATAGATACACCTGTATTGAACCATGGAATGTGTCACATATGTCCCCCCATCTCACATCACTTGGGTGTCTGTTGCCATGTGCTGTGATACAATGATGTAGAGAGACAATGTAAGACGTGTACACTACACTCTCTGTAATACATATGTGCATTATGCCTTTTTAATCCCTCCATTGAATTATAGAACGCAATGGCTCAGGGGTAGAGCTTCAGATTCTCAACTACGAGAACCCGGGTTCAAATTCTGTGCTGCGGCGTTAAAACCTTGGGCAAGTTTTTTCACTCTACATTGCTCCAGTTCACTTAGCTGTATACATGAGTTCCTGGCTATAGACAATGGTGGATATGTGTTTGAGCAGTCTTCACGCATTAATTGTAGCATATGGCTGGATGCTTCCCAGAGAAGCCGAGATGGTGTCTGAGTGAACAGGTCTGTCAGGGAAATAAAGTGGAAAGCGCTTTGAACGGTCCTGAGGACTGGTTACTGCGCTATATAAAAACTTGCCTTTACTTTTTACTTATAAAAACAAATCCACTGTTACATAAGGGCGTGAACATTGCATTCAGAATTGAATTGTTTAAACTGCATCATGCTGTTAGTCATATGTTTGAACTGAGTAGACTAAATTGGATTGAAATGATGTGGTTCTGGTAAACAAAATACAAAAAAATAGTTTTAAGTTAATATAAATATGTACCAACATAAAAACTTATCTAATATAACACGTAAACCATTTGCTTAGTCAGAATTATAATCCTACAAGTGGTAATACTAAAGTCAGTTTCTTTCCAAGTAAATCAGTGACCCAGTAAATGTGTTAAATTTGTCGTGTTCTTGAAATATGATTGAGATGTTGCATAACCCCCCCCCCCCACTGTGTTTGTAGTTATGGGTTCATAGATGAGTTTGTTTGTTTCTGCCTCAGGTTCACTGAGGAATTAACAAGCAGCTGACTGCAGCTAGTGGAGCCTGTAATCATAATGTCATGCTTGGCCACACAGATCTTCACAGCAATTAGCCAGCTCACTAATTACTTACATTAATTAGATTCTATTTGCAGAGAGTTTGTCAGTAGTCCACTATCTATTGAAGAGCATCTTTGTGATGTCAGGGTTTGTAGACAGGGAGCTTTTCAGGGGCACTTTCATTTCTTCTTTTAACTTACCTGTGTATAGTGAATCTGGCTCTTTGATGTCTAAGTATTTAGTGAGTCTAGTTTGAATAATGTGTAAACATTGATTTAATAGAAATATATACAAGGAGGAAGAAAAGGAAAACTTTAATTGGGAACTGACCCAAATCTAGCCTCTCCTCTGACAACAGGGTACATGAACGAGAAGAGCATTTAGGACGTTTAACAAGATTGAGCAAGATTGCCACCTAGAGAATTAACTCTAGATGGCAGATGGACTTATCGAGAGTCCAACCTATCTATCTAAGTATACCCCGCCCTTCTTAGGTATATGTCAGTTTTATTTTAAAATATATTAACACTACTAGCACCTACACAATCAGCTGATAATCTGTTCCATTCCTTTTCTGTTCTTTGTGAAAATGAGAATTTTCTAATATCTAGTCTACCATGTCCTCTAGTCCTTCTGCCTTCCTTAACCGAAACAAATGTTCTGTCAATATGTTCATACCCTTTCAATATTCTATATATTCTTCTATCTGATCTCCTCTCAATATCCTGGTTTCTAGTGTTACTCATAAAAATTGAACTTGGTTACTAAAGTTTGATAACTTATGAAGGATGAAGGCCACTTGCCAGGCATATCGTTTACATAACCCACTGAATTTGTCAGCCACATGTTTTGGTGGGAGTCTAGAAAGTCACAAAATCAAAACATAAAAAGTTTTTTAAAAACATGAAGATCACAGTTTTGAGAATCATTTGAATTCATTCTGCATCCTGAATTTAGTAAGTACAGTAATCAGTTAACTGCTGTTTTTACAAAGGTAACTTTCAAAATGTAGCGCAAACAAACAAGTGAGTCATAGTAATAATAATAATAATAATAAATACACTTTATTTATACACTAACATCCAAAGTACAAGCTCTGTTCAGTAGTGTTCACATTGTCAGAAGTAAATATAATATAATACAAGTAAGAAAGTTTGAATACATATATATCTAAATCTAAAACCAATTAATAAATAATTAAAATTATATGCTGGCTGAGCTACTTAAAACATTAATATAAATCTAAAAGGAGGAACTAGACATTAAAAGCAATTTTGAAATAGAATGTGTTAGGGTGTGCTTTAAATTTGTTCATGCATTCTGTGGAACGTAAATCCTCAGGGAGTGCTTTCCACAGAGTTGGTCCTGCTTGGGAGAATGAGCGGTGTAATAGTAGTTCGTTTAGCACATTTGCAAAATGGACTTGAAATAAAATGAGCAAAAAGTTGAATTGAGAAGGCACTTTTATAAAGGGTACACCGTCTGGAACTAATAACTACCGAGGTGAACAGCCTACTGTACATGTCTCTTCATGGCAATTGGATCTCATATGTTTACAGCATTTCACTCCTGGGTGAGTTCTTTCTGGTGTTTCATGGGGGATACTGTTGCTTCATAAATAGAAATTATATCTGTATAAAAGTGAAAAAATCGAAGGCGGCTCCGTCTCATACATGTTCCTTCCCAAACGGAATGTATATCCGTAGATATAAGGTAACAGTAAAAGGCTGCTTCGGCTTCGTCATATGTCATATCCACTTAAGCTGTAGCTGTCTGTTTTATTTCTTGTTTTCATCTGACATTTGTGTATTAGTTTTTAAGTCAGTCAGACAAGAATTTCCAGTGAGGTTACTTTGGACTACATAGGTCTGTTGTCAGTCAAAATTAATTGTCAGATACCAAAACTGAGGGATATTAGTGATGAAGTGCATCCAACAGAATGTTGTTTAACAACACTAGAGACCAGGAGGTTGACAGGAGATCAGATAGAAGTGTTTAAAATATTGATCGATTATGAAAATATTGATAGAAATAGTTTGTTCTTGGTTAAGGAAGAGAGAAGAACTCATATGAAGACACAAAGTTACAATAGCAAATGAGCAACGTAGGCTGGATGTTAAAAGTTATAATTTTTACCCAGAAAAGTTCATGAATGGAACAGATTATTTCCTGATTGTGGGGCCACTAGTAGTGTTAATATCTTAAAAAGACATACCTCAGAAAGTAAATAAATATATAATATACAGTGTACAAAATTTGTTCTTTAAAACTTAAAAATAATTATAAAGAAATGTAATTTTGAGCTAATAAATAAATAACATATCTCAGATATATTTGTAAATAATAGATAATCTAGTTAGAAATAATTGTGTTAAGCTAGTTAATAAATAAATAAATATATATAATATATAAAATGTGCTTTAAAATTATAAATTATCTTATAAAATATTATTTTAAGTTAGTAACAAATAAATATTATAAGAGGTCTAAAATGTAATTTAAAATTATTATTTACAATTGAATTATATGTAAAATTGAATTACATATAAATGTACCCATGAAACATGATCATCCAATAAAATGTGAATTTCTATAGTTATATCTCTTTAAATACACTTGTCTCGTTTCTTTATGCCCTCGTCTAGCCAACAAACGAACCACAAAATGAATCCACAGAGACAAGAAATGTTTTTAGAAAGTGCGAGGAAGATGTCAGTCACATGTTAAGGTGGTGGTTGAGTGACACTCTTAGTTATGAGATGTTATGTTTTTAAGCAATCATGTTGAAAATCCAACACAGCCTGCTGAAATACAGATGTTTTTTATGGTTCTCCAGAAAGATACCCATCGACTGTCAGAATGGAGGTTGATTGACAGTTACGATTACGAGATGTTATACTCTGAAGCGATCTCCTTGAAAATCCACCATGCCTTGTTGAAATGCATGTTTTTTAAGAACCTGCATGCCCATCACCCAGAAGAATGAAGAGTAATTGACAGTTGAGGTCAGGAGATGTTATTTTCTGAAGCAATGCCCGTGAAAATCCATTTTTTGTGAGTCGTCATGCCCATCTCGTAGAGTGGAGGTTGATTGACTGCTATGAATACAAGATGTTATGTTCTGTAGCAATCCCTTGAAGATCCACCACGGCTTGTGGAAGTACAGATGTTTTGTAGAGTCAAGATGCCCATCAGCCATCAGAATGGAGTGATTGACAGTTGTCATTATGAGATGTTATGTTTTGAATCGATCCCCCTGAAGATGGGGAAGAAATGCTCAAATCCAGATGGTGGGACGTGTCCTCCGTTGTACAAGCAACAACTGTTGCACATTTGATCCCCGGACCACCCCACCCAACATGAAACTTATCCCCTGCTTGTACATAGAAAAACCCATGTAAAGAAAGTGGAAAAAATAGCAATGTAATCTTATATTGCACTGCATGGATTCTGCATGGTCCTACCCTGAACTGTTTCTCGAAAATATGTCTACAACAGAAATGGGAAGTTACCTTATAAGTGGCACTGGTATAACACCATGACTTACTTCTGAATTCTAACAGAAACCTGGTAGTCGAAAAGTTAAGTAACTGTATAGCTTTTTTAAGTAACATAATAAAATGTAAATTTGTTTGTTAAATTTAATCATTTAATAACAGGGCTTTATGCAGGAAAAAATTATTGCCAGTCACACATGTTTTGGTGAACACATGGATGTTAACTTTTAAGCCAATTTACCAATTATAAATATGTCTGATGACCTAAAATGGACTACAAACACATGTGACACATTTACACTCACTTTTAAAGCATAACTGACAATATTCTACATTTTGCAACTTCTTTTTTTACCTGTCCACCCGTATTTCTACCCGTCGACAATGATTTTTACCAGTCCAACTGACAGGTGGACGGATCTCTACATAACATGGTTGCCACTGGTCAGGGAAAAGTCAGGGAAATTCAAGGTCAGAGAAAAGACGGAATTTTGTGCTGGGTCAGGGAAATTTGAGATTTTGAGAAAAGTCAGGGAAATACAGGAAAATCCCTTGAAAGTCAGGGAAATTTGACTTTCTCATGTCATATGCATAACGTCACGATGCCGCGTGTAACAATCCCGTGAAACAATGTTGATACCACAAACATATGCTTTTAAAAATGTGGATACCACACGTTCTTCAGTTGGCTGTTGTAATAATGCAGTCTGGGTGGGCATCGAACACTGATTCCATTTTGGAAGTTAATTGCTAATTATAAGTACATCGTGCATACATTTTCGTGATTATTCAGCCAGCATGGTCAGGGAAAATGAAACTTTGAGTCAGGGAAAAGTCAGGGAATTTTGAAAGCTTCCATGAGTGGCAACGCTGGCATAAAGCTATGTTAATGTTAACAAGTGTATTAAACCGTTTGACATGATCAACTTTTATTTTAGTTGTTGTGGACGCTTGAAACTGTTAATGCTTCGTAGTTTTTCTTACATTATATTTCACTGTTGAGGAGAGGAACCAAACAGTGGTGTCCAGTTTGACCTGCTCTTTGAGATTGTTGGCTGTAGCAGTTTGACTTCTCAGGTAACCAGGTCGATACGTTCTGTTGTGTTCATTTTATTCACTTTTCACTGCTGTGCAATCATTAATAATCGGCAACAATTGACAACAACATGTAGATGGGCTTCCGTTATTGTACCCTTTCATTTTATTCATGTTATAATTTTGTTATTATTTAATTTTACTTTGTTTATTTCACATGTCTGTGTTCCGTCTTTCTTACAGTTGTCATCGGCCTCGACCCTGACAAGTGACAAAGCTGACAGAGATAAAGGGCCCCACCTCCCCCCTGGGGCTTGTGGACCCCCCTGTTAGTTCTGATTATAAATCAACACCTTATCACAGCAAGTGAGGAAACCCAGCAGGGCAGAATGTGTTCTTGACATTAATGAATGAATACTTACTGCTTATCAATGATTGTAATTTTGTAATAAACATGTGTGATATACTGTCTCTACCAGTTGATGTCAATGTCATTCCAAGGGCGGGAGAAATCCCCCCCCCCCTCCTCCCTCCCCCTACTTCAGACCCTTAACTTCAAGATAAAGAAAATCCAAGAATTAAGAAATAAATGAATGTGATAGGGATTTTTTAATTTCCATAATATTCTCTGCAGAAATGTCATATGTTGTGAAGGTACCAAGCCATGCAGCATTTTTGGAATTACTATAATTAAGCGGCAGAACGGAGTGCAGAATTGTTTAATATTGACACGGATTCATGCATATTGCTGATTTAAGTAAATAAAATTACTTCCAACAGTATATCAGTAAAATATAGCAAAGTATATTAGTCAAACGTAAAAAACTATATCAGTCAAACATAACCAAACAAACACTTCTACAGGCCTTGGTTACATTAGTTGATATGCGACAAGTAATTTATATGCAGACAATAACCACATTTAGCATATTTGGGGGCTTCCCTTGGAAGAGTTCAAGCACATTGCAGTTAAGACTTGTTGAACACAAATATCCACCACTATCTACAGCCAGGTACTCATTCATATAGCTGAGCGAACTGGAGTAGTTTAGAGTGACCAGATCTGCTGAAGCTCCAACATGGCAGCAGGGGATTGGAACTAGGGTTATCTCAACTGAGAATCTGATGTACTAAGTCAATGCACCACTTCACTTGTAGGTCTGGTAGTACAACTGGCTGAATCAGACCAGGTTATGTGTCATAAATAATTTATAAAAGATCGTGGATCATTTGCAGTATATAGAAGAGCCTTGGGGCCTAGGGTCTTGATGCAGGGTTGTATCATAGTGGGTGGAGTCATTAGTTAGAGATTGTGCTCCGTGACTCCCTGGAGCACTAAGTTGCTCCAGGGGATGCTGGAAATGACTCCTGGTAGGTTATTTTCATAAATGATCCACTTCGTTGAATTATTATTTATTATGTATTCTTTTCTCTCATAGACTGAGCCAGTAATTTTACACAACCACAAGAAAGCATCCTTGTGATGTGAACTAACTTCTTTAAAGTGCAGACAAGTTGAAATTATTACTCTTTTATTTTATGTAGATTGTATAAAAGAACTGTTAGCTCCATGCTCTTTGATTCCAGTATAGGATAATGAATAAGTAAGTTGCTAAAGAATGCAGTTAGGGCTTTGTCAAACAGCAAGTATAGTTCACGTACCTCATCTTATTTAAAGTTTAAAAACTTAAAATTAGATGATATTTATAAACATAGGAAAATAGAATAAGTATTAAGAAGAGCCATGAACAATTATTACGATATTCAGATAGAACCTACAAATAACAAATATGTGAATGATATTTGTATCAGACATGACATTCAAAAAAGAATCCAAGAGAACTACCTCCCAAAAAATAGTCCTACAAAGCTAAGCAGCCATCTTGTGAATTATTTTAACCTATGCCAAACAATATATAATTAATAATGTAATATTCAGAATTGTTAAACTCTGGAGAGAGTTGATTCAGTAATGATTTGTACAGTAGATATTCTATATTATAAATGCATTGCTATTATTAATATTTTATGAGGCATGTGGGACAGACATTGTTGTGTAGAGTTATATAAGTTACTACTATTTTGTTCATTAATTAGAAGTGATAAAGAAAGTGGAAATAAATTAATAAATAATAATTTACTGATATTGATATTTTTATTTTATTACATTTTGTTTTATATAGTAGTTTTGCTGTACTTTTATAACTTATACGTCATTGTTTTGTTTGATTTAGCTAGCTATTATATCAGTACCAACTAGATGGTGGCCTACATGCTCATGGTCTATTAGATCTAAGTGCATGTCTTCATAGATCATCTATGCAATGAATTACCAAGCATTATCTGTACACCCTGTACAATTCTGTTCCAAGTTCAGTCTGAATAAAATGAATCTTTCTCAGACACTTGTAATGAAATGTCATTAAAACGGTCCCTCCAATAATACGTCATTATAAAAGTATAATAATAAAACAATAACGGTTTAACAACAGTGGTTTATGTCTTTAAAAAATGCCTTCATCAATTGAATTTATACCATTTGCTGCACCTCTCATCTTGTACATCTGTTATAATATTTGCATCTGGTCATATTAACAAGGTTCAAAGAAATATGTCTCTGCATTTAAGATTCCCCGCTGGTATACAGAGGAATGTCGCAGGAGTGGAATGCATATTTCCAGGAATCTTCTAGGAATTCTTGGATGATTGATGGTCATCAGGTTGTCTTGCTACACTCCCAGTTGGGGGGGGGCTGGTACACCCAGCACTGAGAGAAGAAATCTTACACCAGTATAAATAATTGAGTAATTTCACAACTGAGACGTGTTAGTTACGCTGAGAGAAATTGTGTGTTTGTGGTTTGAATCCCTCAGTGATTTGGAGATTAAAATGATATTAAAAATGAAACCAACGACGACTGTAGTCATCCTTCGGACTGTTTCAGTAACTTTGTTAAGAGCTCTTAATCCCGATTGTGCACTAAAAAATCTATTTTGAATCTGAACAGTGTTGTTGAATACGTAAGAACTATCGGCGCCATGGAGCACAAGCGGGATATTGTCGCCGGTGTGTCATGGAAATAATGTCCTCAGTAATATGGCAATGGATATAATTGTTTTAATAAATTTTAATATAATAGTATATCTTATTTAAAGATTAATTTTCCTTAAGGGGTCTTTATCTTATTTAAATGGTCACCAGGTTCAATATAAAAAACAAGCAGCAGAATAAAATGTGTTTAGGCATTAGCTGGCAAATAGTTATGAAGTTATTGTTCGTATTTTCCTCTTGAAGGATGATGGACTGATTATTATGGATTTGAAGGAATGATGTAGGAACCGTGTAGATATCATATCTGAGAGTAATTTGTTTCACATAAGAAAAATTAATGGACCACATGGTATTAAAAATGATTGTGTATTGTGTCAAAAGGAACATTGATTAATGTCTTAGTATGGTGGGTACCAACAAGATACCAACTAAGTTAATCAGCCAAAATGCTTCATTGCTCGCTTACCAGGTCAGAAATGTTCTCATTGTAGAAGTCTTGTTAATTTTTTTGAAACATACTTTGTTTCTCAG
Source organism: Oasisia sp. SBJ-2009 (assembly GCA_964017155.1). NCBI lineage: Eukaryota > Metazoa > Annelida > Polychaeta > Sabellida > Siboglinidae > Oasisia > Oasisia sp. SBJ-2009. Next base: position 24,048,372 of record OZ024860.1, on the reverse strand, counting down.
TTCTTATGTTGCTGCTGTAGTTAAGGATCATTATCAGGTTAATCATTGTCTCAATTATCGCTTACATCATTATTAGTGTGATCTAGTTGCATCATTATTATAGCCAACATAGCAATTTGTCATCATTATTGTCACCATTTGTTGTCAAAATTAAGGATATATCTTCTGGTTCATACTGTTCATTATGTTTCTGTTGTGAGCAGAAGGACTATTTAACATGAAGTTATTTGTCTTCTTTTTTCTGTTTCTTCTGAGATAAAATGTTAGGATACGTTTTTACATCTGAAAGAGCAGGGTTGCCACTGGTCAGGGAAAAGTCAGGGAAATTCTAGGTCAGGGAAAAGTCAGGGAATTTTGTGCTGGGTCAGGGAAATTTGATTTTTTTAGAAAAGTCAGGGAAATACAGGAAAATCCCTTGAAAGTCAGGGAAATTTGACTTTCTCATATCATACGCGTAATGCCGCGATGCCGCGAACTCGAATTCATTACGCGTAACGATCCCGTGAAACAATGTTGATACCACAAACATATGCTGTTAAAAATGTGGATACCATACGTTCTTCAGTTGGCTATTGTAACAATGCCATAACTGTTCTTTTGGCGAACATTGATTATATTTTGTAAGTTAATTGCTCATTATATGTACATCGCGCATAAATGTTCATGATTATTCAGTCAGCATGGTCAAAGAAAATGAAACACTTTGAGTCAGGGAAAAGTCAGGGAATTTAGAAAGCTTCCATGAGTGGCAACCCTGAAGAGAAGCATTTTGAAATACAATAAATATAAAGGTAACTTTTTTTGTAAATATAAAATAAATCTGATCAAATGCAGATAAAGTCAGCAATTTGATAAGTTTTTTTAATATTAAAAGTAAAGATTTGCAAACGTTTGCTGAACCAGTTAATAATGATATTAAATTTGTGTAGATGAATTATGTATTTTGTCATTGATAAATATGTAAAAATATTTCTATGGTTACCGGCTGCCAAAATGCAACTGGTGTGAAAAAGATGTCTTGACAGATTGTGTAGCCCCAATAAAAATGTTCATCCATTATTACCAGAGTCGGTTGAGGCCCCCTAAGCCCTCATTAATCACACTGGCAATACAGGTCACTTGGGACAAAGAATTCTGGGCCAAGAGCTTCAGCGTCTAAATGTCGTTGTTTTTTTTCTCGATTACAAATGAGATGAAGGCTGATTAGAAGAAATAGAGAAAGCTGAATGCAGGCTGGCTGAAGTTGGGTTTCCTGACGTTAATTGGCATTTGTCAGCGGCTTTGCTTAGGATAAATGAGATTTATTGGCTGTAACAATGTATGTGGTCTATGTGTATGGCCAACTTCCATCTATTCATCAAGCCAAAGATCTATGTGGTTCAGTCACCCATCTGTGTATGCCATGATTGTTCCCTTCATCCATCTATGATCCATTTATATCATATATTTGCACTATTTTACATGCACACATAAGCACAGATACATGCATCTTTACGCATATGCATACATATGCATACACATGCACATTAGCATGAATGCACGCGCATGCATGCAAACACACACACACACACCACACATATACACACACAACACACATACCATACCACACCACATACACAGCACACATACACACACACCACACATATGCAACACACATACCACATCACACACATAGCAGACACCATACACCACACCACACCACACCACACCACACCACACCACACCACACCACACCACACCACACCACACCACACCACACCACACCACACCACACCACACCACACCACACCACACACAACACACATACCACACATAATACACATACACACTACACAATACACACACCACTCATACATACACACAACACATGCACACGCACACGCACACGCACACGCGCACACACACGCACACACACACACACACATATAATTCACATAATTACACACCATACAACATTCACCACATACCACACAACCTACACTATACACCCCACATACACCTCCCACACATGCACCACACACACATACACCACACACACATACACCACACACACATACACCACACACACATACACCACACACACACTTCAATCATCCCTTCCACACTTCATGACCCAACCCTCCCACCAAACACCCATCAATCAACCCCTCTCTTTCCCCTTGCTCCGTGCACGTTGGGGGCCACACTGGTAGGTTTATTTCTCCCTTCCCACAATTTATCTCCATCTCTCCCCACACTCAGCCAATTCCTCTTAATGTTGATTGGCTGCTCACCTCTGTCCTTTTGAGAGACCTCCACACTACCTCCATCTTAATTTCCCTCCTTAGTTTTCTCCTTCCACAGATGTCTTCTATTTCCCACGCTCTCTTTGTCCATCTCACCTCAGATCAACCAGTACATCACATGTCCATTCCACTGGTCAGTCCCTATGTAGGCTTTCAGGAGAAAATGTGATACGTCCATTTGATTGGTTTTGAGAAAATTCACGTTTGTGTTTCACCGTCAAATTTGAAATAAAATCTTGTAAAAAAAATTAGAGTATTTTTTCAAATCCAAAATCAAAGAGAATTGTTGCAAGTGTCTATTTTTAAACAATGTTTATATAAATGGGAAATTAAATGGTTTTGATATGAAAGCACGACATATTCATGTTCTTTTTGTCGAAACAAGATTCACCAGTGACCGTATAAAACAAGGTGCTCGTGGAATTTCGGAAATGGTGTTTATCGTAATATACCCTGAAATCTCATGTATGCGCCTATTTATATTTGTAGGCATAATCCCATGCCTGTACATATGTTACCATCATTATTCATAATACATCAATTTATACTTTTTTAATATCCACTAAATTTAGTTACGACATTCGTTACATTAATTTTTCCATTAACAATCATTTTTACAAAAATATCAGCATTGTTTTCCGAGTTCATGTGATAGCTTCTTGATTAGTTTGTTACCATTAATTCTTTCACGTATGATCAGTGATTTGGTATTGTATTGCCCCAAATACAATACATATTGGAACTTGAATCAGGGCTTTATGCAAGATAAAATTATTGCCAGCCATTCACACATATTTTGGTGAACACATGGATGTTAACTGTTAAGGCAGTTTACAAACTTTAAATGCGTCTGATGAGCTAAAACGGGCTACAAACAATTGTGACACCATTTACACTCACTTTCAGGGCATAACTAAAAAGAACTATGGTTTTGGAAGACTTTTGCTCCTTAATTTGTTTCCCGTCCACCCATATTTCTACCTGTCCATATTCGTTTTTACCCGTCCAAATGACAGGTGGACGAGTCTCTACATAAAGCTGTGGAGTCAATTCCTCCTCACACACCCAAAGTCTCCCAGCCCACATCCATGATGGGAAAGTAGACTGTTTTGTTTGACTGACAGCTCCCCTGGGTTTCAGACCCTGTTATATTAGATTTGAACCCCAGTATGGGTCTTCCTGCCTGTAACTGCTAAAACAACTGACAGTTCAAAGAACAACCTTGACAGCATGATGGATGAGTATCAGCCTGGCCAGGTTCACAATCATAGCATCAAAATGTGTTTCAAATGTGTGTAGAGAGTTAGACACATTTTATACCAGTGTGTATCGTAATATAGGCAAGTGTGCCTATAAAATGTAACTAAGTAGTTTATAATTTATAGAGGGTTATATGCTCCATGACTATATAACTTGATATTAAAACAATGACTGTGTGTTTCATGTGTGTGTTTCGTGTGTGTGTGTTTGTGTGTGAGTTTGTGTGAGTGTTTGTGTGTGTATTGTGTGTGTGTGTGTGTATGTGCGTGTGGTGTGCGTGTGTGTGTGCCTGCGTGTGTGTGTGTTTGCGTGTGTGCGTGCGTGCGTGCGTGTGTGCGTGCGTGCGTGCGTGTGTGTCTGAGTGTGTGTCTGTTTGTGTGTGTGAGCATGTGTGTGTGTGCGTGCGTGCATGCGAGTGCGCGTGTGTGTACAAATGTGCAAATTTTAATTAAGAGAAACTTCAGAAAATTATCTGATATAATGTGTTGTTCCCAGTCATTCCAGTAGAGAAACCTGTAAGATAGAGAGTGCTGGATGAGAATTAATTATGCATGTGTTTAGAGGTGTACAGTCGTGAGAGGAAGTGGCGGTGGAGACAGTTCACAGTAACAAACATATGTATATTGTTTCTACTGCAAGTGTTTGTTGATGAACAAACTATGCCGAGAGATAGGAAGATGGGAAGAGATGGAGAGGAAAGGAGATGAGAAGAGGTAGAGGATGGGAAGAGGTAGCAAGGAAGGGAGATGGGAAGACTTCAAAAGGAAGGGAGGTGGGAAGAGGGGGAGAGGAAGGGAGATGGGAAGAAGTAGAGAGGAAGGGAGAATGGAAGAGGTGGAGAGGAAGGGAGATGGGAAGAGGTGGAGAGGAAGGGAGATGGGAAGAGGTGGAGAGGAAGGGAGATGGGAAGAGGTGGAGAGGAAGGGAGATGGGAAGAGGTGGAGAGGAAGGGAGATGGGAAGAGGTGGAGAGGAAGGGAGATGGGAAGAGGTGGAGAGGAAGGGAGATGGGAAGATGTGGAGAGGAAGGGAGATGGGAAGAGGTGAAGAGGAAGGGAGAATGGAAGAGGTGGAGAGGAAGGGAGAATAGAAGAGGTGGAGAGGAAGGGAGATGGGAAGAGGTGGAGAGGAAGGGAGAATGGAAGAGGTGGAGAGGAAGGGAGATGGGAAGAGGTGGAGAGGAAGGGAGATGGGAAGAGGTGGAGAGGAAGGGAGATGGGAAGAGGTGGAGAGGAAGGGAGATGGGAAGAGGTGGAGAGGAAGGGAGATGGGAAGAGGTGGAGAGGAAGGGAGATGGGAAGAGGTGGAGAGGAAGGGAGATGGGAAGAGGTGGAGAGGAAGGGAGATGGGATGAAATGGAGAGGAAGGGAGATGGGAAGAGGTGGAGAGGAAGGGAGAATGGAAGAGGTGGAGAGGAAGGGAGATGGGAAGAGGTGGAGAGGAAGGCAGATGGGAAGAGGTGGAGAGGAAGGCAGATGGGAAGAGGTGGAGAGGAAGGGAGAATGGAAGAGGTGGAGAGGAAGGGAGATGGGAAGAGGTGGAGAGGAAGGCAGATAGGAAGAGGTGGAGAAGAAGGGAGAATGGAAGAGGTGGAGAGGAAGGGAGATGGGAAGAGGTGGAGAGGAAGGGAGATGGGAAGAGGTGGAGAGGAAGGGAGATGGGAAGAAATGGAGAGGAAGGGAGATGGGAAGAGGTGGAGAGGAAGGGAGATGGGAAGAGGTGGAGAGGAAGGGAGATGGGAAGAAATGGAGAGGAAGGGAGATGGGAAGAGGTGGAGAGGAAGGGAGATGGGAAGAGGTGGAGAGGAAGGGAGATGGGAAGAGGTGGAGAGGAAGGGAGATGGGAAGAGGTGGAGAGGAAGGGAGATGGGAAGAAGTAGAGAGGAAGGGAGATGGGAAGAGGTGGAGAGGAAGGGAGATGGGAAGAGGTGGAGAGGAAGGGAGATGGGAAGAGGTGGAGAGGAAGGGAGATGGGAAGAAGTAGAGAGGAAGGGAGATGGGAAGAGGTGGAGAGGAAGGGAGATAGGAAGAAGTAGAGAGGAAGGGAGATGGGAAGAGAGAGAGAGAGAGAATGACATAAGAAAGCAAGACGGCGACAGTATGTGACAGACAGAGAGAGGTACAGAGAGAAGCAGGTGTATCTAGAGAGCTATAGAGAGACACTGGCAGTGAGTTGTCACTGCAGATCTCTGTGACCTGTCGCATTAGGACAAATCCCGTCTCACATTGTGGTCATGATCTAAAAATAACTTCTGGCTGGTGCAGGGAACCTAACACAATTAACATACATTTGGTAGTTCGTCATCACTGGACTGTGACATTTCACTCCCGGGGTTTGATTCTGCTCGTAGTGGCTTTATCCATTCGATGTAACTGAAAGTGCTTCAACGACAGGGAACACATCACAGACAACTGAACCTGGCATCGTAGGATAGAATTGTCTATCACTAATGTTGTGAATGTCTGCCGGTCAGCTTCATTCATGTAAAACAACAATTAAATTACCCCAGATAGTGTAGGTGCGAATTTCTGTTTCTCTTCAATGTTAACTGTAAATTGTCCTAGCACCCAAATATCTAATTTCCATATACGGTTACATAGCTGAGTTTGGCTATTATACTAACTACTATATATATTATACCAACTACTGTAAGTACTGTAAGTCTACTGTAGTAAACCAAAACAAACTGGTCCATGATCATACTCACTTGCACAATTAAAAAAAACATTGTACCATGATCGTAATGATTTGGGCATGTTCTGACATTTTGTTTTGTGGCCCAAAATAGAAGCTCGGTGCTATCATTTGCAGCCTTTAAATGTCAGCCTTGACAGCCGCAGCTGCACTGTTTTCTTCACAACCCAAAAGGCCTGGATAGTATAAACACAATATTGGTCTTGTTTAGCTGTAGAGATGACTTACATAGGAGGAATCCTGCCCACTATGTTGAAACATACCCACACCCTAGCTGTCTTGGGATGTGACATTGAAGGCAGACCACCCATGGGGTACTTAGTTGTCACACAGTTGGACTTTTTAAGTCCCAGGGAGGTGGCATTTCAAGACGTGTCATAATGCCGTGTATTGTTAGGGACCGGCAAAAAAATTAGAATAGATTTACCAAGTTTATGATAGGGCATGTTGATTGTATGTATGTAGGTAACACGATACTGTTTACAGAATTTAAATATCTTCATGCAGTCAAAAACTATGGCCCTTTTAACTTTCATTTTTTTTAACCAAATTTGTGACCACTGCACAGCCTGCTGTGTAGCATACGTTCATATTCACTCATCAAAATCAAAATTAAGTAACTCGCCTAAAATTTTACAATTCACACATTGGCATTCTCTGTCATCTTGGGTCTCAGAAAAATGTGATTTCACCGTCATATGATTAACACCAGATTCTTGAAAGGAGTTTCCCTGGGCCTCCCCTCATGAGTACAAAAGCCTAATGGACACAAATTTCAACCGACCTACCGACGTGCCCCTAGCGGATTTGCCAGTCCCTAATATTGTAATCAGACGTCCAAAACCTGAAAATGCTTTATTCAGGATAATTATTTACGTAGCAGCATGTCCTAGTTCGCTGGTTTACCCCACCCAACTTTTTATACATTTGCTGACCTGACCCTAAATTTAAAATATGGTAAAATTTATATATGATATAATCTGTTGTTCCCAGTCATTCCAGTAGAGAAACCTGTAAGATAGAGAGTGCTGGATGAGAATTAATTATGCATGTGTTTAGAGGTGTAGTCACAGACATTGTCCATCCTGCACAGTATATTACACACTATCGCCATATCACTTGTGGACGGATACAAAGAATACAGACTAGTCACTGCAGACTTAAATGTCCATTGTAAACAGGTATTTAGTATTTGCAGGTGCTTTCTAGGTGAGGTTTTACTGAACTTGTTTTTAATAGTTAGATTGCTAGAATTAACCCCAAACGGCAAGGAAGATTTGCGCTTGTCAAGAGTCCATTTTGTGAATTTGTGACGTTTTCTGAAATATTTGCCTCGCAGACTATTTATTAAGTAAACATTATAAATGGACAGTTTTTCTGTCCATTTATAATGTTTATTTTATATGGATACATGTGCTCAACTTATTCAAGTTTCAATTGCCAGTGTTAGACTTTTTTAAACTAACCACTGAAGAATTACATTTTAGAGAGACCAGACAACATGTAATAATGACTTATATTGATAACAAGACTTTTAAACATACTAGAGTGAGCATTCTTTTAAATTGAATTTAACATACATTTAGTTTCACACACTGATGCGATTAGATATGTTTTTCTCACAAAGAAACTTGATTGAAATATCTGTGAATATTTTGGCCACATCTTAGTGTTTTGAAAATATCAAAAATAAAAAGTGGTAAGACAGTTCTAAAATGTCAAAATTCGCTTCAGACATTGAGTTATCTTCCCTACATGGTTGTTAATTACTCTACTGCAGAGGGTGTAGCCTTGTTGAAGCCACTGACACATGCTGCAATCCATCATAACCTTGGCAGGCTGCAGATTAGGCCCTGGTGTTCCTGGTAGATTAAGCCTGTTTATATAATGTCCTCATTCACAGTTTTGATGTAGTCCGTTTCTTTTCCGTTTGAAGCGATACGGACGCGGAAAGCAACATTGTTACAGGAGTATTTCTTTGAGTTGGTGAGTGTTACCTTTGTGTGACTATGTGTACTAGTTATGTTGTACTAGTTATGTTGTTGAGTTTTAGGCAAACTGTGTGTGACATCGATGTTTACCGGGATGTGTTTGTAAGGTTGGGTATGTTTGTCGTGTGTATAGCTGGTAGTAGAGTGTATGTGAATTGTTCAGAGTAGATTGCAGTGAACAAACACATATGCCATGTGTAACTTGTATGTTCAATGTGGTTTGGTGTCTTTGAAGTAGAATACAACAGTTGATGTTGTAGGGCAAATTGAGGAATTGTTCTTGTGATTTTACCCTATAATAAACTCATTGATAAGCTGAGAGTTAAGTAAGGTATAAATACATGAGAAAAGACATACCTGTAGTTAGAAATAATGTAATTAAACAGAAGGCAGGCATGAGACATAATTAAAAGGAGAAACATGGGTGAAGTTTAATAAAAGAAAGTATTTTTTTCTAATTAAAATAAATTATTTTAAAAATTGTTTGATGACTACAAATATTTATAAAATTATGAAAACACTCATTCACTTATCAGGATAATTATTAGTGTAGTAGATTAGTAATTTGTGATTGCACGCATACGTAAATGTGATATGTTTGTTGGTGCGTGAACATGTCATTCTATGATAAAACCTCAGTACATCGAAATACATTGGTTTGCAGTTAGAAATGGGGTGTGCAGGCATATGTGCATGTGCACGTGCATGGATGCATACGCTTCCATTTCAGCTTGGCTTCAATTATTATGAAAGCTTTGGAAAATAATCATATTATACCACGACAAAAAGTAAGGCACCTGCCTTGTTTAGGTATTGTCTCATAAGGCTGCAAAACATAGCATCAAATGTTTGTTATTTAAACAGTCATCAATTGTTACGGGAAACTTGCTGGGTCCTGGGGACTCAACTTAAATTTGGGAGTCTGCATAAAGTTTTGGGAGTAAAAAAAATCAATTGGTAATAAACTAAGTCTAAATAATGCTTTCTTTTGTGTGCCTCATAATACTGCAGATTTAACTACGAGTCTAGTTCATTTATGATTATATATATATATATATATATATATATATATATATATATATATATACATGTATATGTATATATATATATATATATATATATATATATATATATATATATATATATATATATATATATGTATATATATATATACACACACATATATATATATATATATATATATATATATATATATATACATATATATATATATATATATATATATATATACATATACATATACATATATATATATATTGTTTACGGTACTCTAATCTCCCACATGCATGTGTCATTCATGCTGATCATTCGACCAATTGCAAGCAAACATCTCCTTGTAGACCATGTAGGAACCCAAAGCAACACAATGCAACATGCCTACAAGTATTTACGATCTAATATGATCGCTTCTTGTGGACCAAAGACAATACAAAATGGCAGCGTACTCACAAATTGAAGGAGTCCTTCCATTTGGCCACTTTAACAGTCGATTTATCCTGTTTAAAGTAATGGAATCATGTGGACATTTAAGTCAGCCACCATTCACACACATCAGGATGTGGTGATGTGTTTACAATTTTGAGAAATCCAAAATGGTTCTAGAACCACAGCCAATAGGTACAGGATTGAACTGATTTGACAGGTTGGTGACATTATGTAGTTGTGACATCGGTGGACCGTGACATCCACTCCAATGTGTTTATGTAAGGGATTTTCTTTGGCAAACTCTAAAATGTGTAACTCGTAAGCCAGGTAAACAACAGTGCTTTATTGGTAGCAATTAAAAAGATACAGTGAATTATGTTTGGTGTAGTCTGTATAAAGTGTGAACATGTGTAATGCAGAAAATGTGCTGTTATTTGGAGTTGAGTATTTGTCGTGAAATCAAGCATAGCCCCGACCCACTGGGCTTTTTTTTTCAAAGATGACAGTATTGTTTCTAAAGTGGCAGATATCATAGTAAACATCTCAAAAAGTATTAAAAGAAATTATTTGTTTCAGTGGACCCGACAGAAAATGGTTGAAGTGGTGTTTATAATATGTTTTTTAATATATAATTATATATATGTGTGTGTGTATATATATATATATATATATATATATGTATGTATGTATGTATGTATGTATGTATGTATGTATGTATGTATATATATATATATATATATATATATATATATATATATATATATATATATATATATAGATATATATACATGTTAGCTACCAAAAAATAAAAGCAATGTTATATTGTATTTATTTTTCAGTCTTATTTGTACAGTTTGCCCAAAAAACTTGCCCATATGTGTTACATCAAACAGATGGCCCACTTAGGCACTTTATTTCCCCATGGTGCATGTGACCTGCCACAGCAAAATAGGTATTTATTTGCAAAATTGGGAAATATTTGTTTAGGTTTGTTTTTTATTTATAATAAAAAATCTTTAGAAAATGGAATTTGAAAATTAGGTAATATGCAAAACCAGTGTTGGATGCAACTATACATTTAGTAAATCATCATTTTAGATCATTGTCATCATTGTCAAGGATTATAAATGTTAAATAAAACATAAGTTGAAAGATAAGATTGTAAAGTGTGCATTTCTGCAAGAATCACACAACTGACGAGACTGTTAATTTTGACTGTGTTACAGGGGGAGACCAAACGACCACTGGCCCATATGGTTTGAGGGGGGTTTTGTGAACTTATGCCCAAACCCATCCACCCCTAAGTGGGTTGGTTGACCCAACTTCTGCCATCTGCAGAAGCCATGGTTTCCCATTGCCAGTGTGTTCAACTGCCGGTACTTTCACCGACTGTTTAATTGAGCTTCTTGGTCATCTATCATCGTCAGCCCTTGCGACTGACCATCTCACTTCCGTTTCCCAAACAACGCACATATCCGGCTAAAGTCCCGATCCTCCTTTGTCCGACAGCAATGTATCCTCATTTCCGCCGGATGAACCCAATGTTGGGTTCGGGCTGTTGATAACATTGAGACAAGGAACACTGAGAGGATATCAGCAATGACAGCTTCTAGATAGAGTAGGCAGTCTTCAAGTCCTTCCTCAAATATACAGGAATAGACCATTGTTTTACATAAAGACCATATTTTGGTAAAAGATATTCCACTAACTGTACAAATAATGCACCCAAATAATATATCACTACTTTGTTCATTGAGATAGAGGATTTTTTATTGAAGGGGTAATATTCGTAGGGGAGTTATATCTGAGTACCTTATGTCCTTGGTGCTTTTGTCTATACACCAGATGTATATATGTGTTGATTGTGTTCTGTGATTTGACAAGTCCAAAACGTCTGTTTTCCGGAAGTCCCACATGGGACAGAATCATAAATTTATCGTGATTCATGGAATCCACCCCCTGGACCCTAGAATCACTGGTGGATGTTATTTATTTATATTTCAATGGGTGCATTCATAGAACTAGCACATCCAAAACAAATAGGAAGTGTTTGTCATTCATTCCTGAGTCTGTATGGCTTCTCAGCGACAAACACCTGTGACGTTTCCATGAGTATCATTTGTCATTCATGTGACATTCATTATGACGCTGTGCTTGTGCTGTATGCTGTATTTAATATTTCGGATGCAGTGACTACAATTGTAATTATTATAATATAGATCAGGCTTTTTATTTTATATTTTATTATTAAGGTTTAGAACGTGTTTTGCTAATGCATTTATATGTATATTGTTATTATTTTATTTATGTATTTTATGAGTGCTGCAAATAAATGACCCTTCTGGGAAAAAGTGTTATTGTGTGTGTATATATATATATATATATATATATATATATATATATATATATATATATATATATATATATATATAAGGATGACAAATTATATTGTGAAAACCTGCAACAATTCACATTTTATTGGCTATTATGTGCGTCAATTTCAAAGTTAATGAAAATGTACCAGTAAATTGTACAGCCCTTTTTGGTTGAATCCTTGAAATTGTTATGGAAAGTGTCCCATGTTTTTTCAGTTTGTTTTAATAAAATATTGTGAACATCCTACGTTATGCCAATGACATGATGATGAAATATAACCCCTGTGGCATTGTATTTAACCTTCATCATCACCAAAAACACTTGAATATAAATAATGAAATTTCCCCATGCTTGTAAGCACACATTCAAATACGGACGCATCTAATTAATGAAATCGATCGTCTTATTCATGACAGCTACGACTAAAGCATGTTTACGTGTTGTCAATTTACAGTTTAATAACTCACAAACACACATTTGTTTACACAAATGATTCCTGACTTCCTTGAATGTCTTATTTACACCTTCAGCCTCCAGCTGTCAATTCAATTACATCAGTCAGTCAGATTCACGGCTGGGAAACCTCTACACAAACCAACCCTGCAATCTGCATTTGACCCTTTGAAGGTATAAATGCCATTTAGTCATGCTCAATTAAACACAAATCCATGGCGTCATATACTTCCTGATAAAGCGTAATTAGACAGAGACAATAGCTTGGGGGGAGGGGCCACAGCGAAACGTTTCATACTTGGGTGGTGTTGTTCTGAAGTCAACTTTTCATGAGTAGGAACCTGGGCTTCTGAAGAGAGATAAGGGCATTTGTGGGTATTATTCCGTAAACACGTCAATTTAAATTGAGAGTCATACGTAAACACTGTGCAATTATGAACTGGCTGTAGTTTCATGTTTGTGAATAGCTGCGGAGTAATTGAAAGACCACGTGAACTCTTTGGTTTTCTTTGAGCTGGTAGATTGTTCTTAGTGGAATCTCGCAAGACAGCAATCATACCATGGGTGACATTCTGGTACTAAAATTAGTAATCATGAGTCATTTTCATGCAAGTACAAATCCACACATAGAATATCACATTTATTGCGAAATGATTCCTCTTTAAAATGACCCCAATAATAATAACATATTACTTGTGATCAAATGTTCCACACATGTGTATCCTGGAGTGACGATGTTCATTGTTTTTAAATGTTATTATTTATTTATTTTAAAATGCACTGGTCAGGATATAATGGAAATTAAACTGTGTTCTTTCTAGAAAGCATTGTCACGTTTTTCATTTCAAAGGCATATGATGTTTAATTGGCATACACAGGGTGATGTGAATGTGTCACCCCAGTGTGTTATAGAGACATTTGTCAGTTGTTTAAAGTTGTATCACCGCCATGTGTTGATACATGACATTTAGCAGGTATAATACAATTTTACTTACGTAAATTCCTGTCGTTATTATCATTAAAGTAAGTGTCTCACTGTGTGTCAGATTTACACATAATTGTAAAAGTTCTTCAAAAACGTTTCTTGAGAGGAAAATAATTTGCTGAATAAATTTGACTACATTATGCAATTATGGACAATTTGATATCATGCTTACGTAAAGAATGACAAAAAGGTAATTTATAAAATGTCAATATGGAAAAACGTGTAATGTTATTACTGTTAATTGTTCCTAGTATTTCCATAACATTTTGTTGTCAATAAAATATTTGCTAAGATTTAATTACATTGCATCTACACTTGTAAATATTTGAAAACAAATACAATTTAATACAATTTTAAGTTGCTTTTACTAACTAAATAACTAGCTGCCCCCATGAACCATGAACCACAAACCCATTTACTCAGGAAATTGAATGTGATGCTACAGTGGCTCCCCTAGAGAGTGTCACACCACTTGATTTGTTCACTGTTTCCCATGTGATCAGACAACATAAACCGCAAGTGATCATTAGACACAGATATAAATAAAAATAAACACAGACTTCAGTTCCTGGGAGGAGACAGTAACAAACTGTCCCTAAAGTTGACATTATTTGTAGATTGTTGTAAGACGCTGAATAAATTTGTTTACAAATTGCAGCGTTCAAACATAATATTGCACCACGGAGATGGCGATACGCAATAACAAAAGGAAGTAAAAGATTACATCAGCGTCTTGACGAATGTTTTCGTCAAAGACAGTGAGCCTTATCCTCTGTTAGACTGATCCAGTCGAGCAAGTACAGATGTCCAACTGGCTAAGTTTAGCATTCCCAATCTGTTTCTCAATGAGTCTTCTCTTTGTGTGATCGTTTATCAACGAAGGGAGTCAGGGTTGTCACAAAAGAAGAAATTGTGCTTCCGTTGTCTCATAGACGGTTGTCACCAGGGCAACAAGTCGGGTGTGTCCTGTTTGTTTCTTTAATGCGATTAAGATACATGGCCACAATGTCTCGATGCGGATTAATTTCTCCGTGTTACGTCATCGACTCCTCTGAAGTGATATTTGATGTCTAATATCTGGTTATAAATACCATAATTGTTTACCCAACTTGTGATTATCAAATTTTCAGATAGATGAGTGACACTAATTGCCAATTAAGACGGCGGGAACAGAATCAATCAGTAGCTATAAGCGTTATGACATTCTATGCGGGGATATCGATTGGGCAACAAAGGAATATACCGGGGTATGTAGGTATTGCAGAGGTGTGGTTTAAAACCAACTTCCTTCATTAACGATGTATTAGATTGTCCTAAGTTGCTTGTGCAACTAAATGATATGACTCATCCTTAGCCTCCTAGCTTCTTCATGCATCCGTTGACGACTCACGCATTGCTTTCGATTATGAGATTGATTAATCCCTTGGTTTTGTCGCGCCACTGAGCTTGATTTTCGAGGATATTGGCGCAAAAGAAGTTACTATTATTACTATTACTCATATCTATAGACTAATTTGTTCATCCCAGTACTACACGTAATTTCAGGCAAAAAATGATCTTGAATTGCATTTTGAGACAGTCCAAATTACTGGACTGCTGCCTCTGATTTGGGTGACTATTTAGGGTCAGGAATAAAAATTATGAACATTTCACAAGACCTACTTCTTGTTCTTCTCTTAGCATCCCTATCACCACACTCTAAGTTTTTTACGAGATAACCGTCAATTTCCCATCACCCCTTGTAACATACAATTCAGACTGTTACTGCTACTCAAGCCACTCAAAGTTCTCACAATTTGCTGTTTGATCATAATAATATAAATAATATTTCTAACTTACATATAACAATAATAATAATATTTTCATGGTACGACTATGCAAATGAAGATAGAAGTAAGTGGACCTGGGCAACTAGGATGAGGGTCAGATGCACTTACAATACCAGAAAATTACCATATTAATGGGGATAAGTCATTGTAGAGGCCAGAGCCACGTTTTACACAGTCCCGCCGGAGGTCTGCGTCTGGCTTTGTACGGTTCCTGGCTCTTTTGCTACATTATGCAATGTTACGCTGTTTTTATAATATACATTTTAATTACTTTCACCTTAGTAATTATTAAAAACTGCCGGAAATGATACAGGTCGTTAAAAGGGGTCATTAATCAAAGTCGTTGCAATTATACAATCCACTGCCCGGGCAGGAGGATTATAGCTGATATAAGACTCCGTAATTAATGAATACGTCATCAATCAAAATGTCAAAGATTATGGGAGAAAGACATGTGAGAGTTGAAATAGGTAGAGACAGGAAGAGACGGGAAGAGACGGGAAGAGACGGGAAGAGACGGGAAGGGACGGGAAGGGACGGGAAGGGACGGGAAGGGACGGGAAGGGACGGGAAGAGACGGGAAGAGACGGGAAGAGACGGGAAGAGACGGGAAGAGACGGGAAGAGACGGGAAGAGACAGGAAGAGACGGGAAGGGCAGACAGAGGTTTGACGGGTGCCTTGTGTCTCATTCCAAGCCAGGCCCCAGCCTCCTTGTCATCCCCTCAACATTCCCTTGTTTGTTGGTTCCTCCCCTTCCCCCTGATCAACAGGGATGTGCCGGGCCTAGGTATTGGTGTTTGAGTCTGCTGTGTCCATTGGCCATCTCCCCTCCCCTGCCTCTTCCTTTCGTTCTCCACTCAGGCCTTCTACGCCTTGCTCCCAGTACAGTTTAGGTTGTCTTCCCTTCCTCTATCTAGGATCAGCTTTCTTTGGAAACTGGTCCACTTCTTTTACCCGCTTACAACATCAGTAATTTTTTTGGCAAACTTGCTGCATCAATTAGTACTTTGGCCCACTTCCAACACCAATCAGTACTTTGGCCTACTTCCACCATCAGTTGTTCCATGTGTATGACAGTTAATGCGTGTACGATGCGGCCAACTTTTATGTTTCTAATTGCAATGTCTGCCAGTATTACAGTATTTCATAAAATGACTGATCCAGTGAGCATGTGTATTTGAGGAGAGCAGGCTAGAACATACAGTGAATATAGCATCTTACTTCCCCAATGAAGGAATGGAACAAAATATATATAACATTTTATTTTTTAATAAAAGTAAAATACAAAATATGTATGGCCTTTCTGACAGCAAAATCTAGCCTTTCACAAAATCAGCACAGTTTTTCTAGTCAACTACTGACATTTATGTTAATGTCTGAGTGTAGTGGAAAATCATTATCTATTATCAACTATTTTAGGTGCCTAGGCCCCAAAAATACTTTTTCAGTATAAATGGATAAATAAACATCTTGGTCAAATGGTACTGGAAAGGGAAAACTGACTTGACAAAAAATATCTGCTTTGATCGTTTTTGATCACAGGGGTATATATTCTGAGGGGTTATGTCTGAGAGGGAGTGTTTAAAAGGAGGGTCCCAGCTCCTCTCCCCAGAGTTGTCAAAGCACTAATTTGTAACGGGAAATCTGCTGTCTAGAATGTGGGAAAATTAAACATAAAAGGGTATTGCGGTTAACTCTGCTCACCTCTGCATTATTGTCAATCAATAAATTTTTGTTTTGAAACTGACCATTTTGTTTACCATTTGAACATGTTGAATCTTTCAAATTGCGAACATTGTTTCAAAGTAACTAAACACAAATTGGCAGTAAACCTTCAACATGCATGTTGTAGACTTGTAGTCATAAGAATATACTATTAAATGAAAAGATAAAACCTAAGAGCATTAACATTGAGATCTTATGCCATTCTTTATAAAGGTTTTCATGGATACTGCAATCCATCATGTGTTATCAGTAATAAGAATTATGTCTACATTTTTACTGAGCCTCGTGCTGTTATTAATTTACCGAGGAACTGTCTACGACCATCATCAGTGTACACAAAAAGTACACAAAAAGTCAGACTTGTAGACTCGCAGATTTCTGGGTGTACTTGTAGACTCGCTGATTTCTGGGTCTACTTTTAGACTCGCAGATTTCTGGGTGTCCTACATAAACATAATCAGATGGAACTATCCAACTGAGAACCCACACCAGGACACCAGATTGCTTGTGAAAGAACACAGGCAGACAGGTGTTTGGCTCCCACACCAGGGGTACACATGGCCCAGTGACAGACAGGACTGTTTACCCAGCAGCTAGCAGGGCCAAGGAATGCACACCCGGACAGCCGAAGACATGACGGAGACCAAGAACCTCTGAGGAATGTGTGAGAAGGAGACAGAGACTCTCAAATACGTATTGATGCATCATCGCCGTAATTGACTCCCGGCCAAGTACAGATCTTTCACATTATCCCCCTCCAGGGATATGTATTTTTATCTTTTTTGCTAGCACTTTCTAGTGGTAATATACACCCACCCGCGTAGTGACCGCGGTACTGTATAACCCTGTCTGCTTCACTCTCAGAGTTTTTAGAACCTAGTTTGTGTTTGACTTTCAAAGTAGTATATATATATATATATATATATATATATATATATATATACAGTATATATATTAGGCAGTAATGATTAGGCTAGTGTATGTATTATGTATGTTTCAGGATACGTTAATCTTTTTCTCTGGGTTCGCTTGTACCTCGAAAGCGAAACCTTCAAGAGTTATTTTACAATCGATTGGAAGAAAAGTTGTACCTTTTAAATTTGCTGTAAATGAGGATTGTTGTATTTGTTTAGGGATTTACACCAGAGGTTAAGCCTGTAATTGATGTAATTTGATCGTTTATAACATGGTGCATATTTTCTCTGACAAGGAACAATAATTAGTCTTGGATGTTTTCTATACCTTGTATAAAACACACACTTTTTTCAAACTTATATTCATTATTTATGAATACTAAATAAAACCTGCTTATGTGTCTTTGTGTTTGTAATACCGTCCAGTGGTTATTCATTTTGCTGGTTTATATATAAAATATGCTGTCAGTGATTTATACTTCATACTGTACAATTTCTTGACAGTTTTTGTTGACCAAGTGATTTTTTCTGTCACCAATTCAATTGGCTACGCCACCTGCCTCTACCTTTTCAAAGTAGAGCGCAGTGGCTCAGGGGTAGAGCTTCGGACTCTCGACTATGAAAACCCAAGTTTGAATCCTGTGCTGCAGTGTTAAAACCTTGGGCAAGTTTGTTCACTCTACATTGCTCCAATTCACTCAGCTGTATAAATGAGTACCTGGCTATAGACAATGGTGGATATGTGTACGAGCAGTCTTCACGCAGTAATTGTAGCATATGGCTGGATGCTTCCCAGAGAAGCTGAGATGGTGTCTGAGTGAACAGGTCTGTCAGGGAAGTAAAGTGTAAAGCGCTTTGAATGGTCCTGAGGACTGGATACTGCGCTATATAAGAACTTGCCTTTTTTACCTGGTAAACGTCTTTTGTTTAGCCAAGTCATAGCAACTTTTTGATCACAACCATCAGTATTAAATCAAAATTCTTAATACTTAGGTACAGCATTTTGTTAAAGTTGTGAACAATCCCCTTCATTATGAGAGACAGTGTAATAAGGTAATTATGTCTACAGTTTTAGGGTTCCTTCTATCATTATCTAGCCCACAACCTGTCAGTCACCTGTCATAAATGTACACATGCAATTAGCATAATTGTCATAATCCTCAAAAATGCCCACTTCCCCATTAAAATATTTTTTTCAGTTTGCAAAAATCCACGAAAATGAAGTTACCATGTCAAGACTGGTGGCATGTTTGTACGTTGTGAGCTTGGAGTGAAGGTTAATGAACTGTCTCCTATTGACGCACCTTGATGCCATTGTGGGTAGGCCTTTTAAAACATTAATTGACGTCGCTGAAGAAAGTGGTCACTGTGAATCCGGTTTGTGAACAAAATGTCAGGACAAAATGTCACAGTATAAACGTCCTTATGTCCTATACTTCACCTGCTCAGTTCAGGACGTGTTGAAGTTACATTGGCCACTACTCGTGTATAAAGGTTGATTTATAATTATATCTAAATATTCAATATGCTAACTTTGGGTCATTGTACAATGTGTGTGCATTGTCTCCTAGGTGCAGAGGTCGAACCGACTCTTTCTATTTTCATTCGCATACATGAAGCGTCGGGGTTAAATTTGCGCTACCAATTGGCTGTGTAGCTCGGAAAATGTAATCTTGTTCTCATCTTGGTATCCCTGTGGTCAGGGGTGAGGTTGCCATGGTTACTATTGTCTTTTTCTTCGTCTTTTCTATCCTTACTTCTCTCGCTATTTCTCTATTGCAGTCTCCATCTTCTATCTTTTGCTGTTGTTCTCCACTCTCCTCCCACTCTCTCCAGGTCTCTCTAACTCCCATCACATTCTCAGCCTTCCTCGCCTCATTCTTCCTTCTACTTTCTGGGCATCTGATCTCAGTTTTTCATCTCCCCTTCTTTCCACGTGACCGACCCATGTCAATCTACTCCTCACCAATCTCTCCTTAAAATTATAGTTGCTTAATTAAGACTTTTTCATGCAAAAGATTATCTTTTTTTAATATTCCCCCAGTCCTTTGTCAAATAAAGTCTGTTGTCAAATAAATTATATTGTCAAATAAATTATATTGAGAACAGCGATTTTGTGATTCTACGTGTATAAGTATATATGTATCTGTACTTTATAAGTTTATGTTTGGGGGGCACATAATGTGCCATGTGACCACCATGTAACAATACTTTTTTGTTTTGATTGCTCATGTAAATGTAAAATGTATTCTTGTTGTTGTTACGAAATAAAATTTTATTTCATTTGATTTTGACTTATTTATTTACAAATATTTTTTATAGATAATGTTTCATACTTGAGAACATTGAGTAGTGAACATCACTCCAGGTGGCGCCACTACAGTGTGCTGTGGCACAGTGGGTAGAGCGCTGTAGTTCGCGTTACTCCAGTTCACACAGCTATATGAGTATCTGGCTGTAGACATTAGTGGATATTTGTATACTGGTAATTTTTGTGTATTAATTGTTGTGTGGCTGAATGCTTCCTAGAGAAGTTAGGGTGGTGTTCAATTGAACGTGTGACAGTATAGCACTGTAACACTGTAACAGTGACGTTGGCTCCCTGTTACACTGTTGCCAGTTGGCCCAGTGCTCAGTTCTAGAATAGCTATTGTCCTTACCATAACTCTTACTTACTTACTTACTTACTTACTTATGCCTGTTTCTCGACCAAGGAACGCCACCGTTTTCTGTCCGTGGCCATCCTATCCATCTCTCTCCTGGTGTATCCCATCCCCTTTGTTTCTTTTCCCGTGTCTCTCTGCCAGGTGTTTCGAGGCCTACCTCTTCGCCTCTTCCCTGGGGGTTCCATGTGATGGGTTGATGGGTGATGGTTTCTGTAGGCTTCCTGAGTACATTTTCTAGGGGTAGTTGTTTGGTCCATTTCCAGAGGGTAGTGTTGGATACCTTGTCTGTCCACTTCAGGTGTAAGATTCTGCGCAGGTCTGTATAATAAGGTCTGTATTGTTTTAGTGTCTTCTGTGTACTTCGCCATGTCTTTGATTCATGCAGTAAAACTGCCTTGACATTTGAATTGAATTACTGTAACACACACTACATTTAATCAACTTGAATGAGTGTTTCTAATTTGAAATTTTGTTTCGTTTTAAAGTAACTTTCATGGAGTAGTCATTTCTCACATTTTGCAACATTGAGTTATGGATTTGCAAATCGACACCGAATTAATGGACAGTGGTCAGTTAAATGTGGTCAGTGGTCTGGCGAGTTGTCTAGGAGCGGCATCAGTGGTGATTTATGCCTGTCTGCTCACTGGCGCTTGTGGCAGAAACCTGATAGCCCAGTAGGGGGAGGAAGTGCCAATACACATGTATGAAGTGCCAGTAAGCATCACTCTACAAGCGGTGGCAGTCAGGAATGAAGTTATAAGTGGCTGTGTGGTCATCATCATTACCGGTCAGACACCTTGACCAGGTGGGTGTGGACAGGTGCTGAGTAGAGGTGAGAATATTTTTTGCGTTGCGTATGGCTCTGAGTGCAGGAATTGTGATTGAGGTTAGGTGTTGCACGTGTATATGAAAGCGGGGGTTTGTGGTAAATAATTTTACATGCTATGGTAAAAATTTCAAATGATCATATCACATTGATTAGTTGTGTAGAATTTATTATCACTGCAAGGTTTATGGATTCATCGGGGTTTTTTTTCTTTAAAATGTACAGGATTTCAGCGATGACTCATTCTTATGATACACATTTTTATGTCATAGTGTTTACATTAGTTGTATGTAGTGTACACATTGATGTACAAGGGGAGGGTTCACACATACACAGTTGTATGTAGTGCACACATTGATGTACAAGGGGGAGGGTTCACACGAAGCACCGGTTCACACATACACAGTTGTATCAGTATGTAGTGCATACCTCAATGTACAAGGGGGAGGGTTCACACATACACAGTTGTACATAGTGCATACATTGATGTACAACGGGGAGGGTTCACACATACACAGTTGTATGTAGTGCATACATTGATGTACAACGGGGAGGGTTCACACATACACAGTTGTATGTAGTGCATACATTGATGTACAAGGGGGAGGGTTCACACATACATGGTTGCAGATAATAGTTGGCTACAGCAATTATTATTGCCCCAGTTCTAGCTACTGTCACTGTGGCTAGGTTTGTCATGATGGATGACATCACAGTTGTGAGGGGTTCTATATTTGACACCCCAGAATTCCATGAGGGATACATACCTCACTCGGTTTTATAACTATGTGTACCTAATAATAATATTACATTATATATATATATATATATATATATATATATGTATATATATGTATATATATATATTTATATAAGGTATACTAGACTATGACTAATAATTGTTAACAAAAAACATTTGCCAATGGCAACACAATGATGATGTGAACAACGTATTACTGCTCATAATACTCTGTAGTATTGCATTCCCTGATTGAGCTACACATGTCATAAAACTATACACAGTTTTTCTGATCCAAATTTTACAGGTGGGTAAGCCTTATGACACAAACATATTACGCACACTACAATCTCGAGGTTCATTGCACGACAAGACATTGTATGCTACCAATACAGTTTTTTTTAATTGAGCCTGTTCAATGACAACACCATAGCTGGCATGAAGTACAACATGATTTGAACAGAGTACATTTTACACATGTAAAACTTTTGGATCAGGCATATGGCATACCCTGAGCATAAATACCCTGAGCATAAATGATCTTGTATTTAGACATGTCAGCATTGTTACTGATCTTTTCAGTGACAATGCCGCTATTAGAATTGCTATTTACCCGTACACAATCACTTAGCGCAGGTGAAGTGTTGCTACAAGATGTTCTTACTGTAAATATTTTATAATTTATGATGTTCTTTTATATATATGTGCGTGCATGCATGCATGCATGCATGCATGCGTGCATGTGTGTGTAAGGCTGAAGGTGATTGGGCTGATGATGTGTGCACACATGTACCCATGCAGGCATGTATGAACTACTATACATGCAAACATACATGCCACATACATGTGCACACATGGGACAACATTACAGACACACATTCGCACACATACATGTTGTAGACCCAATAACCACACCTTTGCACATTCAACCATCAAATCCCGCTCGATCCGTTATTTCCCTTATTTTTCCGAGGGCTGTATTGATCCAGGTAGCTAGATCACTCCCACTGTAAATGTTTCCCTGAGTCCATTGTGTTCCCAATTACATCCCCATCCCTTATACATCCCTGACACTGCCCAGACTATGCCCAAGTATACACCTCGGGCAATTTCCATAGCTGGGATATGGTAAAGTGTGCCCTATGGTAGTGTCAGTGGGAAGCCAGACAGCTGACATATTTATTGCCTCTCTTCATTGCTTTTGACATTAGCGCTAGTAATTGCGGCTCCCAGCGAGATATTCCATTTATCACAGATACCTCATATAATGCCTTGGTGCTAACCATAGGTTCGTTCCCTGTTTATTGTAATCGACTACTTTCATCCCCCTGTGCTCATTAGCATGTTGCTAGTGTGTTTGGGGAAATGGAACCGTTAGCAGATCCAGCAAAGAAACACAATACAACAGTTAGTATTCAAACAAATATAATATAGCTGTTAGCATTCAAATAAATCTCTTATAATATAGATTGTGTGACAGATTATCTATGGCCTTTATTTTTATTATCGGTTCTGAGTTATTATAACTCAACTGTTGTAAATAGTTCAGATTCAGATAAATGTGTACTAAATTTAATCGCTAATGATTGCATCATGGAAAAAAACCAGTAAAATATTAATATTGTTAATGTTTTTTTATATTTTACTTACAGCAACTCTGTTGTTGATGCCTAGAGCAAGTGCATTCAGTTTCATTGCTGC
The DNA here is from genome assembly GCA_964017155.1 of Oasisia sp. SBJ-2009. Taxonomy (NCBI): domain Eukaryota; kingdom Metazoa; phylum Annelida; class Polychaeta; order Sabellida; family Siboglinidae; genus Oasisia; species Oasisia sp. SBJ-2009. The sequence continues at coordinate 24,024,482 of OZ024860.1, read as the reverse complement.
ACGTGTGCCTCTGTCTGATATAAATAGTCGGCATATGTTGATATCAAGTCAGCATGTGTTAAGTATGTTATACATTTGCAGTGAAAAAAATCTGACACAACATTTGGTAAACATTAGTTGTTAAATCAACTGCAATTTGCCCACCCAAACAAAATAGCCCACCCCAGATGTGGCTGCTAGATAGCCTGGCAAAGCAGTTTTATGGTTACAGTTCGAATCGACACATTGCTTGGTTCCATTTTTTTAAATAGACTTACCAGAGCTGACAAAAACTCAGACCTATGATAATCAATTGCTGTCTGACCATTATTTTTCTTAGGATATCAAGGATGACGATTTACACTGGAATTTGAATAACATCAAAATGTTATAAGATGACACATGGAATGTTATGTTTGCATGTATTTTGGCATGTTTTCTTGATTTCACATAAATGGCCCCAGCAAAATATCACTTTTGGCACTGTACTTGACGTGTACCTGATGGCAGAAACCGTCACAGTGACAGTTTGGCAAGGCTGGGTAAGGTAGTGAAGACATTCACGTGCTCACGCCACACGTTCTGTGTGATTGTGTTGCAGTTTTCCTGGTAAGACTAATGCACTGCACTCTGTGCTTGTGATCGACGGACATTGTGGACCCATCCGGGGAAGAGAAAACCGCAACAAGTAATTGACAAATCTTATGGCCATTTCCCCTGTCAGCTGCTGGCTACAAGACAGAATCAATGGTGGCTTTCAGGCTAATGTTCGACTGCTCAGATTAGTACCAGTTAAGTGTTAGTGTTCTTGACGTAAAAAAGACGTGCGTCAGTCGTGACGAAGATGTTTTTTCCGCAGCCTGTTTTAGCAGAACGTGATGGTTTAGGGGGAAATTATTGTAGGACTTCCACCAAGGTGAGAGGATGCCCTGTTTTCCCCCGCCAGAGGGTGTAGCTGGGATCGTTCAAAGTTGAGGGGATGCCCACCAGAGGGCGTGGCAGATCTTGTAACAAAACGTTTCCCGCCATTGGGGAGAGGGTTTAAATACCAGGGCAGGGAAAGATACGGAGGGTTTTGAGGGTGAGACTGAGTGAGGGAACACGTTGGTTAGGAGGGAAGGTTTGAGTGGAGCCTTGTGGCGCTTGATTTGTATCTTTATTTGTATTATACTTTGACTGTTAGTTTATTACATTTATTTTTGAAGTGTAAAATAAAGGTAGCACCTGTTGAGTTTATATAAGGTGTTTGTTTATATTTATCTTACGCCAGTACAGAGTAAGTTTACCCACAAAGTTAATCCCACTTTATTTTCTCTGCCATTGCCTAATTACAATTACCGGTAGTCTAGACAGTGGTACGACAGTTAGAAAAGATGTTTCGAAGCATGAATCAGTCATGTTTTCAAAAACACAAACGAGACTAAACTTTGGACAGTTACAGTAAACACGTTACGGTATATCCACATAAATGTGAAAACACAGTAGAACTTGGTAGACTAAAGAAAATCTTTAGGTCTTGGCAACAACATTCTGTTTTCAACAGACCTTCCACAAACGGAATTGGTTTGAAAAGTACTTGAACATTTCCAGTCCAGTGTTTTGTAAGTCTAGGGACCAAAAAGTACTTGTTGAGGAACTGAACAACCTCCAGTCCAGTATTTGTTAAGTCTAGGCAGCAAAAAGATGAGAGGCAGATGGCCAGAACACTCTCTGCTTTCTAGCGAGAGAAAGAGAGAAGCGAATGTAAATATGTCATCTGCTTTGATGAATGAGTTCTAGACGTATACACATGTATGTGTAGTTACCTGAACATCTCCCATGTTGTTTCCACCCAGAGCAGTGTTTTTAATGGTTACTGTAGATCCCAAACCTCCCATGGTCCCTGATGATGTCTCTTTCTGGCCCTGGTTCATGAGTAGGCAAAATGATTATTGTATGTTGTGCCTTTGAGTTCAGATTTATGAAGACGTGGGTACTGTAGGAATGTGTTGGTAGTACTACCATT
>OZ024860.1:23959998-24017498 GCA_964017155.1 Oasisia sp. SBJ-2009 | reverse complement strand
AGGCAGTCACAGACTAATATTCCATACATTCACACTGATTATGGTAGTGGTGTCAAGGTTACATAATTTAGTAAGTTGTACTATTAATAAAAAATATAAAAAGTGATTAAAAATTCATATTTTTAGATTTTATTAATATAAATAAATAGATATAAATATATATAAATAGATATAAATAGATATAAATAGATATAAATAGATATAAATAGCTATAAATAGCTATAAATAGCTATAAATAGATATAAATAGCTATAAATAGATATGAATAGATATGAATAGATATGAATAGATATGAATAGATATGAATAGATATGAATACATATGAATACATATGAATACATATGAATACATATGAATACATATGAATACATATGAATACATATGAATACATATATATCAATAGATATCTATATATATATATATATATATATATATATATATATATATATATATATATATAAACACATAAAGAAACATATATAAATAAACATAAATAAATATATATTGATATAAAATAAATTATTTTGTGCAAGTTCTTCAAACGCAACAATATAGATTGATTACCAATCGCTGAACAAGTAAACTGGTGTGGTAATGAAATGATGCCCTTTCAGTTACCTCAGTTGTAATCACAGATTGCCCTTTCTCTCACAAAAGGCCCACTGTCTCTGACAGGTGCCTTTCAAAACATTATCCCCGCCAAGTTTTGCACCTTAAAAACCTGAAGATTACAAAATGTAATCTGCAGTAAGCTTAACTTAAGCTGGACACCCACAGTGACACTAACACCTGTTGTTGCGTCAGTTTAAAGACGCCAGGTGTCTGAGGCTTAATACAAGAAACAAGTGTAGACATGGTTGTGCGATGGTGGTTTTTTTTAGTAAATAAATAAAAGCTTTATTTCCTGATGCTAACCATGTCACGTAGTATGTCATGATTTTCAATGGGCCATCACCATACATGCATACATACATACATCATATACATACATACAATACAGCTTTAGATAAAATATATAGTTCACAACAATACAAATACAACCACAGTAGTAATAAATAGATAAAAATAAAGAAACTGTAATTATAAGCAAATACATATTATTAAAATATAATTAAATATAAAATATTTAAATAAAAAAATTCATTAATAAATTATTTAACATTATTTAAAAGAAAATAAATTGGTTATAATAAATAAAGTTTATATAAAATAGGTCGATAGCATTGTTGTATTAAAAATAATAAATAAACACTAATTAAAAGAATTTACCATTTCATTTGTTTACAAATATTTTGTGTGACACTGTTTCGTACTGTATTAAAATAAAATATAAAGTGTAAATAATTAAACGTACTACAGTTCAAATACAGTGTATATGATAACAACGACATAATTGTATTTGCACCCTATGTGCCTCCTAACACAGGCAACAGGTCCCCCAGAGACACCGTCCATATTTTGTGTGTGTTAATAATTGCTTGTGGAATAAATTCTAGAAACTATTTGAAACCCATGCCAGTGATAGTCACTATCAGCAGAGACGTAACATACTAATTGCCCTATTTCAATAATTAATTGAAATAAACTATAATTTGTTATTATTAAACACAATATTCAGGAGTCACACTTACACCAAAGTGTTCCTGTTTCATAATAATTTTTAAGTTTTATAATATAGAAGAACAGTTTGTTATGCTAAAGGTTATATCATTTAAATAGTTTGACATTTTTACAGCAGCTTGATTAATTACAAGTAGTTATAGTTATTCAATGCCATTAACTGAATATCGTCCACCTGCCTCATGTGCATTTCACCTGTTGTAGAAAGATATGAAAACAGTAGACAAATGGAGTGGCGAGCCACACTCCAGGGGGCAGCACTGTGGCTTTATATTTGCTTTCATAGACTAATGCCACTAGAGACATTGATTGCAATCCACAGAGTCACTGGGGGGCAGGGCTTTATGCAGGATAAAATTATTGGGTCACCAATTATTGCCAGTCATACATATTTCGGTGGACACATGGATGTTAACAGTTAAGCTAGATTACAAACTTTCAGATGTGCCTGATGACCTGAAATGGGCTACAAATACACATATGACACCATTTACACTCAACTTCTATGACATAACTCACGATATCTATGGTTTTGGAAAACCTTTTTTTGGTCCTTCATTTTTTGCCCGTCCACCCATATTTCTACCCGTCCATATTCGTTTTTACCCATCCTAATGACGGGTGGACGGGTCTCTAGATAAAGCTATGCTGGGGGGAATGGGAGCAGCTGCCCCTTGGAATTTTTTTTAAGACAGACATGGCTCTGTCCCCCCCCCCCCACCCCCAGTAATCTGAAGTGACAAAAATGTGTGTGCAACATTTTAAACAGCATCCCCCTGTTAACCATAGCCAAGGAAACAGGACCAGAGAATCATCACCCCCTCACCCCCTCACCCCCTGCCCCCCCCCCCCCCACTGTCTTTCAATGGTGATTACTTTCAATGTCATAGTCTCAGTCCCCTCCCCCCATAATTATTTTGTTCCAGTGCTTTAACTCGGAATTGAATATTTACAGGGAAAACAATGGGACTGGTGGCCTTAATTGTGAGATGGCTGTATTAGCAAGTTGACCATGATATCGTAGGCATAACATGGTCAGCAGAAAGCAGTCGTAACAACTGCGCCTGGTCTGTTGGTGGTTGTGGGTGGGCAACAGAGAGTGATTTGCTTATGTCCTCCTATCTTCTCCTCTCTCCCATCTCCTCTCTCCCATCTCCTCTCTCCCATCTCCTCTCTCCCATCTCCTCTCTCCCATCTCCTCTCTCCCATCTCCTCTCTCCCATCTCCTCTCTCCCATCTCCTCTCTCCCATCTCCTCTCTCCCATCTCCTCTCTCCCATCTCCTCTCTCCCATCTCCTCTCTCCCATCTCCTCTCTCCCATCTCCTCTCTCCCATCTCCTCTCTCCCATCTCCTCTCTCCCATCTCCTCTCTCCCATCTCCTCTCTCCCATCTCCTCTCTCCCATCTCCTCTCTCCCATCTCCTCTCTCCCATCTCCTCTCTCCCATCTCCTCTCTCCCATCTCCTCTCTCCCATCTCCTCTCTCCCATCTCCTCTCTCCCATCTCCTCTCTCCCATCTCCTCTCTCCCATCTCCTCTCTCCCATCTCCTCTCTCCCATCTCCTCTCTCCCATCTCCTCTCTCCCATCTCCTCTCTCCCATCTCCTCTCTCCCATCTCCTCTCTCCCATCTCCTCTCTCCCATCTCCTCTCTCCCATCTCCTCTCTCCCATCTCCTCTCTCCCATCTCCTCTCTCCCATCTCCTCTCTCCCATCTCCTCTCTCCCATCTCCTCTCTCCCATCTCCTCTCTCCCGTCTCCTCTCTCCCGTCTCCTCTCTCCATCTCCTCTCTCCCGTCTCCTCTCTCCATCTCCTCTCTCCCATCTCCTCTCTCCCATCTCCTCTCTCCCGTCTCCTCTCTCCCATCTCCTCTCTCCCATCTCCTCTCTCCCGTCTCCTCTCTCCCATCTCCTCTCTCCATCTCCTCTCTCCCATCTCCTCTCTCCATCTCCTCTCTCCCATCTCCTCTCTCCATCTCCTCTCTCCCATCTCCTCTCCATCTCCTCTCTCCCATCTCCTCTCTCCCGTCTCTCGTCTCTCTTTTCCCGTCTCTCTGCTCTCTGCTCTCTGTCCGTCCCGCCATCTCTCTCCCACACTCCTTCCCTCCTTCCCTCCCTCCTTCCCTCCCTCCCTCCCTCCCTCCCTCCCTCCCTCCCTCCTTCCCTGCCTCCTTCCCTCCCTCCTTCCCTCCCTCCTTCCCTCCCTCCCTCCCTCCCTCCCTCCCTCCCTCCTTCCTTCCCTCCCTCCCTCCTTCCTTCCTTCCTTCCTTCCTTCCCTCCCTCCCTCCCTCCTTCCCTCCCTCCTTCCTTCCTTCCCTCCCTCCTTCCCTCCTTCCATCCCTCCTTCCCTCCCTCCCTCCTTCCCTCCCTCCCTCCCTCCCTCCCTCACCCTCCCTCCCTCCCTCCCTCACCCTTCCTCCCTCCCTCCCTCCCTCCCTCACCCTCCCTCCATCCCTCCCTCACCCTTCCTCCCTCCCTCCCTCCCTCCCTCACCCTTCCTCCCTCCCTCCCTCCCTCCCTCCCTCACCCTCCCTCCATCCCTCCCTCACCCTTCCTCCCTCCCTCCCTCCCTCCCTCACCCTCCCTCCATCCCTCCCTCACCCTCCCTCCATCCCTCCCTCACCCTTCCTCCCTCCCTCCCTCCCTCCCTCACCCTCCCTCCATCCCTCCCTCACCCTTCCTCCCTCCCTCCCTCCCTCACCCTTCCTCCCTCCCTCCCTGTCTTACCCATCTTGGTGGCTGGAGACGGTCACTGATGACTAGAGACAATGTCTCCATGTGAGTTGTCAGTCTGGGCTCACCTACAGCTGCTGCCAGGTGTCACTCACAGACTGGGCTTATGGAGTGTACTGTGTATGACAGATGTCTGGCTGGAAGACCTGAATGTACACCAAATAGTACCTTCAGCAGAGAACTAGGAACCATTCATCACCGTGACACATACACGCATGTAGTAGGTTGCTAAGGCTTTTAGCAGAGATGATTAATAATAAGGATATCTACTTGTTTTTCTGGTGACGCTGATTTATGCTGTCAGATCCTGTACCGCATTTGTGTCTCATGTGACTTGTCTCTCCAGCTTAGAGACACTGGTCTCTCAAGTGACACAGTGACACCAGTCTCTCAAGTGACACAGTGACACCAGTCTCTCAAGTGACCCAGTGAGACCAGTCTCTCAAATGACACAGTGACACCAGTCTCTCAAGTGACTCAGTGAGACCAGTCTCTCAAATGACACAGTGACACTAGTCTCTCAAGTGACACAGTGACACCAGTCTCAAGTGACACAGTGACACCAGTCTCTCTAGTGTCACAGTGACACCAGTCTCTCAAGTGACACCAGTCTCAAGTGACACAGACTGGTTTCTCCAGTGACACTGGTCTGTAGTGACATTGGTCTCTAGTGACATTAGTGTATGTAATAGCACTGACCTCTAGTGTCAGTAGTGACAGCAGTCTCTCTAGTGACACTGGTCTCTCAGGGGGGCACTGCACTCTCTAGTGACATTTATCTTTCCAATGATGACACAGTACTATCCGGAGTGACATCTATGGGTGACAAGAGTCTCTTGTGTGACACCAGTCTTTTTTATATGACACTGAACTACGTTGTGACACGAGACTTCTGTAGGACCTGGCTCAGCCTTAGTAATACTTTCTCGCATCAATATTTCACCAATAACATTTGGCATGTATAGGTAATCCGTAAGAAACACTGTCAGCATTTTAAAGTTAAAGTTATCAATACTTGTGAACATGTATGTTGTGGAATGTAGAACTCAAAGGAACGGTGTGTTCTCATTATAGCTACTTCCCGTTATAGCTACTTTATATTCCCGTTATAGCTACTCATTAAGTTTGACAGGCAAGCTAGTCCCTTTATAGCTACTTATTTAATTACACAATTCAGGAGGGGACAGCAAGGGTGAGTATTAACTGTTTCAGACAGGTTTAAGACACTGACATCTGATGAACCAGATATCTTCAGCTGTGTGTGTTGATATAGTTGGTTGACAAGCATCCATCCAGTGGCTATACTGGGGGAAAAAACTGTAGCTATAACGCAAAGTAGCTATTATGCGAAGTAGCTATAACGGACCTACAGCAAAGGAACAATAACGAAAAAGCTATAGCTATAACACGAAGTAGCTATAACGGACCTAGACCAAAGGAACATCACTAGATTTGTCTATCAGAGATGACAGTTTGGTGTCAGTCTGTCACCTTCGTTATAATTGTAACTCACTACCTGGTTAATTGCAGTCCACAGAGCATTCACTGGCTAAGCTGTACCCAGTTCCAAAGTCTTAAAGAGGACTTAAATCAGTGACTGATGGTTTGATTTCACAATTGCAACTTCAGATAAATATGGAGGACCACTGTCAACTACTTACTCCGAGGAACAAATAAGATGGAATGTTCACGTTGTGCCATTCTTCTTAAATGAAGCTGCTCAAAATATAAACAGTTTCTACATCATAAAAATGTTGTCATGAATAATAATTATTCACTACCATATCAACAATCCTAAACACTATAATTCAGCATTTGCATTTTATATAACAAATATTGTGCCATTTGGCAGTTAGGATCGTTGAAATTGTCAAAGTAAAAATACTAATGGTTTATCATTCAGTGCATTGTTGGTTTTTGTATGTATTAATTGCGTAATTGTTTCCTACAGCTGGGATGAAAACTTGCAGTAGTACAAGGTTGGTGGAAGAGAAGGGTGGGGTAAATTATTTAGCTTTTTGTATCTTGATATCTTCCCAGATTGTGCCACAGCTGGTGTAGTGATTTATTGGTGTTGTTACCAAAATATCACTCTTTGAAACCACACAACGTTTGGATTAACAACAGATAAATCACTTCGTGAAAAACCCGGCTTATTTGGTCAGGTTTGCATCTGGGTCAAGATGTGAAAAAGATGTATCATCATAATCATCCCAAAATATGTGTTTAGAGGTCACGTTTGACCTTCGTTTCCAGTTTTCTTGACCCTTCACACTGGTAGATGACAGCCTTCTCCCAGGAAACATGGAAAACAATTAGGATTGTTCCAACTGAAATCCCAGGCTATATCACGATATGAATTACCGATGGTACACAAACATTGTTGTACATTATTGCAATATGCCATTTATTAACAGTCTAGAAACCAGAGCTGAAAGTAGAATTTATTTTATTTATTTATTAACCCTTTAAAGAGGTATGACACAGAAAGAAAATCCTCAATAATAATGTATTAATATTTCTAAGACTAGATTTGTTATTCTTCTTCTTATGGTTAGTGCATCAATCTATGTTAGCCACATGTTTGTGACTAGAGTATTGTCGAGCTTGGTTTTCAGAGTTGTCCTCTAGAATTAGTGAGTCCACTACAGGTTACACATTTACACCCTGTGTGGGATCTTTTACTTCTGGCATAGACACCAGATAGAATGGACCGCCGGCTTTGAGTGTCTCTTCCAAAAGACACAGGCAAATATTGGGTAAACGAAATTGCCTAAGTTTCGGAACCACCGTCCCCTCGAATGAAAGTCCAGTGCTCTACCACGCGACCACCCCTCCCCACTTGTTTTGTTGAAGGCTAGACTAGCTTAGGCTACCAAATGGATGGCTACAAGGTGTCAACTTAGATCTGTGGTTGTGTGACACATACATAAGTGAGCACTGTGTATCTGTCAGGAGGCATCCGAAAGTGTCATTTGATGTATTGCCTCTGACAGAAAGGCAACAAGAAGGTATAAATCAGTGGGTGCGATTTAGTGTAGATACCACTAGATAGACTGTAATGATGGGGTAGGGATGACTTCACTGTGACCCTTTCCATCACCCCCACAGCATCACCCCACCCCCCCCCATCAGTCCCCCCACCCCCACCACCCCACCCCCACCAACACACTGGTGATATCTGCCCTGGCAGGTGACCAACCCACCTGTTGAGACAATATGGTCAGCGCTGAAACATGATCCTTGTGGGTGGTCCGCTTAATGGACCGTGAAATATGCTGAACTTGTTAGTCGCGCTTCAGCGAGCGCATGCTTGTGGGCGGAAGTCTGCGAATATTCGTGCTGGGTTTCTCTGCCATATAAATACGTCGTTCGCTGACAGCTTTGTGTTCTTGCACGAGGTTGTGTAAGTGTACTGTAAGTCTACATCTGACATAAACACAGGAAGGGTTATGTAATTACTGTATCATATTTTGGAAATGAATTTTTAAACCAAAAGAAATTTGTAAACTAACATACTGTAATGGTACGGCAGGTATGCACAGGTGTGGAAGTGTGCGTAAGTGTTTTTTATCTTTGTGTGTAAATTTCTTTGGGTGATAGTATTCTTTGGATAAGTTATTAACACATTAACATTACAAAACAAATTATAATAATGTACTTTTATTGGTACTTTATTCTTAGTAATATGTAAAATACCTACCCAAAGATATTAAATACAAAACAGCAACATTACGTAAACACATTAAAGTTAATTTAAGAATGCCATAAATAAGTTACATAAAATGTAAGTTAGGTAATCCATAGCAAATAAAGATAAGCTAAAATAAAATATATTAAAATTACATCACATATATTACATCACACACAGACTGAGAAACCTGTTAGATATTAGCACACATAACAACTTAAGCAAGTCGTAGTATAACAAGCATTGCTTGTTGTGGTTGTTCCACCTAGGTCTCTCCTCCAGACAAAGCTAGTGGTACCTGGAACAGAAGGAATGCCTGTGTAATTCCCCAACCCCCTTCTCCCACTTCCCAGATGCTTGTCGCCCCTTACAACATTTCCCATTCTCCTGCATGGTTGTGTACTGACATCCTGTGATCTTTGACAAAGGCTAATGTGGTCAGATACTGACCCATCTGGGCCTGTTATTGGTGGCCAGTCCCTTGGGTCATCTAGGCTGTATGGTCATCTAAGCTGGTGGTCATCTGGTCATCTAAACTGTGTGGTCATTTATTCCTGGGATGACAGGCTGTAAAGTGATGAATATCTGTAACAGTTTTATTACTTTTCTTGTGCAGCATCAATTGATAATATCTGCATTTACTTCCTCACTCATAAGACTGTTCTGACTCTCATATGCAATACACGCTGCACTGATCAGTACAACTGACCAGTCATTTCATGTGTATGCTGACTGCTGACCAGTACAATTAGTTATGATTTCATATTTGCACATGTTCAGTTATGGTAGTATTTCTTTATATCATAGCAAGGTCACCACTTTCATAATAACAGTGATGATACTATTTTTACTTACGTTCACTGTATGTGGTGCCTTGAAAATGGTCAGACTTTCATTAATTAATTAATTAATTAATTAATTAATTAATTCATTCATTCATTCATTCATTCATTCATTCATTCATTCATTCATTCATTCATTCATTCATTCATCCATCCATCCATCCATCCATCCATCCATCCATCCATCCATCCATACATCCATCCATACATCCATCCATCCATCCACCCACCCACCCATACATCCATCCATCCATCTATTCAGCTTCCAGAGAGTGCAGTTCCACCAACACAATACACAACACTAGGCGGCCACAATATTAGCAATGGCCATGTTTACAATATTCGCATCTTGCTTACATTTTCTTCATTTCACTTTTAAAACATTCAAATTATACATTTTGTTGGATTGTTAAAAAGAAATGAGTGGGGAGTAGACTTCCAATATATTTATTATGAACAGTACATCAAAAGGCAAATAATAAACAAGGAACCACAACTTAATCTTTAGATACCAACAGCAAAGCAAGCCATAGGGAATTCTCACTAGTTTAGTCACCCTTGTGACTGGGCAAAATGATGTGAGTGATTGAGACTTACATGGTTTAAAAAGGTTTAACATGGATTAACATGGTTTAACAAGGTTTAACATGGTTTAACAAGGTTTAACGTGGTTTAACATGGTTTAACAAGGTTGCCATGAACTAAGCTCCAGATGGCTTGTGAACAAGGAAGCCTTTGGCTTATAGAGAATTCACTAAAAATGATAATTAATACTATTTTTGTTTAATGGTCATGAATTAGTATTACAAAATGATCATGAATTAGTATTATATATAAAATTATAATTATTTACAAATTCTAAAATGTCAATAAAATGCTACTACATAAAATATGTGGTCTTTAAAAGTACACAAATAAAATATAAATGACACAAAATGTAAGGTGACAGTGTCAGCGAGACTGATTTCATATGCCTTGCTGTTACAAAAATGTTGGACTGTTATAGGATGGCCTTAATTGCAAAGTGGCTGTATTACAGGGTGACTGTTAGGTTCGACTGTAAAACATTCAGTCGTCCTGTGCTTCTGTCAAGATCTGAGGCCCCCAGTCCCAATTAACAACTACACCATTAACTCTGACAAATAGCCAATTATTCCTCTTCCTGTCTGCCTTGACAACCCCACCCCTAGCCCCCCTAGCCCCCACCCTCCCCCAAGGACCCCCCACAGAGAGGCAAACACCAGTTTATTTGGAAATTAGCCTCCTGCCAGGAAAACGATGACTTTGAGAGAAACTAATTTGCCGCTGCCAGAGAAAGTGTCGCTGACCCACAGACTGACTGACCACGGAAGACAATTTAGATGGACCTTGGTCAGTGTCCAGTCAATACACCCGCATCACTTAGTGATGAACTGTTTTCTGACAAATTATATTTTGCTAAATATTTGGAAGTGAGTTTTCCGATGTGAAGTCTTCCATTCCCACATGTCATTACGAAGTACATATGTGGTTTGTTTATGAATGGTCATCTATACTTTCAGTAATAAAGAATTACATCAAGCTAAATTGTATATAATTAATTATGCATACTGGTGTATTTTATTTATTTTGGTAGCAGTTTCAGAACTTACAACATCACTGTTGCATCTTCATAAATTGTGGTTACTTTAAACAGTGTACTGTATAGCTGAATCTATTAATCACTGAGATACCCAGTTATGCAACACATTTAGGGTGTACACAGATACCCTATGGAGCTTGAGGTTTTGGAGAGAAGTGAAAGGGACCATCTCATACATCACAAAAGAAAAGAGGGGAGAAGTGGAATGGCCAGTCTCATAAATCACAACATAGAAAAACATTCGTTAGTTCAACCCTTCCCCACCAATAAGCGAAACTTGTGATGTTTACAATGGAAATTTGCAGTTACTGTCACCTTTTAATAAAATGTTCATTCCCTACTCACTAGGTGGTGCTAGTTTATAAATGTATATCCCCGCAATGGATAGCGGAGACAAAATCATCCCATTTGTAATGCTTAGTGAATTGTGAGACTCAGCAAGCTTATATGAACACCTGTAGCAAATGACCCCTTCTCCAAGTGACCACTGGTCACCTTGGTGTCAGTGACACTGTGTTCTGTGTAGATGTCAGGACGGTTTCTTAGGTTCTTAGGTAGTTTCCTCCAAACAGCCCAAACTTGGGCTAACGCAGGAGTTGCCCTTCTCTAGAATTAGTGAGTCCACTACAGGTTACACATTTACCCCCTGTGTGGGATCTTTTACTTCCCCTGGCATAGACACCAGGTAGAAGGGACCACCAGCTTTTAATGGCTCTTCCGAAAGACACAGGCAATGTTAGGTGAACGAAATTGCCTAAGTTTCGAAACGGCGGTAGGTGGGATTGAACCACCGTCCCCTCGATTGAAAGTCTGGCGCTCTACCACCATTTATGTTCCAGTGCTGTTGTGAAGCTCAATCAGACAGCTCCACAACTGGGCCAGTTCAATGCATCCTGTAATTCAAACTGTCCCTGTTGAAACTCTGAAGGAAGAGATTTCAGTAATTACGCTTGCTTCAAAGTGTGACACGTGACATGCTAAAGATTATCTTCGTTTAAGCTGACAACACCTTTGTTTCTGGTGCCCCTGCTGAGATGTGAATAGATATATCACCATGTTGGATTTCTCGTTAATCCCTTCTAGTAATCTGTCAACAAGTATTTAACAGAATTGCGTCGAAGTAGAAGTGATTGGAAATGTACCTATGTCTCCAAATATTTGTAATAGTTTAGTTTGTACCTTACCATCGATAAGGTGGTTTATTTGTATATATTTTATACCGTCATTATTATCTGCTTAGCATTACTAGGTCGTAGTATGTATTACAAAATTAGGCACTACATGGACAGGTCGTGTTCAAAGATCCTTTGAACCAACTGCATCTCTACATATGCATGGTACCAAACAATGCAAACTGTTTTATGTTAAAACAATCACTGATCGTCAAAGGTATAAACATTTTGAATGGCCTGGCAACTGGAATAATTTGGTTAAAAAGTTTATTATAATTTAAAAACACATAACGGTCGTTATTATAGTCTTCATATATAAGAATATACTCCTGTGTCACACCTTAAATGAATTGCAACTTATGAAAATGTGTACAGGTGTATTTTATTTCGTAATTTAGTTTATATTCATAATATTACTGACTTTTTTAGTTTGAAAAAGGTTTGAAAAAGGCATGTCAATGTATAAGTCTATGACATCCACCATGTTCCTTTAGCATCAGCTCACAACACTGTGCTCGTACTGTACATGTAATAGCCATGTATGTATCTTCTTTTCTTCTTCGCCTTTTCCCACTAGGTGGGGTCAGCGGCCCAAATTCCTGATTTCCAGAATGTTCTGTCCTGCGCATCCTCCGGGGTGATCCGCAGTGTCTGCATATCCCTTTGGACGCCATCCATCCATCTCCCTCTTGGTCTCCCCCTTGGCCTTTTTCCTGGCACTCTCATGTCACCAACTGCTCTCACTTCGTTGTTTTCTTCCATTCACTGCATGTGTAGTTGTGTACATACCAGCGTAGTCTCATTTCTCTGACTTTCTCTTGTATGCTACTCACACCTAGCTCCTTTCTGATGTCCACACTCTTTACTCTGTCTCTCAGTGTTACACCTTTAATTCTTCTCAACATCCTCTTCTCTGTTTTCTCGAGAATCTGTTCCTCCTTCTTTCTAACTGTCCAGCATTCTGCTCCATACAGAAGTACTGGTCTAATGACAGTCATGTAGATGTATGTATGTTGTTATAAATAAAATGTTCGTTCAGTTGATTATTAAAAATAATTTAATGAGTTGAATTGACATCACCGACTTTCCAACCATGATGTCCACAGAATTGTCTGACCATCATTAGTTTTGTGCTCCTAATACATCCCCTTTATATTCCCGCTGAGAGTTCTGTATAGTCCCCTCCCTGGTGTACCTAGCCCACTGGGTGGGAACCATTCCGCATTCTAGCAACCCATTGGGGCATTGTACTAAGCAGACACTGAGGAATAATAAAACCCATCTCCGCATCAGGTAAGGCCTGTTAGCAGGCAGTTGAAAGGCAACTTTGAGGCACATGAATATTTCATGAGGCCCTCTTGATAGTCTTAATGTTGGAATTACACTTAGCGGAACTTTTCAGCAGCGCTTACAAGGGACAACAACAACCAGAGATCGGTCGCTGTGAGACTATAAATCGGAGCAGTTTTGTGTGCTGGTATATTGTCTTGTTCGCAGCGATCTCATTTGTAAGAGTGCTGCATTTAGCTGTGTGTTTCATCTTAGTTGTTTGCGAGATATTATCTGCTACCTCCATAGGTATGGATTGGAGAAAATCTCGCTTTGCCAAAACCAGCTGCTTTCAATGGCTTTGTGGTCTTAGACCTATCTAGGTTGAACATATTGACGACCTTGTATAATCATTATACCTCATTTGACATCCTTGCACTTAACATTAGAGGCCGCGTCTATTTTACCACACACACACACACGACTTTGCTGACAGTTTTGTTGTTATATATTTAGCCGGGCGATGACAACGCTGACTTAATCGGTTAAAGACACAGCAGTAGACCCGTTTGAATTCAAAGAAGCGTCTCACTTTTATTGTCGACTTCAAAGTTGTGCGGATGCCATGAAAACGGGAATGGTGATGGACTGAATGTGAGTTTACAATAGTTGATGATGAGGGTGATGAAGTCAGGTGTAAAAATAAATCTACCTATTTGTTGGTTTATTGATGCATCATTGTAAAGGTGGGGGTTGTATCTGTAATCTCAGTCTCGGTTGTAAAAGAATGCACAGGCCTTGTTTTTGGCCACGAATCAGCTTGTCGTGATAACATTCTACTGTAATGTGCAACATCTTTGAATAACTCAGCGATTGATGATAAATATAATGTAGAAAGTTATAGGAATTCCAAAAATATGTGTTTTAAAGACCAACAACAAACACTTCGAAAAGGCTTGTGAAGTCTCGTATTACACAATGTAATTGCAAAATAAGTTATTCCATTAAACTGAGATATTCCTAAATTTGAACTCTGATGTCACCTGTCAATCTTTACTGAATTGAAAGCTGTATCTAAATAAAAATAATTGAATTAGATCTAAACCAAAAACCTCAAATTAGCTATATGCTTGCAGATGTATTTTGGTTGTTATATACTTTTCTGATTTGCAGGATTGTGTCATTTTCTTGATGGGATTTTATCCAGTGACGTGATGCTGAAATGTTGATTCTTTCAGTGTGAAATGTGGGTTTAGCATGAGGCCTGACCAGGAATAAATCAGTTGTTAGCTCAGGGATTATTATTACCCCTACCCACATAATGGGATTGAGCACAGGGGACATACCCACCCCTTCAGTTAATCTTCATCATTTCCATAGTAAATTCATTAGCCCCCTATGTACACAGCCTTCCCAGCCCTCCCACCCCTTGACAAGATAACAATAAAGCACCCCTTTCACCCCCTGTCAGTGTTGTTTTAGCTGTGGGCTAAGGGTTTGACATGTGCTTACATAGTTCTGTTTACCCCTACCTTAAGTAGGGTGCTTCACCCATCTTGTTTATCTGTGTGTATGTGTCTGGATGTTTCTGAGTTGAACAGCAAATAACTGGATTACTGTCTTGTTTGCAAGTTGCCTGAAGGGAAACAGCGAGAAACAGTGATGATAATGAATACTCATGTAAGCATTGTAATGTGCGGTTAGATAAGTCTCAACACCTAGAAAATAGTTAGTTAACATGACTGGTAATTGTGTATTTGACTTACTTTGGAGCAAAACATTTTGCTCCAAAGTAAGTCAAATCATACAATGAACCATTGTTGGAGCCATGAACAAGATATTCAATATGACTGGTAATATTATTCATATTTTTAATTAAACAAAATTAAACAAATTAAGTATTAGAAGTTGTTTAATGGATAACGGTGTGAATGTTTTTTTGCGATGATATAAAATGTTATGTTGTTTTTATTACACATGATGAACCATAATGTTGATTGGTTGGTTGATTTTTGAGTTTATTAATTAAAAGTGTATATTATATGAGAAATGGTATCATTCATATGTACGAAAAATCAGAGGATAACAGATAAAAGCTTGCTTAACTGGTGTTTATATATATATATATATATATATATATATATATATATATATATATATATGTATATATATATGTATATGTATATGTATGTATATGTATATATATATGTATATGTATATATATGTATATATATATATATATATATATATATATATATATATATATATAAACAAGTGAGACAATTGTACTGCACACTTATTAGCAAGATAATGTTGACACCTTAATAAGCCTCATTCATTGACACTTGTCAGTAGTGACAGATCTATGGGAACAAAAACACAGGCTATTTAATGTAGACAGTGTCTGTCACCAGACTGTCACCAGGCTGTGGGGTTGACACTCAGACACCTTGTGTCACTGGTCATTGTTTCTTGTCACAGGACAACGTGTGCCATTGTCCAGTTGTCAATTCACCCAGGTGTCAAGGTCCACTTAGCAATTGTCCAGGTCCCAGCTTATTTGTAAAATCATTTGTAAAATGACTAGCAATAAAAACATATTGTGACATAATAGAATGTGTAAGAAACAAACACAAGTTGTACTAAGACAGAATAAATAGAGAGAGAGAGAGAGAGAGAGAGAGAGAGAGATATATATATATATATATATATATATATATATATATAGGGAGAGCGAGAGTGAGAGCGCGAGGGAGCAAGAGAGAGAGAGAGAGAGAGAGAGAGAGAGATATATATATATATATATATATATATATATATAGGGAGAGCGAGAGTGAGAGCGCGAGGGAGCAAGAGAGAGAGAGAGAGAGTAGGGAGGGAGAGGGAGAGGGAGAGGGAGAGGGAGAGGGAGAGGGAGAGGGAGAGGGAGAGGGAGAGGGAGAGGGATAATGAAAAGATAGACTAAAAGAGCTTCATAGGTACATTGTTTAAACAGTCATTGTTGCATCAAATGTCTATGAATATACAATGAATACAGTGAAACCAACAAACAAATTTATCACCAGCATCTTCATTAATAAGATGGATTCAGCAGCAGACAAACAACATTAATTTTGTTGTGTGCCTGACTTGATAGTTGTGCTGTTTAGTAAAACATGATGGGTTGTTTTAGGGCCCAACTTGTATGCCCCAGGAGGAAGGTTGTTTATTCGCTTGGTTAGAACCCCTCTTCATGTGGTGAATTAGAGGTGAATGTTGATTGGACCAGACAATGTGGGGTATCTTATGTGTATCCACTAACTGTTTAATAGTAAGCCCTTTTTAAGTGATCTTAACACCCAGTGTCTATAACACCCTACCCTCTCCATGTCCCTCAGGGCTAGGGGTGATTGTGAGATGAGATTTTCACATTTCTAAAAGGCACCCTGTGGATCCCCATCAGGATGAATCACCCCCCTACTGTATGCTAACTGTTGCCCTCTCCTGGGGTAGCTATGCTTGGGGCTTGGGAGACCACCCCTTTTGGGGGTGATTGACATGCAAATTATCAGCAGCCAATAGGAGAGGGTGGTTTCCTGCCATTGTGGGGTTGTTGACAAGCCCAGCTGTGAGTGGTCACAGCCAGCACCTGTGGGGTAATTATAGTATCACCGCCTGCTAATTGGACTGGCCAGTGGTGGTCAGTTGTGCTGGTCAGTTTGGCTGAAGTGGTGCCAGTGACAGGAGGTGACAGTGGTCAGTCTGTGGTCAGAAGGGATGACAGATCTTGTGACGTTTTTTACCACACCGTTTTTATGGTAGGTTGTGCAGCGGTAGAAAGGTGTGTTTGCAGTGGAGGTGTGCTGTTGGTCTGCTGAAGGTATTGTGGTCACTGTTCTTTTAAATTAACAGTTTCTGAGTGAACGTTTATCAGTGGCGCGCCTTTTGACAGGCGTATCATTTTGTCATGTTTTCGTGGCATTGTGTGACGATATGCTAACAACAGGAAAATACAGCCATTGTATTTACACTGTGAATTTGTTATGTCGGATATATGTGGTACAGAAAGCAATCTTTTACAGGATACATTTGCAAGATATCATACAGAAAGATTTATCGGTATTTCGGCAAAGTTACTTATTTGGAATTACTGTATTCGTGGTTTTCACGATTTTGTACTTGTTGTAGTTGTCAAGTGGTATGTCAACAATTACTTTTTAATTCAATAACATTTCGGTGAAGTAACCATAGTATGATATGTTTATAAATTATTTATGCTTAATAATGTACTCATTTTGTTATATTAGTTTTATAGCGAGGGTCTAGCAGTAGATCTGTTAGTCAACGGCAAAGGATTGAATGCTGCTATACCATCTGTTGTTTCTAAGCTTTGGTATTTTCATTCACCTTGTGTTGTCCGTGTCATTCGGAAGAGACAGTGTTACCTCTTGGTTACTGGAGTTGCTAACTCAGAATATAAAGTATTAATATATTCTAGGGCCTTGATGAGTATGATGACACATGTTTGCACTTTCTTTTGCCTGAAATACATGTACAATATTGATTAAAAAAAACAGTTATAAACAGACACACACATGTACAATATAGATTTAAAAAAATAAACAGACACACACATGCATGCACACACATGCAGGAATAATTACACTCTCTGTCACTGAAACAAGGTAGAATGGACAAAAGGTGTTTAGGGTATTTAAACAAATACGGGTGAAGATTGGGTGAATAACAGCAAAAGTAGTTATAGGTGAAACTGAACCTTTTGTCAGCTCAGTCTGTGAACCACAAGAGCAATGTACAGTTGGTTTGTTGATCGTGCAGGTTCTTACAAGTTCTCTTCTGACTGAGGCTCAGCCTCAGAAAGAACCACTGTACATCGCTGTATAAATTAGTCTTTCTAATGTTTATTTGGCATCTTTCGATTATATGTTTAGCTGGTGCCCTCTTGTGTGAATCACTGTACCTCAAAGTTACGATATTAGATGAAACTGGTGGATTGTATTTCCCCTTTGAAAACAAAAAAAATCAGATCAAATTAAATGTTTGCAACAGCACAACATTACATTCTACATATTTTTATGCAAATAATGGTGGATAGATTCAAATTATAAAAGCACAGATTTAATCAAAAACACCACCTCCACCTGACTTGTCAAAATCAATAAAATATTGTGTATAAAGGAATAATTGTAAGGCTAAAAAAGCCTTAGTTTAAAACTCGAAGATCCAGGCACATATGAATAGTTATAAAAGAAAATTTGATTTTAATAAAATTGCCATCATATAAATCACATTATTTGTGAAAGTATAATCCTGGTGTGGTAAACATGTTTTTGTTGCTGTGACTGTAAAGATTTTGCAATCACATTATCTGCAGAAAAAAATGCACTCACTGCAAAGCTTTCTTGGTTTTTGTAGCTATCAATTTCAAGTTTGCAATCAAATTTGTAGTGTCCCAAACTATGGGGCCCTTTAGCATCCTGTACCACTGGGGTGGTTATGATATTCTCATATCATGTGTCTTATTTTTGTTTTCTCCATGATGACGAATCAACAAATTAGATTAATCTTGCACACATTTTTACATCTGAAGAAACTTGACATGGGGGTCTGTATATTTCACCTGCTGGGGGGAGAAAGATGATTGTACGCTGTCAATAACCAAGAAAACTTTTCCTCCATCCATCCATTCTGTATGTAGGATCTAACTGTAATCTTTGGCCCCTAGTTTTTGCAGTTTTTTCTTTCAAATTACGTTTGCCACTTTTCCTTTTTTCGATCAAAAGTCGACTCACTGCTGCATTTTATTACAACAACAACATTGTTAGATGAAATATGCGCCCATACAACCGTGGGTATTCACAGACGCTATTAGTCACGCGTGGCTGATTTTCAGTTGCTCTTGAAGCTCCTGGGATTTGTCAACTTGACACAGTGAACAGTTACTGGAGTGGTCGCAGTTGAACGATTTTGTGAAGTATCGTAGTAGACAGAATTATATCGACAGAAGCTGTGTGTGTTTCTAAGAACGAAGTTTATTCGATGCTCTTTTTTCTGTGTGAATTCTCATCGTTAGTTTGGGATGATGTGTGTATATTTATTGACCGTTGGAAAGTACAGCAGATGTTTTTGTTTTGCTAATACTAATATTGGTGATAGCATATAATATTGGTGATGGTGGTTTGTGGTTTGTACTGCCAATGACCTATGTACACTTTCATTGATTTCTTGTGCTACAAATAGTTTGACATTGCTGTGCATGTACTATGTAGGCATACTGCTATTTATTTTATCCTTATCATTGACTCAGTGGTAATCATTTTCCTATTGCTTTGGGTATTGCTCAAGCTGTGTATCATTGCCATAAGTTCTATTATGACAGAAGGGTTTATTGTTTTGTTTCTTCTGCTTCAGATTTGACACAGACTACTCATTTTGACGTTGGAATGGATCACGTATTGTCTACACAGCTGTATCATTAGTATGTGACAAGTGTCTCGTGTAAATACCTGCATTATCTCCCTTGTGTACTCTATATTTGACGCTACTACGCTTGTGCCTTGACATTATTCTGCTGCTTTGTTGATTGCGCAAAATGGCGTGTTACTTCATTTGGACGTTTCAAAGCTGCGTCTTCATTGCTGCGTTCTTGTCGTTGATTGGTTGGATCTCGGCCGCTCGGGAGTTCCGCTACACACTCATAGAGGAGCTGCAGCCTGGAACGTTCATTGGGAACGTCGTCGAAGACGCGCGCTTACAACAGAAGTATCCACCGTCAGCATTTCGCCAGCTTCGATTCCGTTTCCTCAACGAACCACCAGTAAACTTCATCGTCGAAAACACGACCGGGATTATCCGGACGGGAAGTCGGATCGACCGAGAGTCTGTGTGTCCTGGGCGTGACGACTGTCGGATCAAACTTGACATCGCTGTTCAACCGGTGCAGTATTTCCGGATCGTCAAAGTTACAGTGAAGATCATTGATATAAACGATAACTGGCCTGAGTTTCCCGAGCCGGAGATCACCCATCAGATCCTTGAGTCGGCTCTGCCTGGGAGTGGCTTCACGTTGCCTGCCGCCGTCGACCTTGACAGTCCGACCTTCGGCATCCAGCGATACGAGCTGCACTCCGAATCGGACAAGTTCATGTTGAAGGTCACTAACAAGGTCGACGGTTCGACAGACGTCCGACTGATTCTTGAGCACCCACTCGATCGCGAGACGCAGAGCGTGTACACGTTGCGCGTGCGTGCGTTCGATGGGGGCGAACCGCCCCGAGCGGGTTCAGTCGATATCACAATTCGCGTCCTCGATGCGAACGATAACGACCCCGTGTTTGACAACTCCACCTACGAGGTTACGATCTTGGAAAACATCCCGAAACACCGAACGATCATCCAGGTGCATGCTCGCGATTCGGACACGGGACTTTACGGAAAAATCCGCTATGGCTTCTCCGCAAGGACGGCGACAAATTTCGGGCACCTTTTCGGAATCGATGCGATCACGGGCGACATATTTATAATAGGGATCATCGATTTTGAATCGGCGACAGTGTATCATTTGGCGGTGACAGCGAGAGACTACGGGCCAGATTCATTGCCAGCGGATGCTACGGTCATTGTGCATGTCAAGGATGTCAACGACCATGCACCTGAAATCATTGTCAACACACTGGCAGCCTCGGGGACAAGTTCAGCGGAAATCTTTGAGGATGCCGATAGCGGTACGTTTGTTGCCCACATAAGTGTGCAAGATAAGGATGCCGGTCGTAACGGAATCGTGAATTGCTCGCTAAGCGACAACCATTTTGAGCTGCAGAAGCTTTACGAGACGGAATTCAAGATCGTCACCACAGCGAAGTTGGATCGAGAGATGATGTCGCAATATAACCTCGCTTTGGTGTGTAAAGACAGTGGGTCTGAGCCACAGATGTCCATCAAACATATCAAGGTGATCGTACGTGATGTCAATGACAATGCGCCGGTGTTCTCGCGTGTGAAGTACACCGCTGAGTTGATTGAGAATAATTACGAGGGCGCGTTCGTCGTGCAAGTGAACGCGACTGATCGCGATGTAGGGCGCAATGCTGAGATACGATACTCACTGCCAAAGGACATGGTCGAATACTTCTACGTGAATGACATCACTGGACGCATCACCGCAAGACGATCGTTCGACCATGAAGTCATGTCGCGGGTGACATTTAGTGTCATCGCGTCAGACCAAGGCGAGTCACCACTGTCGAGCAGCACTCTCATCGACATCACTATCCAGGATGTCAATGATGAGCCACCAATTCTATCCGAGTCGAACTACTCGTTCGGTATCTACGAGAACAGTGTCGCGGGCGCTGAAGTGGGTGTCGTCAAGGCAACTGACGCCGATGGCACCCCGTATAACGAGTTTTATTTCTCGCTTTTGCCGAGTCGTAGTAACACAGATGATTTTAAAATCGATCCACAAACGGGGCGGATTACAACGGCGAAGGTGTTGGATCGGGAGTCGTACTCCGTATATCACATCGTTGTGTGTGCTTGCAGCAAGGGGTCGCCACCTCTCAGCTCTACCGCGACCGTTAACATTTACATCGCCGACAAGAACGACAACACCCCTCAGCTTGACTACCCTACGAACTACAACAACACGATTTACCTATCAAATCGTGCCCCGGTTGGCTACGTTGTCACGCGAGTGCGCGCCCACGATGCTGACATAGGCGGCAACGCAAAACTCAGTTACAGATTCTCGAAGGGTAATGAGAACGGCGTTTTCAGCATCGACCCAAATCTCGGGGTAGTGACGTTGAACGTGGACATCGCTAATATCGATCACGAACTTTACGAGCTCAGGGTGAGGGTGCGGGACCACGGGACACCGCAACGATACGTCATCGCAAACCTCAACATTGTCGTCAACAAATCGGTCGATTTCCCGCTCGCGCAAGCCTCGTTGTTGAGTCGGCATAATGTTACCATAGTGATATCGCTCGCGTGCGTGTCTGCGCTGATCACCGTGATCCTCGTGATCGTGATCATCGTGATTCGTCGACAAGATCGTGCAAAGAAAAATCACAAATACAATTGCCGCATGGAGGCGCTGAAGATGCTGACTGCACGAGAAACCGTTAAAGACGCTAATGACGAACATTCGTCATCGTCGGCGTCATCGTCGTTGAAAGATCTGCCCAATGGGAACTGTCACATGCAGACCAACGGGGATAAGCCGAAAAAGGAGGTCAGTTTTAGTGCGGACGTTGAAAACGGCACAGCCAGTTACGACAAGGGCAGACACATGTGGCCCTCACTGATTGACCAACAGACATTGCAGGTAGGTGTCGCTACTAGTCACAAATATATTTTTCTAATATATACTATTGTGTGTGTATATATATATATATATATATATATATATATATATATAATTATATATGATACACTGTATGTATATATATATATATATATATATATATATATATATATATATATATATATACATATATATATATATATATACATATATCTTAATGTATCTTAATATTACTTTAATTTAAAAAAAAAAAATTGTTTGTTGGTAAAAGTGCAGGTCCATTTTTAAGGCCAAAAAAGATTCTGGAGGAAAAAGTTGTGTCATTTATTTTGTCATCTGTCTTCCATTGTGCAAGATCGAAGCATAATTGTCATCAATCTTTCCAGTATCCACACAAAAATATTCTCTTCTTGGCTTACTCTGTGCAAAAAAGATGTTTCGTGTTCCATGTATGGTTCATTGTCTCTGCAGAAACCACAAATTTCAGTGTTATGAAACAAATATTATCTTCTGTGTTTGTATTCATTTCTGTGCTGTAATGTTTATTCTGTGCTATCATACTACTTGCAGCATCAATCACTTTCTAAATTAGAAAGTTTGCTGGTTCATTTAGATAAGATGAGAGGATACTTAATGGCCATGTGAATGAGTTGCCCAACTGTTATCAGCAGGTTCACATATTTAGTGAAGTAACCTAAATAACTTGTCCCAAGTTCCCTTGACCAAGCAGATTGCCCCTAACAATGCTGCCTGGTGGCTGTGTGGTAATTATATTCATGACTTTGATCAGTCCAGATCTGCCATTCACAGTTCATTGTTTGTCCACAGGTGATGTTAGCATCACCTGCCCTGTGCCTTCTTGTCTTGGCTGCTCCCTACTGGACAAAGGGGTGCTATTCTACCCCACTACCCCTTGCTGTGCAGGTTGAGCCCCTAATGAACCCACTGTGAAAGTTGCTACTCAGGCAGTGGCTAAGTTATCCCATGGATGTCTTTGATGTCTGCCAAGACTCAGGCTAACTGTTCCTCCTCTGATGTCATATAATTGGCCGGATTCTCTCATAAGTGTGGGCTAATCTGCAGAACTCAGGCAGCTGCAATTGGGCAGGACATTCACTGGGCATGTTGCACACAAGTTATCAACCAGAACTCCCAGTCAGTATTGAATATATTGTTCATGGCTTTAAGAATGGTTTATTTAACTTACTTTGGAGCTTATTTGTCAGTAGTTTGTATGTTCTTGAAAGTTCTTCTGTCAGGTCTCTTGCTTGTTAATTTGTTGGTTGGTTTGCGCAGTGCTAAGGCATAAATGTCATTTGTAATAAAAACATATTGAATTTTATTAGTACAGAAAAAAATTGTTATTAAAGTAAACTACCCTGGAAGTTAATACTAGATTTCCCGCCGTGAAAGATTCCTTCCAGAATGTGTAGTGAGTCCAGTCCTGACAGTGTAATCACAAACTGAGTTAAAAACTACATTTCATAAGAGGAAAAATTTAGGATAAAACCTTGTGCACCTAGACAGGGAAAAGTGTCAAGAAACTACAATGCACGCAGTATATACAGTGTGGAACAGGGAGGTGGGAGGGATACAACATTTTCCAACACCAACAACACTAAATTCTCAAACACGAATAAAGTAAATTGAACTCCTGAGTTAAACGACACTGCTTCACGAACTCAAAGTGACGAATGGGACGGGTACTGGTTTGAACTGGTTTATAAAGGCTGATTACTACGGACGCCGCTAGGGTATTAATCAGTTTCAAAAGAGTACACAAATTAAATACATGTATTTCCATAAACATAATGAATTTGATGAGTAGCAGAGAGTGAAGTGAATACTTACTTTTAATTATCTACTCCTAGACTTTGAAGAAACTGGCAACATCTTCAGAAGTGAGTTAAACAGTGTAGTGTGTCAACTATCTAGAGGTAAATTACACAAGAGAGCAGCACAGAAATATGTTCCTTAGATCCAGGATTTATTTGAGTGTAGATCTAAGAAGTCAGGTGTAACACCAGCCTGGTCTGTCTTTGAAGTTCAGCTGTGATTAAGAAGGTTTAAGGAGCTCCTAACTTGAAGGCCGCATGGAGTGGTGGGGTAGTTACCCCCTTCACAAAAGCGGCAGGAAGAGAACTGCTCAATGTCACAAATCTGTCACCACTTGACTTTGTCAGACCATTAGGCAATTGACACAACACTTGTGGTCATAATATCCCTTTGATGTCAGTACACCTGTTGAATCAAAGTGTGACACACTGTGAGCCTTTGTGACACTGAATGCTTTCACACTTCAACTAGTAATTGTTGACACATGTGTAAACATATGCATTTTAGTAAGCTAATTAATAGTGTGACAATCATAGCTTTATGTAGAGGCCTGTCCACCCGTCATTTGGATGGGTAAAAACGAATATGGACGGGTAGAAATATGGGTGGACAGGTGGTGGACGGGCAAAAAAGGTCTTCCAAAACCATAGATATTGTTACTGCCTTGAAAGTGAGTGTAAATGGTGTCATATGTGTGTTTGTAGTCCATTTCAGGTCATCAGGCACATTTGAAAATGTGTAAACTAGCTTAACAGTTCACATCCATGTGTCCACCAAAACATGTGTGACTGGCAATAGTTTGGTCCTGCATAAAGCCCTGGTGACAATTATATTTTAAATGAGTAACCATAAATGATGATATTTTTATGTTGATTGACAATTTAATAAAATAATAACTAAGTGTCATGAGCAATCCTTTTGTCAACACAAAAGTTTGATTTAATTCTTAATTTTATATTGCTTAAAAGTGATAATTCGCTATCCTGCATTTTTCAATAAATAAATCAGTTAATAAGATAAATATATTCTAAAGACAACGCAAATAATAAAATTGAGTTGGTTTGCAAATTTGTGGTAATGTAATGTAATTGTAGTAATAACTAAAAAGAATATCTAATTGATTTGGTTGTTGGTTTCTAATGGTTGTTGAACAGTCTACTCAAAGTCACAGATAACAATCCCCTTCCTATTGTCCTCTTTCCCAGAGGGAATCCTCCCTGTCAGTCCTGTAGACTGTCTGTCTGCAGAAGGGATTAGGTGACAGCTCCCTTGGGAGAACTACAAGGGAGCAAAGTGAAGGAGGGTTCAGGTAGCCATTTAGTCCAGTTGTGTTATCTCATCAGGGTGGTTTGCTATCAAAGGAGTGTCATGATCTGGTGTTGATTTCCCTAAATTGTTGACTGATTAGGGGCTCAAGGGAGAGGGGGAAGACCAACAGGCATTCCTATGTCTCTCCCTCCCTTCCCTGATTGCCTGCAACTGTTGGGAGGAGGTTTTGAGGGAGGGAGAAAGGTGTTAGGATTCTCAGCTGTTTGTTTGCCTTCTCTGAAATTTGGATATTTCCTTGTTAAAGACAGGCATCTTTGTGGGGATTTAGAATGTATTTGTAATGTCACCATATCTGTTGTTGTGTGAAGAAAGATATTGTTTCAATATTGGATAGACTTCTCTAGTGTCTGTCTTATATTCTCAGCATTTTGAGCACACAGTCTCAACAACATAACCATTAGAAAACATCATGAACAGGAGCTCACAAGAATACAAAAAGCATCATTAATGTTTTTAAGAGTTATTTTATGAAAGGTGGCTATAGTTTCATGTGTTTCCAGATTCTTGGTGCAATCACAGAGAACACTTGCATGCCAGTGTCAGACTTAGTTAGGTTAAGGAACTCGTGTGTGAATACGTAAGTTGTTTGTCTTCAAGTTCTGATGTCGTCTGTGGTCTGATTGGACTCATCACCAGATTGACACTTTGTTGACTGCTAATTGTCTCAGCTCATAATGTTTTTTTGTGGAAGTTAGTATTATAGATGCCCACAACCATCTGCTTTCCAAACATACCTAAACATTGTAGATAATAACCCCACTTGGAGGGGGTATGGTAATTAACCAGGGGGTTTCGCATAAGTGTTCTTGCTTAATGGAGTCTTCTCTGTGCCACAAACAAAGGTTGCATCATAGTTGCATCTTTGTTAGGTAAATAGGTTGTGCTGGGGTAAAGTGGGTTTATTAAAAGCACCGCACTGGACTGTGTCTGATGCACTGGGGTAATTAACCAATTAAGCTTGTACCCTGCCAATGCTGCAACTTTCAGAGTTGTCCTTTCATGTTCCTGAGGCTGCCTAATGCAAATCTTGCATACTTCCTCTCTCTGTTCCTATACTTGGGTGTGTCCAGGTTTTTGAAGTGCTGACAGCCTCCTTGCTGTGCTTTATTACTGATATAATGCATTTTGAACACAAGGCCCATGTAGGTAAACATCAGAGTAAATAACCAGGTAGAAGGACTGGGTAGGTTTATGACCACATGCCAGAAGATTTCCATAGAGATAGTTGATGAAATATGGACTGTAGGCTATAATTTTGTGCCCATTAAATGTGAAAGATGTGTTCTGTGTGTGTTGACTGGCACCAGTCAGGTAATTGTTAGTCTGGTCTCATCAGGTGAACTCTGAAGTCATGGCAGGGTGCAGCTTAGGGGCAATGCTTTCCCAGCAAACAAGGAACCATTTCTAAACCAGTTGGCCCGTGTCACACTGGTTCATAATTGGTACCGCTCCACCAGTATGTGTTTTCATGTGTATTCACATGAATACACGTGTTCTGCCTGTTGTCACAAGTTTTGAATGAGTTTGACACGAGTCGTACTGGGTCAGAACTGGTACAATTTCACTGGTACATGTCATCACATGAAAAACTTGTGATTTCACGGTAAACACGTATCGACACACCAAATTGTTCACAGAATGCGGTGAATTTACGTACGGAAACACGTGAATTGAGCCAGTTGAATTCGTGGATTCACTTACAGAACATGTGGCATCACGGGTCGTTGTTTGCTGGGTTGCTTACAATTAAGAATTTCATCTGCGATGATATCAGTGGTAATGTAGTAGTTACTTGGAATCTCTTTGAATATTTATTTATGTCTTACAAAAATGCTCCTGGCCAAAAGTGTTCTGTGAAAACCAGGTGAACATGAGGGATTTTGACCAGTAGGGCTTTTGGCCAAAAGATTATTGGCCTGGCAGGTTTTTGCTGATTCAGTCTTAGGATAGAGGTAGACAATAGGAATGTATCTCCATAATATTCAACAAATCTCCATAATATTCAACAAATCTTGACAAAATTTGCCAAACATTGGATAAAAACAAGACAAAATCAAGTTACAACCCATTTACATAATGATTGCAAAACCACGAAAAAATATCAAGTTACATAAATTGATAACCATACACCATAGCTTTGTGTTTGCCTTGGTAATAGTTGTCATCATCTTTACAAATTCATGGCATGCACAATATTTATTTGTAAAAGTTACATGTTATATAACTGGGATACAAAATCATGGAATTTGATTTACCTGTACATTCAGCTTTTATGTAACAAGCAACAGTTTCGCAGTCTCATGAGCAGAACACTGAGCTCACCGATCCTGTACCTCCCTTTGATCATGTTGGAGAAAGTCTTCCATGTTCCCTGACATGGAACAAACTTCACTGACAGTGACATTTGTCATTCTTTGTTGCCATTGCAGGTTTTATTTGGCTTGTTCATTGATGTGGTTTTCGTTTGACAAGTGAAGGATACAGCACTTCTACTTCTATGGACCGTGTGAAGCTATGGTTCAGTGACTCTGTTGACAAAAGCACTGGAGCGTGACTGTCCTACACAGAGACAGGGGAACTTTGTGTCTAGATCCTGAATGGCTTCCCATTGACTTGTCCATAGACTGCAGAGTGAAAATATTGTTGCTGCTGTTCTTTGTGATGTAGTATTAGTTGGAGGATGACCGGTCTCTTCTATGGTCTCCTTCTAACCTGTTGTCTTCCTTCAAATCGTGGGACGTTGTTTAGTGGGTGGAAATTGAATGGTCCACCAGTTGAACAAAGTTACATTAAGGAACATAATGGTTAGGTCCATTGTATAATTCAAATTGTAGTGATCAGTTAGTGTGATGATCATGGTTTTTATGTATGTGTGTATATATATATATATATATATATATATATATATATATATATATATATATATATATATATAAACAAGCAAACAAATCAATATGCAATTTAATTTATATTTGTATAAGAGGACACACATCTCATCAATATATTTGGTACATATTATATATATATATATATATATATATATATATATATATATATATTATATATATATATAGCACTTACCAAATATATTGATGAGATGTCTGTCCTCTTATACAAATTTAAATTGTTGTTGTACTTAAAAGCAGGAGCATCTACATAAGCCAGGTACAATTTAGATAGATTACTGGACATCGCCCTGCCACAGAATAAACCCCACGGAATATAATCCTGGGAGCTAAACATAATATTAGCAGTCAACATTGTCGAACCCCAAATGGACATTATTTATTTTTCATCTGTTTGTTTATAATGTACTTGAAATTATTCAGTGACATGGGAGAGATAATAAAGATCTGGCTAATGCTAATCACGTATAATTCTGGTTTTACCTATGCTGCCATCTTTGAAAAAGTAAAGGGTTGTGTTCCTGGGTAAAATTATGTCTACAAGGGTTGTGTGATAGGGTTTTATTTTTGTGGGCCAGATGGTTCCATCCTGCACTCTTGCAAGCACACCTCTAAACTAATGTGTCTCAGTGGCAAGCTGAATCTGTCCTAACTGTACACAAGGGTGTCATTTTCCTCCAATTCAGGACCAAGGCTTGAGATTTCCCCCCAAGATAACCCACTGCATTGCTTTGTCCAGTTTTATTTCAGGCTCCAATAAAATCCACTGGGAACCATCAAAGTCATTCTGTCGCCTGTCTGCAAGGCAGGACTGTGGTTTGCCTTGTAAAACTGCCTTGTCTCCGAGGAAGCATTATTTTTACATTTATGCAAGGGCTGTGACTCATACACTACCCCTCTCTGTTGTCATTCTTATATGGGCAATTACATTCCTGAGAGATCCATCACTCAGTGACAAAGGTTCCTTGTCAGCAGGGTGGAAGACCCTCACTTTAGGTGTCACCCCACACAAAAGGGGTGAAAGAAACCCGGGCACACCTTGGGTGTTCTGACTTCACAGTAAATAAAGATATGGAGTTGACTTCTAAAATACTGTGTTGCGGTGCGGTGATACCAATGTGCAACTATGTACTTTTTGAAATGTTTTGCCTGTGTATAGCAGCATTAACAGGACGTTTTTATTGAGGTAACTTTAGGAATGGTTAAGTAGGGATATATTTGACAAATGTCAGTCACTTGTTGTACGCACTTATAACGTCTGCTGATAGAGAAATTGTCTATGTTTTCTTGTTGACAGTTCTATTGGAGGTGACAGTTTTGCCTCATTAAATAAGATGAGATGAAACTGACACCAGAGTGACCATGCCTTGCGGTCATTGTTGCTCCGTCTGCTTCTGTTTGGTGGTCGACAGTTTAGCCACTTTATTAGGTTGACAATAATGTAATATGTGCAACTACACCAAGGGCTGCTAAATTATTGATGCCTCACAAATGCTAATCCACATCTTCTGACATTCCCACAGTCCTGAGAATCGGAAAAATATTCTTTATTTCACCGACTTGACTGCTGGTCTTTCTGTCTGCAATTGTTCCTTGATTTCTTCCCAGGTTGATTTCTGTCTGTGCAAGTGTTCCTTGATTTCTTCCCAGGTTGATTTCTCTCTGTGCAAGTGTTCCTTGATTTCTTCCCAGGTTGATTTCTCTCTGTGCAAGTGTTCCTTGATTTCTTCCCAGGTTGATTTCTCTCTGTGCAAGTGTTCCTTGATTTCTTCCCAGGTTGATTTCTCTCTGTGCAAGTGTTCCTTGATTTCTTCCCAGGTTGATTTCTGTCTGTGCAAGTGTTCCTTGATTTCTTCCCAGGTTGATTTCTGTC
Organism: Oasisia sp. SBJ-2009; assembly: GCA_964017155.1. Taxonomy (NCBI): domain Eukaryota; kingdom Metazoa; phylum Annelida; class Polychaeta; order Sabellida; family Siboglinidae; genus Oasisia; species Oasisia sp. SBJ-2009. The sequence goes on along the minus strand of OZ024860.1, from coordinate 23,987,301 downwards.
TGTGCAAGTGTTCCTTGATTTCTTCCCCGGTCCCTTTTCTTCCTTGCATGAACTCCCTCTGTCATTGCTAATGGTTTCCTCTGTGTTGTTCCCAGTTCCTTATCCATTATGGCTGAGATTTATAATGGCCTCTCAATATCTTATCAGCTCAGGTGTTTACCCAGTTGATATGAGGGGGCACAAGCTTACCCTGGGGAAATATCACACCTCTAATCATCCCTTTATTCCTAGCCTGCTGTCACTGCCCTGTCCCAAGTGTTGGGGATATCTTCCCAGTGTGATTCCAAGGCAGGGTGTTGTTTTGTCAGTCAATTCACAACCTATAAACCCAGTTGTGTTGTGTACATTAGGAGTTGATAAGAAAGGTAATTGCATTTGGACCCACTGCTTTCCCTGCTAGACAGACTGTGTCCATGTCATGGATCCATGACATTTTGGTAAAGGACACTTTGGTAATGCACATTTTGTGTAAAAGACATTTTGGTAACAGGACATTTTGGTAACAAGACATTTAGGTAACAAGACATTTAGGTAACAAGACATTTAGGTAATTAGACATTTTGGTAAAAATACTGAAAATAATCAGAGTCCAGTCTGCCATATCAGGAGGTAACCTGTTGATATGTCAGACAGTTAAACCATTTGTTAATTAGGATGGTCCAAACTCCAGATAGGGAACTTGGCTCCCCATCTACAGTCAGGCATGGTTTAGGTGATGTTTGCCTGGCTTCCAAATAGCAGTGGTGGTGGCTAGAGTGTTCAACCACAACAGCCAATGTGCATCACTAGAATAGTTATATTCATAACTGCATACATGTGAGTTTGAATGAAATTGTTACTGAACACACAACCGTTTTTTTTACTCTTTATTTTTATTAACCTGAAAGTTTTTAAAGAAATATGCCTTTAAAGAATATTTATTGGTTTTGCCAAAATGCCACCAAAGTGTCCTTTACCAAAATGTATGGATACCCTTCTAGACTGTGTCTGTGTCACATGTAGTTTCCTCGCTCCATGTGAGTTGATGCTGTCTCTCTTTCTATATTCTACTGTGTTCACAACTGTCATCTTACTTGGTTAGTTTCCTGTATGTTTCAGAGACCACGTAACTATAGCCATATTTTGCAAAAACACTGTTATTTTGAAATCACATTCCCACCCTAAACCTTTGAATGTGGCACTCCCAGTTACTCTAATGATGGCTCTTGCATATCCCACCTTCACAGCTATGCCTAATTATATGACAAAGTTGTGTCTCTGAGTAAAATGTTGTGAGGATATAACCACTTTAATAGTTTGTTATTGTTTAAAAAAAAATTATATCCCACCCCTTTCAATGTGCCCGTAACATGGTTTTCCCATCTTTATTTCCACCTTTTTGTCTCCTACCATCCACTTCTGTGTCCATGCTGTGGTCAACAACAATCACCCACTGGACATCCAGTATTCTGACATGATAACCCAAGAATGCCAAATTTGATGATCACTTTATAATGTTCTGACTTATTTGTGGCATGGCTGTATGAATAGGGCCTGTAGTTGGCATATATATCTGAATTGATGTAAGAGTAATATGTCTATCAGAACCATAATAATAACTCCACACTTTAACACCATCTGCTGTGTGTAGTTAAACACACCATAGCAAGAATTGCATATTGATTTGTTTGCTGTTAGATTCACACAAGATTCCAGGAGATATTTACTGTGCAGTTTGGAGGGCCTTGGTGAATATCAAAACAGCCTTCTAGTAGGAACTATAGTAAATTTACGTCACCATTAAGTTGATTAAGGTACAATATATTTTTCCAAAATGTTCATTTTGACAGTAATAATTGTCATTTCCTATGTCTCATTTCCTCAAAACTGGGTTTAGTCGGAAAGACATTTTTTGCAATGTTGGCCTTGGGCCTTAATGAGCCAAATGATGTTTGTTTTTTAGAAATGGAAAGGAAACTAATTTCTTGCTAATGACTTGGGCTTACGTACAAAAGAAGTACAGCGTAATAACAATTCTGTTCAATTTAATTATTAATGGAGTTGCCTTTGTAAAAACATATGTCTGCTAATTAGCCACAGGGACCTTTTCTAAATTGGTTTTTGTACCAGAGTAGAAATCATAATTCTGCTTAATTTAATTATTAATGGGTTTGCCTTTGTAAAAATACTTCTGCCAATTAACCACAAAGGCCTTTTCTAAAGGTTTTCTTCTCTACAACGTCAGAATTGGCCTAGTCAAGTTATCCAATACAGGTTCTTGGCATATACTTCCAATTTCCTGTAGCAATGCATTCTGGGAAGCACTGCACTCCTACCCCCCACTGGGTAAGCTGTGGATCTTTCTAGAGATTCCTTCCACCAGCTCTTGTCTCATGGTCAGTAATGACCTCTCAGGGCCACTCAGTGTCCAAGCCCTCTGGGTGGACACTTGGCCTCAAGTGTTTGGCCAATGAGACTCTCTGGGTGGGAGACCAACTTGGAAGAGTTTCAAGAGCGTGTCCATTTGTTGGTCATCTGGAGACTATTGTTTCGCCTGTCAAAGACTTGCTCTGGTTTCTGCTAATACCACTTGTGTTGCTAAATTTGGAGAATAAATTGACATGTTATGCCACACGTGGCTGGGTACTTGGATGGGTGGGGGGGGGGGGTAGGGGGGTAGGGGTAGTCAGGTGGGTGGGGGTATTAAGTGGGATCCACAGGAAGGACTTAGGGACAAGATACCAGGTGTTGTGATTGTTGTAGTTGCTTGAACAAAAGTGATTAATTATTATTATTTTTTTTGGCTTCAAATTTCCTACATTTACTGAACGTTTGATTACTTTATAATACTTGTAAGTGTATGCATGTGATTAGTTTGAATTTTATGTTTGGGTATAATTAAAATTGAGTGGCATTTAACATGATTGATATGGTTATGAGAAATATAATTGTTATTCATCTCCTTAGTCGTCGTTGCCAGAGGTTTGGCTAGCGTTGACTCTGTTCAATTCTGATCTTCTAACTAGATAACTGACATTATTGGCGACTGGGTGTCAAAGACACACAGATGTTTCGTATACCAAAAATATTTTATCACAACTCAGTGAGTATGAGGGATGGGTTAGCACTAACAGTTAGACTTTACACGCGCAGTGGCTCAGGGGTAGAGCTTCGCATTCTCGACTACGAGAACCCGGGTTCGAATCCTGGCTGCGGTGTTGAAACCTTGGGCAAGTTTTTTCACTCAACATTACTCCAGTTCACTCAGCTGAATAAATGAGTACCTGGCTATAGACAGTGGTGGATATGTGTACGAGCAGCCTTCGCGCATTAATTGTAGCATATGGCTGGATGCTTACCAGAGAAGCCGAGATGGTGTCTGAGTGAACAGGTCTGTCAGGGAAGTAAAGTGTAAAGCGCTTTGAACGGTCCTGAGGACTGGATACTGCGCTATATAAGAACTTGCCTTTACACCAACACACAAAAGTCAACTGCCGTGGACCCGTTGTTTACCTTACCTGTGGATGTTGACAACAAGAATCGATGTTGAGCGATTAGCACAGCAAGGGGGAGGGGTGGCCACAAGTCAGAAGGTGGTGTACCAGTCCCCTGCCGCTGGTTAAGCTAATGGATGAAAGATTGATGAGCCAACTTAACTCATGGAGCTGTCTGAATAAACCAATCCATCAGTTGAGAGACAGAGACGAGTAGATGCTTCAGTGCACTGGAGGACCACAGGCGCATTTAGGCATCATTAGAGTCTGTAACTGACTAGGAGGGGGTAATTTGTACTTATTTATCCACTTTGGCCCAGTACGTCAGTGCACCAGGTTTTATATGGCTGGTGTGTAGTGTTTGTCAGGTGTTTGTTGGTGTGCTGAAACCTGAAGACCCAAACCTAAAAAATGTGTCACACATTTAAGATATATTAATTACATCACAAGTGGAAATTAAATCAGTTACAATCATATCAAATATGATTGTATACTCAAATTATTGTAGCAACTATTGTACATACAGTGTATTTATTATGTGGTGTAATTAGTTAAGTAAGGCATATAAATTACAATATATTTTTTATAGTGCATTCAACATAAAATGTTTTCATATATTTGTTTGAAAAGTAGGCACTAACATGCCATTTTTAATTATTAATAACTGAACAGTAATTAGTATTGTTTATTATGTGGTGTAATTAGTTAAGTCGGTAATATAAATTACAATATATTTATGTAAAAAGTGCATTCAACATAAAATGCTTTCTTATATTTGTTTGAGAAGTAGGCACTAACAATGCCATCTTTAATTATTAATAACTGAAGACAAATTAATATATATCATATTTACAGCATGACAAATTGCTATGGTTAACTGAAATATTAAAACGACCACAGTCTCCACAATATATATTCAAATTCATCTTGTTCAACCATTTTTAGAGCAAGTCAGTACAACTTTGCTTTAAGTTGTTGTTGGTTGTTGCAACGAATGATACACATCTAGCAACAACTCTTTGATCTACTGTAGACCTGTCACCTGTCCGTAGAAGGGTGTCTTCCCGTTATAGCTACTTCCCGTTATAGCTACTTCCCGTTATAGCTACTTCCCGTTATAGCTACCTTTTATTCCCGTTATAGCTATAAGTAGCTATAACGGGCCTAGACCCGTAGAAGCAATCTAAGTGTTCCATGAATACACTTGATTAGTGCACAATGACCCATACGGTCCCCCTAGACAGAATGGACACAGGAGTCCAGCAAGACCTGAGGCCACTGACTGGTCAGTCATGAAGGATTGTCACTTTGGCTTATGGTCACAAATGGACTGACCAATGGGCAGGCCTTTGTGTGAATCTGACTGGACAAAGAGCCTGGATAAAAACCATTTGTTTACATTGCAATGGTTGTTTTATATGCATATTTTCGGCTGATAGCAAACAAAAACCAAGAAAGGTAAATTTTTGCATAGGTAACTGATTCGCTAATCACCATAAGTTGCCAAACTGATCACTTAGGAGGAGAATGACTGAGATACTTTGTATTTGATTGTCCCCGACAAAAGGATGTCCTTTTAGTGTATTGTCACAACACACCATGCATGTCATCTCACACGTGACACTTGTGACATCAGTGTGTGACAGTCCATCTGGTTACCTGGCTCAGGTGACTGATTATACAGGTGACCATTATACACAGGTGACCATTATACACAGGTGATGCCTTCTGTAGAGACAGAACAACAACGTGTGGCAGTTGCTTCCTAGTCAAATATACAAGTGTTCAAGATGTATCCAGTTCATTCACCTGTATGAATCAGTACCTGGCTACATACACTGGTGGACAGATAGAAATAGTCTTCATGCATTAATTGCAGTGTCTCTGGATGCTTAAAAAAAAGTTGAGATGGTGATCGATTAAACTATAGTTGAATATACTAGGAATAAATTCGAAAACCCCGTGATCAGTCCCGAGGACTGGATACTGCGCTATGTAAGAACTTACCTTTACCTTTTTTAAATATAGTTATTACTTCTGTATACACTTGGCTTGTGTACATGAGCAAAGCACATCATCCAGTTTGTTGCCACTGCTATCAGCAGAATTAACCATGTAAATGGTATCCGTCTCTTACAGTGCATTTACTTTAAAACCTGCTCAACTGAATAAAAACAGCCAATCAATATGTATTTGCAATGACAGCCCACTTGAGTTAATCTAACTGATCAGAATCATCACACAAAGATAAAAGGCTGATCTCTGCATGTATTTCTCTTCTGATATAAAATCAGACTCTTTGATTGTCCAATACAGATCATATCAGACTCTTTGATCAATCTAATACATTTGCTATCACAGCTTGCACATTTTGTCACATTTCCAATTGGACTCCTTTGCCTGCAGATGAACCGTTGATACGTGTGTGATGACTCTTTTGCACTTTAGTCGGGTTTCGGATATCTGTGGCACGGAAGAATCTAACATACGTTACCAGGTGTCTACATCAACCAAAAAAATATTTATAGAATTGTGTGCCAGTGCCTGCAATGTGGACGACACCGGGAGACTGAGAGGACAGGTGGCTGGGTTTGTTAGATGCTTCGAATCTGTTATTGGTGAAACTGTCAGGATTCTTTTAAAGGGAGATTTCTTGTCTCTTTCTTCCATATACTGGACGCGGCCCTTTGCAGGGCGTTTAAAGTCCAACAAGAATTTGTGAGTACACTACATGTTACACATTGGGGTGTGTCAGTGTGTGGGGCCTTTTACTACCCCTGGAATAGACACCAGATAGAAGGGACCACCGGCATTTTGTAGCGTCTCTTCCAAAAGACAGGCAAATGTGGGGTGAACAAAATTGCCTAAGTTTCGAAACGGTGGTAGGTGGGATTGAACCACCGCCCCCTTGATTGACAGTCCGGCGCTCTACCGCGTGACCACCACTCCCCAGATTCTTCTGCTCTGAGTTTGTATTGTGTGTCTGTAGTTGTCAGCAGGCTATCAGTTGTTTCGTGCCAGTGTCAGAGTGATCCAACTGCAAAAGCAGTAAGAGTAAACGGCAGCCATTTGCAATTTGAATATATTGTTTATAATTTGACGATTTTATGGCGAGAAATTTTTTCTTTTTCTCCACAGATCACTGTTAATTTACTAGCTTTCATCCACGATCATGCTGATTATTAGCCCAAATGTGTTTTGACTAATAAGTAACAACCGTAATACTAAGATTGGTTTTAAAATATGGCCCATTTTCATTATAGCTGGACAATTATAATCGGTTAAAAAAAATAGCAAATTTTGTTTTGACTTGAGTCCTGAAAAATAATTTGCTTGCCTCAGCACCATAATATTATATGTCCAGAACCCTGATGAATAACTGTCTGCTGACCATTTCCACATTTGTGTTTTTCCACTGACCAGCAATTGAGTAACAGTTTCTTTATTGTGTTTTCATTCTCTTCACCACTTAATACATCCAGAATTCTCTTCTCCAACTAACTGTATCTGTATATCACTTCACCAAATTTCACTTTCTCTTCAATACTTGTAGGCATCAATTCTGTTTTCAGCAGGTTTCATTTCTTCAGCACTTTCAGGTGTTCAGTTCTGTCCTGACCAGCTGTTTAAATCTAGTCATCCAGTTTCACTTTCTCTTCAACTTCAACTGTTTGAATCTATTCATGAATCTAGTTTCACTTTCTCTTCAATACTTACAGGTTGTTAGCTTCTGCTACCCAGTTGTCTTCATCAGGTTTCACTTTCTCTTCAGCACTACAACATGAAGGTGTCCAACTCTCTTGTGACCAATTGTGTAAGTGTTTTCATTCATTCAATGTCTTCATTCATTGCCTCTTCTTTCAGTTTCACTTTCTCTTTCTCTTCAGCACCCACAAGCATCCAGCTCACTGCTGACCAACTCTCACACCCCACCTAATGGTCAGCCACCCCCGGGCGCACAACCTCACAGGCACTGCACCCTCTCTTATTGCCCTGCCAGTCGGGGTACGAGCAGCCACGCTGGCAAACCCTGGATGGGGCACAACAGTGAACTGGAGGTAGGGTTCTTTGACCATATTTGGAAGACGCCATTGCAGACCAAGTCTTGCAAAATAATTTTATAGCACAACATTTAGTATGTGTTATAACACTTACAAATTAATTTATCTTTGGTTTATAAACCCACTGGAAGATGTTGTTGATGTTAACATGATATTGTTAAGTTACTTGTGGGGTTAATGAAATTTTTTTCGAGAAACATTTAAAGGACGTATTGCAAATTATGAATGTTGAATAGAATCGACTTCCTTGTGTTTGGTGTCGGAGCTCCACATAAGCGATATATCTGAAACTGTGCATGTATAGACAGACACAGTGCATGTCGGCGTAGTTACAGCTGCCATGCTAGTAAATAGACAACTGTACTTACTGCAAAATATGTTCTGCTGATAGTGTTAGATCGTATATTTTAAACTGGGTTCATAAGTAGTCTCAAGCAACAATTAACTGCCATCATCCAGTGTACTAACAATGTGGTGCAATGACATAGCAGGGTTATTATCTGTTGAGAGAACTACAGCATTGAAACCAACTCCTCCCATGTTTGGAGCCATGCATCTTCTTCTAGCAAAGTGTAGGACTCGTGTAAGAGTGGCATAGAAAGCCTCGACTTAGATGCTTCTGCTTGCAGAATGTCCTTCGTCTGAATTGTATTATAGTTATCATTTTTGTTTTGTAATCAAATCAGTGTCACATTTTACAAATTTAGCCATAAGACTAAAATCTTCCTGATACATCATTACAAATTAAAAATATTCCACAATGTGGTAATCTGGATTTAAAAATGCCAACTTTTAAAATATTGTACACTATCTGCACTTCATTCTACTATGCTCAGTCCTGTCCGATGACAGTGATTAACAAACTAGTTAAATAATATAATTTACGTTTTTCACCTTTCGGGGAACTGTGTAAACTGAGTCAATTGAGTGCAGAACAACACTCCAGGTGGAGCCACTGTGAGCAAGTTATGATAAAAGTAGTGTAACGGTGCTAACTGATGCTCTTGTTGTGCTGTTCCAGGCCCCTACCTTTGACCAGCTCACAGATAATAATGACAATTTGTATAGTGCCGGTATCCGCCACATAGTGGCGTTCATGGCACTTTTACACATAAAACATCATGTTAAAACAACACTATTAATGACAATAAAGCGACCTTTTTTAGACCCAAAAAAATTATTATATAATTACCATCAAATAAAGTAGTAAAAAAAACGGTGTAAAGTTTATAAAAATGTATATATAATAATAATTTAAAAAAAAAAAAAAGTTTGTGTCACATAACTGTCTTTTGTCACCGTCTGTGTCACATTAATAATGTCTTCTTGCCACACCTGCATGCTCCAGCGTCCACAAGGCGAGGAGGAGGACCCAGACGAGTATGACTATTTTATTCACAGGTATCCGTCTAACAAGCTTTCGCCTTCCCTAGCCCCCTCCTCCTTCCCTCACTCTTCTTCCCTGTGCATCCTGCCCTCTTCGCTTCCCTTGCAGTCTTCCGTCTTCTGCTTCTCTGCATCTTCCAGTGCAAACCTTCCTTTCAGTTTCAGTTTCAGTTTTCCGGTTCTGTTCCATAATCAGTTTTACTTTCAGTTTTCCTTCAAAGGATATTTTCCAATTGTATTGTGGAATTTGTGGTAGAATTGGTCGATGGTGTTTTGTCGCTGGATGGGATTGTTTATTTTTTTAAATCGTGTGTTGATTATGGGGTCCCAAGCACTAATCAACCACACAGTGTTCTGTCCAAAACATGTGCCAGACAGTGTCATTCTGTTCATGAATAACGTGCGCTTTTCATGCTGTGTATTGGCTAATTCGCGTAATTCGCGTAAGTCGCTGCTGTTTATGACAGCACTAAACACAAACACACTCAGGCCTTGTATACAGCTGTATGCTAAAAATAATCCAATATTGTTTGGTATTTTGGGTCACATTTTAATTATTAAAAACTTGCTCCCAGAATATTTGAAACTGGCCTGATCAACCTGATTGTGTTGTGTTAAGTTCGCTGTCATCTCACACACGCGTGCATGCGTGTTGGTTACATACTTGTGCTATATAGAGCTAACTGCTTTGGCTTTGTTGCTGTATAGGGCGTGTAAGTCTCGCGCGCGAAAACGAGGCTGGGGGCAGTTGGGGGCAGAAAGTCCATACTCTCCATGTTAACATATAGGACTTCGCTTTGTTTTTTGTTGTAATAATCGAACTGTTCCAGTCTAATTATTTCAGTTACACTGTCCGAAGGATTATTACAAGCAGAAGCAGTTGAACACTTTCCCAGTGACAATGCTCATGGAAATCATGAATTTTAATCGATTTTTATGATGGTTGTCATGGCAACGCCGGCTTGTACTTGTGTTTGGCGATCTTGACTAATACTGAAAAGTGCCATTTTTCGCGCAGTTGTTTGAGGCAAACGCATACATGTGTTATGATTATGTGCATTTAGACAACTTGTCAGATATAAGTGCTTATCGAAACCACAACGTACAGCTATGTAAAATGCAAAACCCGTAAAAAAACACATACGGCTTACATTTTTGGGGAGTGTCTATTATCTGCACTACATAAATCGCTATGTCTATGATAGTGTGGTAAACTCAATATTAAATTGGACATTTACGATAAGAAAGGTATAACACAAGATATTTATGTCCTGATTTTCCTAATATTCATCAGTCAGAAGTTACAACTGTCATCCATCGAATATTATTCTAATGACCAGTCCCCAAATCAGCTCCAATCGCGCGGAGTCTCGCCATGTATCGTGACTCACTTACGGGCCCTATTATGACATTCACAGCTTCTGGTGGCATCAAGAAATTAGGGCCTAGATCTGCTGGAATATGATGTGTGATGTTAAAGGTGGCGGTTGCAAAGTTATGTTATCAGATTGACCCAGTATATTATGTTGTATCATAAATCATTAGGTTTCTTGTACTTTGTGTTTTATAATTGTTTTACTTATGAAAGCCTGCAAGTGTTTTATAAGATGATAAAATTATATAAATTAATATGCATTGAACTAGAGGTTCATCATTGCAAAAAATGTTTCACAAATAATTTACATTTTTTATTTGTTCATGCTTGTAATAACATGTAAAAACCTATATGTTGTGAGTCGCCAAATGTATATTGGCAGCTGGATATTTCACAAGGTAATGGAAGGAAAAGGGTTAATACCCCCCCCCCCCCGTGCGCTGGGTAATTTACTGACATGTATGTAATACTGACATGGTCTGACATAATAGGATTATCCTTCATTCCAGACAATGTATCAAATGTCAGCGCTTTTGCATGCTTCATTCAACATAATCCCGTACCTTACTTCCTCCAGTTATATTTATTTATTTATTTTTACACAACACACAATCCAATTAGCGGGAATATTTCTTATGGACTTCACAGATCTGTTATATGTGGAATTACTCAAATTGTCAAGTAATACAGCATGTACAATCGCAGATTTTCATATGCAACCAAAACATATGTTCAAAAGGTCTAAGTTGTTACAAAACCCAGACATTACTTAAAATAGATTTAAGGTAAAAATCAGACATTGAACTGAAGTCATGAAGAGAGATTCAAATGTCGGTCTGTCAATTATCCCATTGGGGCTGAGCCTAAAGCTTCCCTTCTTTTGGCAATATCCCCACCAGGAAGCCCCTGGTTATTGTCCAGCTTTATGTAGAGACCCGTCCACCCATCATTACGACGGGTAAAAATGAATATGGACGGTAGGAAATATGGGTGGACGCGTAAAAAAAGGGCTTCCAAAACCATAGATATTGTTAGTTATGCCTTGAAAGTGAGTGTAAATGGTGTCATGTGTTTGTAGCCCATTTCAGGTCATAAGGCACATTTGAAAGTTTGTAAACTAGCTTAACAGTTAACATCCATGTGTCCACCAAAACATGTGACTGGGAATAATTTTATCCTGCTTAAAGCCCTGACTTGAAGTTATCCATCTTTGTAGTTATAGTCATTGAGTGTGCCCAGTAGTAGGTAGGAATGCAGTATCTGAATGCCACCCTATCATTCATTACCTGTAGTCATGCCTTCGCCTGGTACTGGTAGTTAATTGCCCGCAGTGTCTTGCAAAAACCTGAGTCGATAATTTAAATTAACTGAAATTTATTTATAATTCTCATAGCTGTCCATGAAAATCCAGAAAAATAACATTTGAGTTATTGCTTCAAACCACCATCCACCATTACCATTACATAATCTAAAACATAACATTTAAGATCACTACCAAAATCCATTAACCGTCGTATTCAACCGACATGAAATGGATGCCAGTACATAATCTAAATCTGCACTGACTTGTTATGAAATCCACAGTGCATTAATACACGTTCCACTCCATAGGTGGCACCACTGTCATAGTCTATTTCTCCATTTTCCATTATGACAACAAACGAGTCTGTAATTTTTTTCTGGTTTTTTTTTAACTTGAGTGAGAGAACAAAAATACATGTACCTGTATGACAGTAACACCTGTTCTCACCTGTGCCACCTGTTGCAGGTACACCAGCTTCTCGCGATGTTGAAGCGTGAGCATGACGATGACAGCGCGTACTCGGGGGACGGGTCGAACGCCGACAGCGGGCGGGGCGGAAGTGACGAAGGCGACGGTGCCCCACCCAGGGGGGTGGCCAACAAACACGTTCACGGTGAGTCAGCGGGAATAATAAAATAATTTTGCAAATTTCTTATTCTAATAATGACAACGGCAATCTAGCACAATTTAAGAAACAATGAAAAACATTTTTATTTTCTACGTAACTAGTTTTACACAATGAACATTATATTTTAGCTTAACCATATTCATTTATTGACTTACTTATTTACATGTATGTAATAAAATAATAATAAATAATAAAATACAATATTTATATAGCGCCATAATCACACGGTGCTCTATGGCGCTTTATAGTACAATAATAATAATAATAAATCTACAGAGAAATGAAAACATTACAATATTTAGTAAATCATTTAAAAGCTAAACAACAATAGTCGTAAATTGAATTAAAGAGTAAAAAAACAATTTTATAATACAATAAATAATTAAGTAATATATTACATAAAAACTATTAAATAATAATAATAATAAACAAATAAATATATAGAATTAAGGGGAATAAAAAAATACTAAGATTACGGATAAAATGTACATTCATGGCATTACAATAAATGAAATAGTAAGAATAAATATCAAATGTACACACCCATGAACTGGACAGACATCCTGGATTTCATGGTGTCAAAATAAAGTTTTATTATATTATTATTATATCCATTTATGGTTTTCAAATGTATATTACAGTATAGTGATTAGCATTAATCATATGTTGGTTTAGCTTTAAAGTGTTGTTTCCCTCTTTGTGTCTTTTTTACCTGTGACTTTATTACCTGTGATTTTTTACCGTGACTTTATTATGCGTGACTTGTTTACCTATGACTTTATTACCTGTGATTTTTTACCGTGACTTTATTATGTGTGACTTGTGTACCTGTGACTTTATATTATACACACTTGTGTACCTGTGACTTTATATTATACACACTTGTGTACCTGTGACTTTATTACCTGTGAGTTTTTACCGTGACTTTATTATATGTGACTTGTGTACCTGTGACTTTATATTATACACACTTGTGTACCTGTGACTTTATATTATACACACTTGTGTACCTGTGACTTTATATTATACACACTTGTGTACCTGTGACTTTATATTATACACACTTGTGTACCTGTGACTTTATTACCTGTGAGTTTTTACCGTGACTTTATTATGTGTGACTTGTGTACCTGTGACTTTATATTATATAGACTTGTTTACCTGTGACTTTATATTATACACACTTGTTTACCTGTGACTTTATATTATACACACTTGTTTACCTGGGACTTTATATTATACACACTTGTGTACCTATGACTTTACCTGTACATCCATAAAAAAAAATCCTACAGAAAAGTAGCAGAAAGAATAGTTACAAAATAAGGAACGGTAAACATTAAAACTTTGCAATGATAAGAAATTAAATGACAGAAAGTAGCATAAAACAATAAATGGATTATTATGTTACGGAAACGAATTGGGTAAATTTTTCCAAAGTGTACCCAAAAATAATAATACATTATATGCAGGTGTATACAGTAAGTATGGCGGAGACCTTTACTAAAACTTATACTAAAGTAACTACCCAGGAACCGTAAGCGCTATAGATATGAATCTACTATTGTCATTTTGACTACTACAGTCTATAGGAAGACTTCGTCAAGAAGTATTACGTACTCTTTCATGGTGAAGTCACTTTTCAGTCCTGATCATGCTACATGAATCACGTGAAACATTTGGGACTTAGCAAACATTTGGGATCTAGCTTCTAGATGGGATCGCGTGCATACACCCTCTACCATCACTCTTCAATGATTCCCTTCAAACTTCAAACCCCATTCCCCCATGCAAATACAACTTAAACAGCAGAGACGTTAATGGAATAACATTCTAATCACGACTTGCTCATTATTTCTATCATATTTCCAACAGAACCCTCCACTAAGCAGGCTTTGAAAGCAGACATGGGAGTCTCTTTTGAAGTGGTGATATTTTATTCAGCCTTTAGTCAAGTGGTCATGCAGTGGACAGTCACTGGACACTGTGAGTTACCCCAGGTTTACCCTGGGGGCGAAAGGTGGCCAGCTGATTGTGCAACAGGAGTTTGCTGGGGGCAGAAAGTAGCTGGGTGAATTAATGAAATCACTTCCAATTCAGTGGATGTCTGATTTTCTAATTAGGCAATCAGGGACTGGGGGCTGGTGAAAAACCCTCTGTTAACAGGACTGTGGGCAGTCATTTAAGACACCCTCCATCCCGCCCTCCCTGTTGGGCTTTGTTCCCACTTGCATGGGGATGTGAAAGGAACTGTCCTCCCCCACCCAAGGCTGTTCCCTCCCTCCTCTCCCTCTCAGGGAAGTGATGGTTACATAAGCAAATGATGGGAATTTTATTCAAGGCTGTGATTGCTACAGCCAGTGACTCTGTCAAGTTCGGCTGAGACCTTTGACGTCAACATGTCACTCTTGTTTGTCATTGACATTCAGTGTCCCAGCTTGTTGATATCCATCTCACTTCCCCTGTTTTAGTGTCACCTACAGTAGTCATTATTAGCACATTCATCCATACATCCATACATCCATACATCCATACATCCATACATCCATACATCCATACATCCATACATCCATACATCCATACATCCATACATCCATACATCTATACATCTATACATATATACATATATACATCTATACATCTATACATACATCTATTCATCCATACATCTATACATCCATACATACATACATCCATACATCTATACATCCATACATCTATACATATATACATCTATACATATATACATACATCCATACATCCATACATCCATACATCCATACATCCATACATCCATACATCCATACATCCATACATCCATACATCCATACATCCATACATATATACATCTATACATACATCTATTCATCCATACATCTATACATCCATACATACATACAACCATACATCTATACATCTATACATCCATACATCCATACATCCATACATCCATTCATCCATTCATCCATGCATCTATTCATCCATTCATCCATCCATACATCCATACATCCATACATCCATACATCCATACATCCATACATCCATACATCCATACATCCATACATCCATACATCCATACATCCATACTTCCATACATCCATTCATCCATACAATTTCGTTATTGAATCTCAACAAGAGAGTTCAGACTTTTAATTGATTTCTTCTAATTCTAAATTCAAAGATTCAAAGCAGTACATTAAAATGAAGAAAATTTCTTAAAAGCGTCATTCAGAGGATGGGTAGGATCTTAAATATTTGCCTGCCCTTCCTTTTCAGTGCAGCGTTGTATATACTGGACAGGTGTTTCTGTTTGTTACCAATCAACTTGAGTGGTTACTCAATAATTTAATAACGTATCGCTGCATTCTATGTACATATTTCACAACTTTGTTTAAATTACATTAGATTTTGAAACATGTCTTATTAGGCAAATTGTTTGATGTTTGATCAATCTCACATGAAATAAAGTGACAAGATATAAAGTAAACAAAATCACACTTTTAGTTCTATGTACAGTAGCTGTACTTGCAATATAAGTTGTAATATTTTTTAATATTACAACTTATTAATTTATTTTTTTATTTTCATATTAAATCATAATAGAAACAGCACAACAATACCAAGTAAATGATTTTAATAATAATACACATGTAACACATAAAAAAAAATTGTGGTCAAATATCAGTATAAAAAATCCAAGATCCTTTTGTCAGGGCTCCTGTGGAACATACGTCTAAAAGAATGATCTATTAAATGTTGTGTTCAATGATCAGTAAAAACATGCACAGTACGAGATATTGTATGTAGTGTATATAATATGAGCTACAGTCCTCGATGAAAATTTAAATTTTGTGGCTTTATTTCATACGTCTTTTCCTAGACGAAATTGACGTTGCTTCTCACATGCTGTGACTGCGCCCATCCACTGACATTGCATCCACTTCTTAAGTCTGTCCGTTCTACTTGTAGGTTTGTTCTTCGGTGGTTGCGATCGCCGCCCGTCACCAGTCGCAAGAGACGAGAGCTTTGGCAACAACCAAATAGTGCCCGACATGTCAAACATGAGCGCGTCGAACACGACTGACTTGAGCGAACAACGTCCGGCCACATTCCAAACGTTCGCATCGAGACAGTCCCCAATCAGACGCGCTGATGGATGCCTGGAGAGAAGGGGCGTGAACATTGCGCAACCTCGTGTCACGTCTGTACATTCGCCGCGACGCGAACAAGAACTTGAGCGTTACCATGGCGGCAGTATATGTCAGAACAGTTACGATTCCCACCCATACAGCCGCTGCGGAACGGAAACGTCGTACGCGGACACTGATGCCGGTATGCAGTATTCGTGTGCCGACATGAGTGAGGCGTTGACCTCTAAGACCCCGAGTCGTTTTGACGTGACAGACAAAGAATCGGACGAGACGACGACTTCAAGAAGCTACATCGTCGACCCCCAGCAACTTTGTAACGAGATCGACGATTTGTTCTTCCGTGATATGCTCGTGTAGCGTTTAGTCAAATGCAACTGTACAGTGTAATATAATTTTCGTTTGTTGGACCAATGTTGTATATAGAAGTTGTTACTGTTGAATGAAGGAATATTTTCGGTCTCTGTGTGTATGATCTTGTTTGTTTTCAAAAAGAAAAACAACACTGTACATCTGTATGTATGCCTTTTCCATTTAAAATTAGAACATGATCAGGGCAAAGATCAGGAAGATCTTAACTGTGCTTTCTGATTGTGTCAGTACATTTCCTTGTATTTATTGGCAAAAGGTGTCTGGTTTTAGGAGGTAAGTCAGGATTCTGGAATCAAATGTTTTAAGTGTCTTAACATCATGCCAATACATCACAAAATGCATAGTATTTACAAGTACACTTTTACAAATGTTTTATAGACAGTTTTTAAGCATTTTATACAGATTTTAATTTCAACAAAGCAAACGTTTATAAGCATTTTATATACACATCAGAGCAAACTTAGCGGTTTGTTGTGTTCAGTTAATTTGGATACAGGAAATGCCTAAATTTTTATTTTATTGTTGGCCCATTAGTTACCATCTACCATTACCATGGTTGGCCCATTAGTTGCCTACTTGCGAAATGTCCAGTTTTGTCAATTTTTAAACATATTGTCACTGCGTAGAGTCTGAGAGTGATAGGCTTAGTGCAATCTGACAAAACAAACCAGACATGTATTTTCTGTATATATGTTCAGTTGTAGTGACAATGGGTGCATGAATTGTCACAAACACAGCAGTGTACATAGTTACTAGACTTGTGACAATAGATAATGTTGGTTTGGCTCTCAACTGATATTACGACTGTGACAATTTTGAATTCTGTTCCGGATAAAATGAGAATTGACATCTTAATCTACTTATATATATATAAGTATTTCTGCTGACTTCAGCCAAATATATATGCACAATATGATTCTTGAGAAACTAGTGGGTTTTGTGAAGTTAAAATAATTGATGCGAGCCAATCCAAGACGGTATTTCCCATGGAGTTGTGTATGTGTAAAAAATTATATTATTTATTTTATATTTCTTTCAGTATACAGAGAACACAGTTGAGTGAGTGTTAAATATTTGTGTAAATACATGTTAAGTAGTCACAATTATGCATTGCATCACACACAGTACTAGCCTGGCTGCAGTTTTGAAAATCTCAGCCTCCACATATGAACTATCAGTATTACTCTGTATGCTGTATAATGACTGTATGTGCATTTGTATTGTATATAATGAATTAACTTTTAAATAATAAAATGTGAATTATGTGAATCCTACTATGAGTAATATGTTTCTGTAGCAGTGCTGGATATCATCTTTCAGCCTCCTTCCCCTTATTCCTTTCAGGGTAGGGATGGAAATATAGGAAAGTCATATGGAAAAAGTCAGGAAACAGTCAATTTTTTTATTTATTGTGCTTTTGAGTACTTATAATACAAGTAAAAAAAAAAATAAATAAAAAGTCATTGTTAAATGTTACCTTTTGTATGTTAAGAAATTGCAAGATCTTCTCCCAACTATCTTCACTTTCAGGCATCATTCTGATAATATCAGAATGATGCTTGAAATGTTTACTTAATCTCTCAATACCACAATATATTGTATTCTTCTAGTCTTCTTTGAATAGGTGATAAAAATGAAGACCATGCCTGTTTATACAACAGTGGCACTGTCGTATGCAGTGGCGTCACGTGGTGGAATTACCTGTTGTAATTGCAGATGTTATATCCGACGGAAGTCTCCACTTTAGTCTCAAAAACCGGCGCATGCGTGAGATGAGTAGTCGGGTTTGTATAGAAGCAAAGCTAATCGCCCTCTGTGGCTAAATGTATACATGTTTCGGTACTTTTGCAATTTAGGCCCGCACCTAATAGTTATATTTCACTCTATAGCCTCGATTACCCCGGCTCCTTGAGGTGGCAGCACTCGTAAGCCCGTCACCTCCGCCTGGGAGAAGAGACGTTCTGTAGTTTCGACCCGCCAGGGCGGCCTTACCCCAGATTAGGGTAGAGACGTTCAGGCCAATTATGAAATTAAAATAACGATATACTTTTATAAGATAATGATATCATATGAAAAGTATTCAACATTGAACATATATTAATACGAAAGTAAGTAAACATTAAAATATACAGTCGTTTATAAAACAATTTAAATAAGGATGCCTTTTTATTGAATAATGCTGTATTATAAAAAACTATTCAAAATTAAACTTATATTAACACAAAATAAATAGAAATACAAATTTGCAGTTGTTTATAAAAATATAAATTAAAGCAGCATTCGCGGATAAAATGTTCAAAAGCCGGGAGACTCACCAGACTGTCTTCTCGGCGTAGTTCCGCAGCCGACCGACAGTCGGTTAAGCGAGACTCAGAAATTGCGAAGTATAGTTGTTAGAATAGATTGAAATAATATATAATTTAATTAAGACTTTAGCATAAATATAAATTATAATGTAGACAATATACAATATGTATCTATAAAAGTAATTTAAATAATTTAAGACATTAAAACATTAACTGTGATTATTTGACTAAACATATAACAACATCAATAATTTTAGAACATTAAATTAAAGAGATCTAAAAAATAATGTAAGGCATTAGAACGCGATATAAGGAGTGTTCGGAGTAATATTATACTTAACTGGCATAAATTATTATGGCCTTTAAAGGACAAAAAAGGCTACGGTTTCGTGTCATACACCTAATAGAGTTTATACAAAGTAACAATTTCCACATATACTCAATTTTTTAAGGTCAGCGGTTTATTCAGAATGTGACTTTAAAGTCTAAAATTCTAACGAAATCCACGATGGTCTAGACGCCGCCATAGGTGAAGGGTTAACTTGGCTTGGCCATTCAGCGCGCGGCATTCTATATCTCTGCTGAAGCCGGTCAATTTCCTGCGACGTTGTTAAGGGTCAACAACTTCGAGTCTTCGACAGTTCGTTCAGTTGGCGTGACATCTAGCAGCTGCTTATAGACGTATATCTAAATCTGTGGTTAAATCTATGGTAAACTTTAGTAATTATGCCTTCGTGTTCGGCATACGGTTGCAATAATAGTTGAAACAACCGGTAGTATTGAAGCAATGGATTCACATTGGTGATTTGCGGGCGTACTCTTTGGAGTCCAAGTACATGCCGTTCACTTTGCTCGGTCCATTTTGAGGAGAAATGCTTTGAAGTAGACATGTATCATCAGTTGATGGGATGATTTCAGCGATAACAATAATAGACAATTTTATATTTACCGTCATCAGCATGTTACGTGCGTTGCCGAGTTGCAGCCATTTCATGACAACAGCCAAACACAATGCAGGGAATCTACGTGGAGAGCGCCTCGATCACCGTCGTGACGTCATTCTTCGTTTAAGATGGGGTAGCACATAGTATTTGGATGGCTGGGTGTTAAAA
This sequence comes from Oasisia sp. SBJ-2009, assembly GCA_964017155.1. Taxonomy (NCBI): domain Eukaryota; kingdom Metazoa; phylum Annelida; class Polychaeta; order Sabellida; family Siboglinidae; genus Oasisia; species Oasisia sp. SBJ-2009. Next base: position 23,967,137 of record OZ024860.1, on the reverse strand, counting down.
AATATTTGTCTGGTAACCCGCTGGCGTTAATAAATTGAGTAGATGTGGAATTTGTTACTTTATATTAACTCTATTAGGTGTATGCCACGAAACAGTTAACTTTTTTGTCCTTTAAAAACCGTTTTAGAGCTCACGTGTCCGAAAGCGCCCAGGTGTCTCCTCCCGCGATAGTCTCGCTTAACCGACTGTCGTTCGGCTGCGGAACTACGCCGAGAAGACAGTCTGGCTACATTAACGGCTTTTGTTTGGTATCCGCGTGATCTATACAATGCTGCCACCTCATGGACACTGTCGTAATATATATTTTATAAACAACTGCAAATTTGTATTTCTATTTATTTTGTGTTAATATAAGTTTAATTTTGAATAGTTTTTTTATAATACAGCATTATTTTATCAAAAGGTTTCCTTATTTAATTTGTATGCTATCCGTGTCGGGCTAGACAATGCTGCCACCTCACGGATACTGGTTAATCCTGCCGTAATTCTTATTTTATAAACAACGGTAAATTTGAATTTTTACTTACTTTTGTGTTAATATAAGTTCAATGGTGGATACTTTTCATATGATATTATTATCTTGTAAAACTATATCGTTATTTAAATTTTTATTTCATAGTTGGCCTGAGAGCCAATCAGCGTCTCTACCCTAATCTGGGGTAAGGCTGCCCGGATGTAGAAACTTAAGCCCATATACTGTCCCAGGCGGAGTTGAGGGGGCTTAAAAGTGCTGCCACCTCACGGAGTCTGGGTAACCGAGGCTACTCCCGCGAGCGCCCGAAAGCCTTTAGCGGTGGCCCCATCTTGCGGATACCTGAGAGACTAATTCCCACTGATTCGTTGATATATCAGCTATGAATCCTGGGTAATTCTGATATGGGTTTGCATTGAAAAAGTTTTAGTTTTTCGTGATTGAAGTTCATCATCTGTGAACCTGCGGGCCCCTGCGGGCTGCGGGCGAAAACCCGCCCCGCGCAGGGCCTTAATACCTTACCTTTACACCGACGTCATGTTTTAAATCGAGATGTTTTGTTTACGCAACTACAAGCTGATACTGTCGTAGTCGCCTTTGGCATGCATGTTCAAAATACTCGTACAAGATTACATTTTGATTTGTAATCACTGCATCTATGGCGCTCACACAGCTACCCTGCAGATATCATGATGTCGTCGCTTTCGTAAGGATACAAATGACGTCAATGAACATTTTATTTGCATGTATATTCGTAGTTGACATGACGCCAATGTAAGGGTATATGCTGATAACGCTGTAGTTATCGCTGTTGACAACCTTTGCCCCGTCAACGTCAACGAAATCCTACCAAACACATCATAGAGGCGTATTTTGTTTTTTATCTGTAAGTCGTCAATAGGGCGTGTAAGTCTCGCGCGCGAAAACGAGGCTGAGGGCAGGAAGTCAATATTATCCATGTTAACGTATAGGTCTTCGTTTTGTTTATGGTTGTAATAATCGAACTGTTCCAGTCTAACAATTTCAGTTACACTGTCCGAAGGATTATTACAAGCAGAAGCAGTGGAACACTTTGCCGGTGACAATGCTTAGGGAAATCATGAATTTTAACCGATTGTTATGACGGTTGCCATGGCATCGCCGGCTTGTACTTTTGTTTGGCGATCTTGACTAATAATGAAAAGTGCCATTTTTCGCACAGTACAACCTGTTTGGGGCAAACGTATACATGTGTTATGATTATGTGCTTTTAAACAACTTGTCAGTTATAAGTGCTTATCGAAACCACAACGTACAGTTATGTAAAATGCAAATCCCGTAAAAGACACATACGACCTAAAATTGTGGGGAGTGTCTATTATCTGCACTACATAAATCGCTATACATATTATAGTGTGGTAAACTCAATATTAAATCGGACATTTCAGAAAACAAAGGTATAACACAAGATCTATATGTCGTGATTTTCCTAGTATTCATCAGTCGGAAGTTACAACTGTCATCCATCGAATATTATTCTTGTGACCAGTCCCCAAATCAGCTCCAGTCGCTCGCCATGTATCGTGACACACTTACATGCCCTATACGCGTCTGTTTTGCCCCTCGGTGACCACACAGTTCCTGGAACAATATCACCTAGGGAGGGTGGTCGACTGACGAAATCAGTGCAGAGCCCGCGCGTCCTGACCGCCAGCGTGTCGTGTCGTGTCGTGTCGTGTCGTGTCGTGTCGTGTCGTGTCGTGTCGTGTCGTGTCGTGTCGTGTCGTGTCGTGTCGTGTCGTGTCGTGTCGTGTCGTGTCGTGTCGTGTCGTGTCGTGTCGTGTCGTGTCGTGTCGTGTCGTGTCGTGTCGTGTCGTGTCGTGTCGTGTCGTGTCGTGTCGTGCCGTGCCGTGCCGTGTCTGACGGTGTCTTGTTAAGGAAAGTCCAAAGTGAACTTTGGTCTGTACTCACTGTCATTATTATTGCCATTCGATAGTCGAAGATTCAAAAGACTAATTGATAAGACACATTTAAATAATAATGACACTAATCAGTACTAAATTTGGTAATTGGAATTAGTTAAGTATATAAATAAATACAATAAAAATGTATAATAAATAATGATCGCTAACGTTATGGTTTTTCGCAAATATCGTCAAAATGGCCGCCTCCACGCAACAATTGTGCGAAATTAAAGTTGCTATTCTTAATTTCGAATCCATTGAAACTACACGTTGATTTAGGATGAACGGTCACGAAAATAATAGTTATGTCCATTTACATTTTTTTACTTTAAACGAGCCCTCGCGGCCCACCTAGGGCCAAGTCGAAGTTGTACCCTCGCACCGCCCCTGACATATCGGAGCGGCTTTATAGCATCGACGTAGATCGTCGACGACTCGACCCGACTCGACTCGACTCTACACCACCGTGCACAGGAACGTACGTGCCGAGGACTAGCTTCGTGTTGGGTCAAGAAATGACTCAGACTGACTGGACCACATGGAAAGCCCTAAACCAGTACTGTGCACAGGTTTGCCAGAGTTGTTCATCGCATCTGCCGTCATACATCACGTTACCGGGATAATATCTTCTTTTTTCAGATCGAAATACGGCACAGTGAATCGCATTCAAGTTAAATGATTCCCTTACCAGACATGTATATGGCATATTTTATTTTTCGTCAACATCGACAAACAATCCTGTGCCATATGGCGTGTTACATAAGTAACAGGAACGGTTACGTAGACGTTTGGCCTTCAACTCTTCTACCGGGAACACAGCGAATAAATAGGCTATCAATCATGTCAGGATTTTACAAAAAGCTTTGTGCAATGGAGATACTGTCGTTTATGTGCGGAAGTGAATACACAACAAAGCGATGAGCCGTACTATATAAAAACAGTCGTAAACATGTGAGACGTCAGATAGCGTTACACGCCCGCACGTTAGGGCGTGATGGACCGTAAACACCACATCCCACCTCACTTGCCGATGCAAACAAGTTCCGCATGAGGAAGTATTCCACATAGTTGCGCCTGGAAAAACTTGTTGTTGACTTGATTTTAAATTGCGACAAAAATTGAGTGAATGTGGGCGTGTAGGAGCAAATGATTTCGCGAGTGCATGTGTGGGTGTATGGGTGGGTGGCAGAATTAGTGAATGAGCGAGTGAAAAACTGAGTGAGCGGGCGGAGGACTTCGGACTCTCGACTACGAGAACCCGGGTTCGAATCCTGTGCTCCGGTGTTAAAACCTTGAGCAAGGTTTTTTCACTCTACATTGCTGCAGTTCACTCAGCTGAATAAATTAGTACCTGGCTATATACAGTAGTGGATATGTGTTCGAGCAGCCTTTGCTCATTATTTGTAGCATATGGCGGGATGCTTCCCAGAGAAGCCGGGATGGTGTCTGAGTAAACAGGTCTGTCAGGGAAGTAAAGTGTACATTTGAACGGTCCTGAGGACTGGATACTGCGCTATATGGGGTCTATATGAACGTACCTTTTTACCTTGCGAAGGTAATCGTAATTACTTTTCATGATTACAACTGTCAGTTACATCTTTATATGCACGTTAGACATCAAACTTGAACAAGCCAGTAGTAATAGAATGTAGTAGTAGTAGTAGTAATAGTAGTAGTAGTAGTAGTAGTAGTAGTAGTTGTTGTAGTAGTTGCAGTAGTAGTAGTAGTAGTAGTAGTAGTTGCAGTAGTAGTAGTAGTAGTAGTAGTAGTAGTAGTAGTAGTAGTAGTTGTAGTAGTAGTAGTTGTAGTAGTAGTAGCAGCAGCAGTAGCAGTAATGGCAGTATCACTAGTGTAGTAGTAGTCATATAGTAGTAGTAATAATTTTTATAATTGATTTGAGTTATTGTTTTAATATTGCAGTTGTAGGGGAAGGACGGGTAAAGTGGGCCACTCAGACAAAGTGGCCCCCTCTGCCACAGCATTCCTGGTATGCAATGCAGTCAAAGCAACGGTAGCAGTATCTACAGACCCGCCACGGAACATAGTTAGATGACGTAGTTGTTCATTTGGCGCGAATGCAAAACCGTGAATGGCAAATTTGTATTTCATGTACTTTTCTAAAATAATTGATATGCCTTAGAAACACTACATTTTCATAAATGGTCAGGATACAGAAGTGTAAATGTGGTCGGTCCCAAATGTAATCAGTCATAGTTAGTTGAATGAGCAATTTCAGTTTGACCGGAATAAACACATTGATCACAAAATGGCGTCCGATCGATAATCTGGGGCTACAGTGCGACAAGCTACCTAGAGAGGGAAGACCTGCATCATTGCTCATGTGTTCACTCAACCGTGACCGCTACACACAGTGCTTACAATCTGTGTTGATATGTGTCTAAGTAGCAGATCTAAAATAGACGTCAGCCCTAAGTGAACTCCCACAAGTCAGGTCTCTGTCCCAAGGTGTCCCTGATTTGATTTAGTAATAATTGCATATTTTGTCAATTGTAATTTTTCAAAACCTGTCCTATTAGTTTTATTTTAATGTCTACACTACTGTATAGAATATTTATTTGGTTAGTAATTAAAGAAATATTGGTATTATTATAAAACAAAAATTATAAACAGAAACACCAGAATGAATAAGCACAAAATAACAATAACAAATTGAAGCTGTCCTTGCATACTTGACTAAACAAGTGACTTTGTTTATAGAAGTGTCACAATTTGCCAGACACAGATGGAAGACAATGAGGTGTACAGTGTAATTGCCCTACTTCCAATGTAATGAGTCAGAGAAGATAAAAGGGCAACACCCCATCCACCAGGACAACAACCCCAATCCACAAGTCCCTGGGGGGAGAGGGGGGACTTTACAATACATGATGAGATGAGAAAACGTCAAAGAAAAAGAAGACGGAGAAGAAAGACAGTGACAGTATGTCTTGTCTGTATTGTTTCGAATTGTATTTCAACAGCAGAAAATGTGGCATTGCATAGCGTTGTGGGGGGGGCCACGTTGGCCGCCACATTTTGCAAAATAATAAAATGGGTATTTTTTAAACATGCCTGATGTGTTATATTTGTTAAGATAGAGTAACTAGGCTGTGTGTATATTTAGTCAAGATACATAGCTAGGTAATGTAATGTGTCTAGCAAGAAATTACCGCTTTTGTACATACATGTCAAATGAAGATCGATCGGCGCTTAAGGGGCCCATTTTATCAGCCCTTTACATATTTATCTCTTTACACAGATGCTACGTCTTGCTTATGTTGTAGAACAAAGCAATTGTGTCAAGCTATGTGAAAGCGCATTAGTAAATGAACCTCTTTTTTATGTTAGAAGCCCGACCATCTCTACTGTTTGTACTGTATGAATGACTGATCGAAGCTTCTTAGTTTTCTTACTTACTGGTAACATTTAGGCAAACTTGAAAGCGCACTAGTTTGAGAAACGAGGACATTTGATTTCATGTAATATTGGCTATTACGTTTTAATAATTGGGTTCGTAGTTGCGTGTATTTTATTACTGTTGTGTTTGTTTCTCGAATAAAATAAACTGGACTTTGAAAGATGTCAACATAAGGTATTTCGCAATCACAAGATTTATACTGCATGACCTAGACGACATTTCTTTCTGTCCGTCTTAAAAATAAACGGGTGCGACTTTGTGACTCAGTGAAGAGGAACACAGTTAGTAATGTATGGGTGAATAAACGAAATGCAACGAATAGAGCTCGGACGGTAGGAATTCCTCTGCCTGCGGATTGAAAGACAGCTCGTTAACACAGGTATTTGGATGATGTCAGCGGCGGGTCGACTTCCTGATCGCTTCTTGCCGCCGGATACACAAATTCGGTTAAGTTACATAGTAATTTGACGATACATTATCATCACATAAACGTAGTTTCCATTGTGTTTCATGTACTGACTCTAGCACTTTGCATGGTATAACTATAGCCAACAGCAGCAAAGGTTAATTTATGGGATAACCTTTGTTTTATAATCGTTAAAACGCATCTCACAGAGCTGTATTTAGCAGTGGGCCTGAAAATGCATACAAATAAAAATGCAGAACAGTTTCAGATAGTCAGTGTTGTGTTGACATTTCAGAATATACTTACATATACTACAACCAACTGGCAGCGCTTACGGTGACATTTCAGATTATACTTTTAACAGATAATATTACCAACTGGCTTCACTTGTACACATACAATAACAATTTATTAATATTAATCCACGGACCTTTTCACAGACAGTTGAGTTGCCGAAATCCACAGTTTGTTTGAGATCGCTAAGTAAATGATATTCGTGATCGCTAAGTATATGATTCAGCACAATGCATATCTATATATATATATATATATATCACAACAATATCGTAAGGACAGTCTCGTCTCGGTTGACTGATTTCGGTGACGTTTGAAATGGATCGCCTGGTAATTGGTACAGTGGCTACTATCTATTGAAACGTCTTTGAGCGGTGATATTGATATCTCGCTGGCGTCAGGTATTGTATTGCTTTGAACTAATTTGGTAGAATACCTTTCCTATAGGGACAGGCGCCTCGTCAACGCTCTCACCGACAACACACAACCACTGCTATCACCCGACTCATACAAATAAATGTCCTAGTAAATTTTGCTTTCTCGATCCTCAGCCGATCTTATTGCTGAAGACACACGTTAACACCATCGCACCAACTCTAGTCAGCA
>OZ024860.1:23867498-23954998 GCA_964017155.1 Oasisia sp. SBJ-2009 | reverse complement strand
GAAGAAAAAAATTGTCTCGAAATGCCGTGTCAAAACCTGGGCACGCTTTTTCATTCTACAATACTCCAGTTCACTCAGTTGTGTACGAATTGTCTTCGCCTTCGCGCATTGATTTGAACCGTTGCGGGATGCTTCCCAGAGAAGTCGAGATTGTGTTCGATTGAGCAGGTCTGCCAGGGAGTAAAGTGTTAAGTGCTTAGAGCAATCTCCAGGATTGGACACTGCGCTATACAAGAACTTACCTTATCCTATATAAACACAGGTACGTCGCATAGCGAATTTACTGCCTGTGTGCTATAGGGAAAATTAAACTAGTAAGCGCTGAGTAGTATACAGTGGCGTAGCCAGAAGGGGGCAGGGGGGCCATGGCCCGGACAAAAATTAGCATGGTGGGGAACGGAGGACAAATAACTGGCTGCCTGATTCATAGAGTCACAAAGTACAGTGGATTTTAGGATGCTGTGTAAGAATTTCCTTCCCAGTCCTACGTTTTTGCAAAAAACTTTCATTATTAAAATAGGATTAAGTCAGGAATTGTCTACTTGTGTCACTGGCTCCAGGATACGAGTTGACAGAGCAATGAACATGTTATTATTCTCAATGTGCATGATGGATGCCCGGTTACTAGACTAATTGCATTTTGCTGTTATTATTTTTTGGCAGCACTGTCGTCAGGGATGAGTTGACCATGATTTCATTTTCCGTTGTCTTTTTTCTTCCTCTCACTTTTCTCTTACTACGTTCTCTGTTAGTAGTCTCCGATTCCTTATATCTATAATTTTTCCATTCTTCTCCCACTCTTTCTAGGTTACTGTTTGGCTGTTGTTATGAAATGGCTGCAACTCGGCAACGCGCGTAACATGCTGATGACGGCAAATATAAAGTTGTCTATTATTGTTATCGCTGAAATCATCCCATCAACTGATGATACGTGTCTACATATCTACTTCAAAGCATTTCTCCTCAAAATGGACCGAGCAAAGTGAACTGTACTTGGACTGGAGGGATTCCAAACAGTACGCCCGCAAATGTGAATCCATTGCTTCAATACTAACGGTTGTTTCAACTATTATTGCAACCGTATGCCGAACAGTAAGGCACAATTACTAAAGTTTACCATAGATTTAACCACAGATTTAGATACACGTTTATAAGCAGCTGCTAGATGTCACGCCAACTGAACGAACTGTCGAAGACTCGAAGTTGTTGACCCTTAACAACGTCGCAGGAAGCTGACCCGGCTTCAGCAGAGACATAGAATGCCGCACGCTGCGCCAAGTTAACCCTTCACGTATGGCGGCGTCTAGACCATCGTGGATTTCGTTAGAATTTTAGACTTTAAAGTCACATTCTGAGTAAACCGCGGACGTTACAAAATTGAGTATATGTGGAAATTGTTACTTTGTATAAACTCTATTAGGTGTATGACGCGAAACCGTTGCCTTTTTGTGTCCTTTAATAATGTGTCGTTTATATATTTTTTACTTTGACGCCAAATCTGTGAATGGTCTTGCTGAACTGCAGGCTACATTGGTCAGTGAACTTGATTGTCATGTCGGCATTCTTTTTAAGCGAGTTGGGTTTGATTTATATATATATATATATATATATATATATATATATATATATATATATATATATATATATATATATATATATACATATATATATATATATATATATATATATATATATATATATATATATATATGTATATATATATATATATATATATATATATATATACACCTACATACATATACAGAATTTGCTTGGTTGTTGCGTGGCCCCCTCCAATGTAAAATCTGGCTACGCCGCTGGTAGAATAACCTAATGTTAACAACTTTAGTCACAATTTCTTCGAAAGGGAACAACATGCATAATGGCGTAATGCCAACTACTAATTAGCGAGTAGAACCAAGAATGCCTTGCAGGTAGTTTATCAGATCAATCTTGTTGAAAACATGTAATTTAAATGGTGTTGCACAGCCAGCGCCATTGTTATATAGAGAGCAAGGTCAACAAATCATCAGTCGCCAACGTGTGATAATATTAGTAATCTACTTTGCATCGCCGAATTAGACCACTGATCAGCCCGCATATGTTATGTTTGTAAATAAGGGCTCATTCAACTATAGTTAGCCTTGATCGAAACGTTATCGCCATACAGACCTTTCTGTACTGCCAATCTTCGCCGTATTCGCCGGTATATCTCACTTTCCGTCATTAAAACTATTGCAACAGCTCTAGTAAGCAGCATACTTGACTACTGCAATTCCCTCCTTTACAATTCTGCAAATAAGCATTTAGCAAAAGTTCAACGTGTCCAAGATTATTTAGCAAGGGTAGTCACGCGTTCTCCTCGTTTTTCTCGTCTCGTTTTCTCGTTTCTTCTTCTGAAATCATTGCGTTGGCTCCCTCTACACTATCGCGTTATTTTTAAGACTTGTACAGTAACTCTCTCACTAATATCTCTAATCTCTCGGGACAATTTCTTTCTATCTGTCATAAGTATCTAGGAGCAGTTGATACGCCCGTGGTGTTGGCCTAGATTCCAATCGGTAAGCGATTTCAGTGAACGACTTTCCACGAACAAGGCACGGTCGTCGTTTCTTATCATGAACGTGATTGGTGGTCAAGGTTGACTGCACAGGACACCATCATTACGTGGCGTGTGTTTAGGATAAGGCTTGTTGTGCAGATAACACCCAAGTTATGCCGAGATATGCAAGACAAAAGTAGCAGGTGAAGTACTTATTGAGGAAATGTAATCATGTTTTGATACAGGGCATAAATGTTTCCTGTGTGTAACCTACAAAGAATCCGTTCGATTGAATAGTGCATTAAAGGAGCCAATTGCAAAACTCACTGAGCATTTCTAAGTATTACACAGCGTGCTATGTAAGAATTAACATTTACTCCTGTAAGTACCAGTAAAGGCCGACGTTTTGTGGAATCTGTGCCATTTTCGTCGCTTTTAACACGCGATTAACGGCGTCAGTCACATATTTTCAAATCGTCAAGGATTGTGAATAAAATAGGTTAAATAAAAACTTCAGGAGGACATGCCCAGAACACTCTTTATGTTGTTAGTTAAGAATTGCACAAACACAAGAGTCAAATGACAGATGTATAAATAAATGGTCACAATCACGCATTTCATATTTCCACTGTTTGTTATCTGTATATCATTGAGGTGCTTACTATTATCTTGAGCACGCCTTGAGTCGTGGCGCAACAAAGCGTGGTGCCCCTGGCGAATGAAGGATCATTAGTTACATTATATAACAACAATATGCTACTATTGGCCAAATGCACAACCCAAAGTACAGTCTCTTTATAAGACACATTACTGGACCGATTTCCTATTAGCCCAACGTACAATTGTACGTACAGTTGTACGTTCAATCCAATGTGCAGCCTAAAGTACATCCTCTTTGCAAGACTGTATTGGGCCGTTGTACCGTTTTTATTGGTTTGGGCTAAAACATCATACATACATACATACATACATACATACATACATACATACATACATACATACATACATTCATACATACATACATACATACATACATACATACATACATACATACATACATACATACATACATACATACATACATACATACATCATATACATACATACATACACACATACATCATATACATACATACATACATACATACATACATACATACATACATACATATATACATACATACATACATACATACATACATACATACATACATATATATATATATATATATATATATATATATATATATATGTGTGTGTCTACAGTATATATAATATATATATTATATGTATATATATATATATATATATTATATGTATGTAATATATATATATATATATATATATATATATATATATATATATATGTAGTATTACACAGTGTTACACAGTGTCACCCACCCATACACCCAGGCCCCCACCCACACCCACACCCACACCCACACCCACACCCACACACACACACACACACACACACACACACACACACACACACACAAGACAGACAGACAGACAGACAGACATACATACATACAGACAGACAGACAGACAGACAGACAGACAGACAGACAGACAGACAGACAGACAGACACACACACAGACAGACAGAGAGACACACAGACACACAGACACACAGACATACATACAGACAGACAGACAGACAGACAGACAGACAAATAGTTATTAAAAGTACAGCCCCATTATATTCCCCTCATGTTGTGGGGGTGTTGGGGACGTGTGTGGTGTCGAGAGGTTAGTGTTGGAGATTTATTCGCGCGGTGCCAGCAAATCACACGTTATTTAGGATAGGTTCGCCAATGCCTGGCGAGCACCTTTGCAGAAGTTCCTTCACCCTGCGTTTCTCCTGATCTGTGTAATACGGGTACTAGGTCATATATAGTACAGGTAATATATATATATATGATGTAACCCCTGCTTGCTGCTACAAAAAAAAAAAAATCACCTTCACCTTCATAATGAAGGTGAAGGTGATTTTTTTAATTGTTCTTACATGATTGTTATTAAATTCTGTTACCCCTAAATCCTTTTGTCTTTTCCCTTACGCTTAAAAGAAATAACTTTGCCGTAGTACAACTATACAGTAATGTTACTGCTGTGGCTTAATTTGTAGCAGCAAGCAGGGGTTACATCATATATATATATATATATATATATATATATATATATATATATATATATATATGCATACATTATATATAATAAAACCTATAAATACACATAGCTAACTCACGCAGAACATATAGAGAATATATAATTTTATATAATTAGCATCCGGTTTTCGACGATCGTTTGTTCGATACTGGCCAACTATTTGTCGGCCAAAATATGTTGGCAACGTACTGCCGGTGCAAATAAGGCGGTCTCATTCTGACAAAGATATCTATTGATAATTGCCCGATACGATCGCGCTGTCGTGCTGAGGCATACGCCGCTACTGTAACTTAGTTTCAATAGATAACACTGCTAGAGCGGACTATGAAAGGCTGTCATGATATGCCTGTTCTGTGCTGTCGTATATTTAGCGACACGTGACTGGCTCCACTTCAGTGGCACACCCCTAACAACAAAAGGGTGTTCCTATGTACGTTATCTGCGCTACAAGTCGATGAATAACTGTATTCATTCATGAAGCAATCACCATACGAAGACTTCATGTATGAGTGTCTTGTACTATACATGACCTAGTACCCGTATTACACAGATCAGGAGAAACGCAGGGTGAAGGAACTTCTGCAAAGGTGCTCGCCAGGCATTGGCGAACCTATCCTAAATAACGTATGATTTGCTGGCACCGCGCGAATAAATCTCCAACACTAACCTCTCGACACCACACATGTCCCCAACACCCCCACAACATGAGGGGAATATAATGGGGCTGTACTTTTAATAACTATTTGTCTGTCTGTCTGCCTGCCTGCCTGCCTGCCTGCCTGCCTGCCTGCCTGCCTGCCTGCCTGCCTGCCTGCCTGCCTGCCTGCCTGCCTGCCTGCCTGCCTGTCTGTCTGTCTGTCTGTCTGTCTGTCTGTCTTGTGTGTGTGTGTGTGTGTGTGTGTGTGTATGTGCGCGCGCATAATGTGAAGTCTATTAATTTACTCCCGCGTTGCTCAAGTTCACCGTGATATGCAGGAGTGTCTAGCTTTAGACCGTTCCAGATACTTTAGAATAAATAGGTTTTGCGTGGTCATTGCATTAGCCATGTAAATACTTCCCAATGAGGTTGATATATTGATCGACTAAACACTCAGTGAACGAGTGGAATATAGAGCGATGTGTGCAATTCTAAGCATTGTATACCGCGCTGTATCAACAAATATTTAGTTCTGTAAGCACCAGGAAGGCCGATGTAATATGGTTAAGATATGTGAAATCTATGCAATTTTCAATCCAATGAAACACCCAGTTTATGCTTCATTTAAATGTAAACGTGCCGTTTGAGCTTGTACTTAACCGCCTGTGCCCATGTTCGAACTAAAAAGCTGAATTAAATTATATGGTGACTTACTTCTAACAGAACAGCCAAACACATTACAAGAACTTCTCTTGCATACACTTTGGGGACTGTTATAGTCAACGACTCGACCGACAGAACCTCGTGCTACAACGCTAAGGGGCGAATCCCGATCTTTATTCTGATTGGATGATTATTACAAGCATTAGGTTATGGTGCGCCATGCATGTCAACTAAACAGTTAAATGTATTATCTGTAACATCCCCCTTTTTTCTAAGTGTTGAACATTTTACAAGAAACACTTCATCAGAATTAACTCTGACTGATCCAACATAGCGTATGGTACTAAATGGATAATTACATCATCTCTAAGACTTTATAACTGATTCACTGTAGCTAGTCGGTTTCCAAATAGATATGCAACTACTATGACAAACATACATTAGCAAACATTTACGGCTTTTAAGCATCATCTTCCAAGACTTTAGACGCAACGGTATATTTCAAAATATAATAATTAAGTGGTAAATCGCAGTATATGATCAACGTTCCTAATGTTCATTGCACATACAGTAATTAAGTAGCAATTACAGTCCACTGTCAATGTTCACAAGTTTTGTAACGTTCTCGTGAAATGTTCACTTCACCGTTTCAGCATGTTCATAGTCTGCCAACCAAGCTGGTGGTCGTTTCTGCCGGCATGACCTTCTTACAGGCATTGTCTCTTGGGACATCTCATTGTTTGGTGAGTTAGCAGTCTCACACTCAGCTGACAGTCCTGGTTGCACAACTTCTGGGTTATGCGGCGGTGGTGTATCATGTTGCTCATACTGTTCGTCAGTATGGTCGTCACCTGCATCTTCCATCAAGATGAGAGGTGGCGGCTCCGATGACTTGTGTAGCCACTTTCGGTTGCGTCGATACACACGACCACTCGCAGTTGTCACCATGTAGGATCGTGGTGATGTGTGCACCGCTGTCACAGTCGCTGGTGTCCACGTCCTTCCAGACTTGATTCTGACTGTGTCACCTCGGTCGAGTTTAGACAGTTTCTTCGTCCCTCTGTCGAAGTATGCCTTCGCTTTCTTTTGTCTTTCTCTCAGTCTGGCGTACGCGTGTTCTGCAACTCTGGGCTTGAGCAACGACTCAGTTGTTGGTAGATTGTCGCGTAACTTCCGGCTCATCAGTAGTTCAGCTGGCGAATATGGCATGCCCGCTACTGGTGTGTTTCGGTAGGCCAATAGAGCTAAATGAGGATCTCGGCTCTCCTCGTTTGCCTTTCGCATAAGTTGTTTGACCGTTCCGATCATCCTTTCACTCTGCCCGTTGGATGCTGCGTGTTCCGGACTGGACGTCTTGATGGTAAACCCATATTCAGCAGCAAACGTTTTCATTTCGTTACTGTTAAAAGGCATGTTGTCTGCGATAAGAATTTCTGGCAGTCCGTGTCTCGCAAACACTGTCCTGAAACGGCTGATTACCGCACTGGCTGACTTTCCTTGTAAGAGACACACCTCAGGATACTTGGAGAAGTAGTCCACTATTAGGAGATACGCATTTCCTCCATACTCAAAGATGTCTGCTCCAAGCTTCTGCCATGGTAGCAGTGGCACTTCATGTGGAGTTAACGGTTCGCGCTGATTCTCCCTCCTGTACTTCAAACAGGTCGGACATTTTGCTATCATCTCGTTGATGTCATTGGACATTGCTGGCCAATACATGACGGACCTCGCTCGGGCACGACATTTCTCCATTCCGAGATGACTTTCATGGAGCTTTTGCAGCATTTCACTTCTCATACTGTTGGGTATGACAACACGTTCACCCGCATACACCACTCCTTGGATTATATGCAGCTCGTCTCTGATTGGCCAGTACTGCCGAATCAGTGGATCACAGTCCCTACGATGTCTCGGCCATCCTCCAGCTATCGTCTGGCTTAGCTTTACCATGGTCTCATCTTCCTCAGTAGCGCATTGTACTTTCTGCTTTCGCTGGTTGGACATTGGTAAGTTCGTGACCAAGCTGTGGATTCTCATGTTTGTGTCAACTTCGATGTCATCACTTTCATGTTCGCTTTCCACGTATGCTCTCGACAGAGTGTCAGCTATGTACACCGTTGGACCGGGCTGGTAGCTCACATAGAGGTTGTACTTCATGAGTCTTAGCAGCATAGCTTGGATCCGTGGTGACGCTTTGTGGATAGATTTCCTAGTGATCATTTCCAACGGCTTGTGGTCGGATCTCACTTCTACCTCTCGCCCATAGATGTAGTGCTGGAATTTCTCTGCCGCACACACTACAGCGAGACATTCTTTCTCGATCGGAAACCAGTTCATCTCTGTTGGAGTTAGTGCCTTCGTGTAGTAGGCTACTGGTTGTCCTTCTTGCAGCAGACAGGCACCTATGCCGGTCTTAGAAGCATCACACTGTATTTGGACTTTCAGGTTGGGATCGAACAGGCGGAGACCAGGTGTTGTGGAAAGAATCTCCTTGATTTTGTTGAAAGCATGTTCATGTTCTGTGTTCCACACGAACGGTACATCTACTTTCAGTAGGCTTCTCATTGGAGCTGTTACAGTAGACATATCTGGTATGTACTGTGACAAGTAGTTCAGCATTCCTATCAGACGCTGAATGTCTTTCTTGCACTCTGGTTCTCGCATGTTGACGATTGCTTCTACTTTGGATGGGTCTGGCTTCACTCCGTTGGAACCGATTATGTTGCCCATGTAGCTCACTTCCGACTTCTTGAGCTGCAATTTCGCGATGTTGAACTTCACGTTCTTCTCCTGGGCTCGCTTGAACAACTTGATGAGTGTGTGATCAGCTTCTTCTTCGCTGTTGGACGCAATGATGATGTCGTCTGCAATCACGTGCACATCATCAATGTCACCAAATGTTTGGTATACTCTCTTCTGTAGGACTTCTGACGCTGAACAAAGTCCAAAGGGCATTCGCTTGAAGAAATATCTTCCAAACGGTGTGTTGAAGGTAGTGAGAGAGGCACTCTCTTCAGAGAGAGGAACTTGCCAGAATGCATCCTTCAGATCGATCACCGTGAACACCTTCTTGCTACTTAGACGACAGGTTACATCTTCCACGGTAGGTATCTGGAAGTTCTCTCGCTTGATAGCTTTATTCAACTCTCTGGGGTCTAGACAGAGTCTCAAAGATCCGTCTTTCTTCTCCACAATCACAAGATTGTGTACCCAGTCTGTGGGTTTGTTGACCTTCTGTATGACCTTGTGTTTCTCCATCAGATCAAGTTTGAGTTTCAGTCTGTCCTGAAGCCCAAATGGAACCCTTCGAGGTGGTTCTTTCACTGGCACTGCGTCTCGGTCGACTACAATGTGGTATGGTTCTTCGAAACAGCCTAGTCCATTACACACATCTTTGTATGTACTGTTGATACTTTCTGTTGTGACTGCTTCTACGCCTTTCACTCCTCTGGTTATCAATCCAAGGTCTTCACACATTGAGAGTCCTAAGATCGGTGGTGATTCAGAGTTGACAATGTAGAACTCACATTGCTTGTTGCGGCCATTGACTGAACAATCGAGTTGACACTTCCCGATGTGTGTCACTCGTTGACCTCCATACGCTCTGAGCACAGTATTTGACTGTTTTATCTGCGGTCTTGGTGTGATTTTTCTGAATGTTCCTAACGGCATCACATTGGTGGCTGCTCCCGTGTCTAATTTGACTTTCACACGTGTGTCATTGCATCTAATGACAGCATGCCATTCATCCGCTTTCTCAATGTTGCCAACGAAGAGCGTGTCCAGAAAGAATTGATCATCGTCTCTTTCATCACCTTGCACTAGTTCTTTCACAGATTTGGTCCTGCACCTTTCTGCGAAATGATTTCTTCCACCGCATTTTACGCAACTCTTGCCCCATGCTGGACATCTTTTTGGAGGGTGTTGTCTTCCACATCTCCCACATTGCATGGATTCTCTTTTCTTTTGCTGGTAGTTCGCACTGGCAGGTTTTGATATATGTTTGACTCGTGATTTGGCATTCACGTCATATACTACTTTCGTGGACTCAAACGGACCTTTCTTCATGGTTTGCACTTCCTTTCTGGTGACCTCAGACGATTTGCATATGTCCACCGCTCTTTTAAGTGATAGTTTTACTTCCCTTAGCAGACGTTCTTGAATCCGTTTGTCCTTCATCGAAAACACGATCTTGTCTCTAATCATATTCTCGTGTTCTTTGAATTCGCAGGCATTTGCCAGTGTGTGTAATTCTGTGATGTAGTCGTCAAAGTGCTGTTCCTTCGGCCTCTCATAAATCCAGAATCGATATCTCGCGAATACGACGCGCTTTTCCCCAACAAATTCAAGTTCAAATCGTTTGACAACGTCAGCGTAAACATCTGAACTCAACACGTTGCGATTGTCATTGGCTTGAGCGGCATTATTTTGAGCAGGTTGGGCGTTACCTTGTTGGTCGTCATCATCAGGTACAGGTGGATTGTTTGGTAGATCGTTCGGCGAATCATCCCATTTGAAATGGTTGTATCGCTCCAACGCATCCGGGCCAATAGCGCTGAGCAAAATGGCAATCTTCGTGCGATTCGGTTTCGAGTCCGCTTCGATTGCGCGCATGTACAACTCGAACCGTTGATGCCATCGCCTCCAGTTTTCAGCAACATTACCTTGAAGGCTCAAGTATTCCGGGGGTTTTAAACGAGCTTCCATCATCGACTTATATTCGCTAAATCCCGCATCTTGACACCATGTTATAGTCAACAACTCGACCGACAGAACCTCGTGCTACAACGCTAAGGGGCGAATCCCGATCTTTATTCTGATTGGATGATTATTACAAGCATTAGGTTATGGTGCGCCATGCATGTCAACTAAACAGTTAAATGTATTATCTGTAACAGGGACAACACAACACAATACACATAACCAATTGACGGATGTGCAAATCAATGTTTGCATAATTTGGGTTAAACATATTTGACTGTTTTTTGGCCTTGGAGTTGGACAGATTGCAATCACAAACACCGAAGTATTGAAGAACTGTTGATAAGATTTACAAGGGTAGACCGTAACAGTCCCCGGGTCATAACAACAGTATCTGATTTCACGAATTGATTGTGGGGAGTTACACATCCTGTGACATGACTAGTTGGGTGACATCCAGTTATAGCCACTTCCTGTTTAGCTACTAATTAAGTTTGACAGTTGAACTAGTCCCGTCACAGCTACTTTTCTATTTTTCCATATCACAATGTAACAAGATAAGGGAGCATTAACTATTCCATCTCTATCCAGCTGATGTCCATAAGGGGCCGATGGACGGCTTTGAAGTGTGTCCAACTGAGGAATTTCTACAACTGGTAACTTTTAACAAGTACTTTGTGGAGACATGGCTTGGTGATGATTCAAAGATCTCCATGGACATGTGCAATGTTTACACAGAAACTGACACATGAACAAACAACATTGTTGAGGGATGGAATTTCAAGTTGACAAAAATGGTCGCCATTGGGGAAACACCATCCCAACATCTTCCAGTTCATGGTAGCTAAACATGATGCTGCCATCCCACCACCACATTAAAAGAATAATTGATGACTTTCAATACATTTTATAAATGCAATTTTTTATAACTGCAATACCGTACTCTGTACAATTAAAGTAGATGTCTTAATAAGAAAATTGCACAAGCGTTTTATGGTATATTTTCCATTTTTAATAACTGATAGTGACATTTATATATCATTCTTAGTTATTGTTTTTAAAATGTATTCTTCTTGAATACATTTCATGTAGACATGTTACAGTAAGCTAAAATAGTTAATGCTCCATATTGTTGTCACCTCCTGAATTGCGTAATGAAATAAGTAGCTATAACGGGACTAGTTTGACTGCCAAACTTAACGAGTAGCTATAACGGGGGGGGGGGGTATAGCTGTAACGGTAAGTAGTTATAACAGGAAGTAGCTACGACGGACCCAGACCATTAGGTGGACTCTCCATAAGCGAACGGCTGCCTTTTTATTGCTGCAAGTCATACAACTAATACAATAAATACTACTGTAAACACGCATTTCATGCCAATTACGTTAAATTAATATCTTGTCTGAATGCAAATAAAGAGTTTAACACAAACAATGTGTACCGTACTAGAGTACACCCTCAAAGGTAGGGCCGAAACAAATGGTGCCCCGTGAAGAAAGAAGCTTCATGCAATCAACGTGCCATCTTAAACAGTAAATAAGTCTAAATAACTGTAGCCGTGTTTTCTTTAAATATCGCAGATTGGTAGATCTGTGGCAAATGGCCAGAGGCCACGTATGTACACAGAAGGAAGCGAGTGAAACTGGGAATGAACCAACGGTAATCGGTTTACTTCAGACCAATACGTCTTATAATTACATGTGCTGATAAGGAAGTGACGTTGTACTTGTAGGAAGCCATGGCGGTCGAGGAGGTGCAACACAAGGCTCCTTCCTCGCCTCTGGAGACGCTCCGGCCTACGACACATTCGTCCGACCTGACCAGTCCGGCAGTGGAGGTGGAGGTCCATCTGGAGGCACTGGCGGGGGCGTCGTCCACATCGTCAGCAAGAAGGTGACCATAGACGGAAGAGTGTCAGCGGACGGGACGGATGGACAGGGTGACAGCGGCGGTGGCGCCGGCGGCAGCATCCTCATTGAAGTGACGGACCAGGGCCCATTCGGTGGTGCAGGGTTGATCACAGCTAACGGAGGTCGTGGTGCTGGCAGCGGTGGCGGCGGCGCTGGAGGCAGAATCTCTGTCATCTACAAGCACGAGTCAACAACTTACAGTGGCCACATGTATGCCTACGGTGGCGTAGCAGGTGTGTGTAGTGTTGTACTGAGGTATAGCAGGTGTGTGTAGTGTTGTACGGTGGTGTAGCAGGTGTGTGTAGTGTTGTACTGTGGTGTAGCAGGTGTGTGTAGTTTTGTACGGTGGTGTAGCAGGTGTGTGTAGTGTTGTACTGTGGTGTAGCAGGTGTGTGTAGTGTTGTACGGTGGTGTAGCAGGTATGTGTAGTGTTGTGCGTTGGTGTAGCAAGTGTATGTAGTTTTGTACTGTGGTGAATCAGGTGTGGGTAGTGTTGCACGTTGGTGTTGCAAGAAGTGTTGTACTGAACATATTGTCGAATAGAGGTGTGTTTAATTAGCTATCTATAAAACGTCACCAAATAACCTTGTATTGCCTGACAGTTTTTCACATGGGATGAATATGTTCACATATCATGTAACTGCATCACAGTTCATAAGATATGCAAAATACATATATTTAAGAAAATATTACATTACCACATTAAAATATATGTCTGTAATTTCAAAATAACTCATCCATATTTCTAGGTTGGCATTTCGTTCGTAGAGATTCGGATAATGTACAATTAGTACAAGTCAAACACGTACTTGACTCTGAAACCAACAACATCATGGGCGCATCATTCGTGTCATGCAGTTACTCATACTTAACTTATGAAACCAACAACATCATGGGCGCATCATTCGTGTCAAGCAGTTACTCACACTTAACTTATGAAACCAACAACATCATGGGCGCATCATTCGTGTCATGCAGTTACTCATGCATACTTAACTTATGAAACCAACAACATCATGGGCGCATCATTCGTGTCATGCAGTTACTCATACTTAACTTATGAAACCAACAACATCATGGGCGCATCATTCGTGTCAAGCAGTTACTCATACTTAACTTATGAAACCAACAACATCATGGGCGCATCATTCGTGTCATGCAGTTACTCATACTTAACTTATGAAACCAACAACATCATGGGCGCATCATTCGTGTCAAGCAGTTACTCATACTTAACTTATGAAACCAACAACATCGTGGGCGCATCATTCGTGTCATGCAGTTACTCACACTTAACTTATGAAACCAACAACATCGTGGGCGCATCATTCGTGTCATGCAGTTACTCACACTTAACTTATGAAACCAACAACATCGTGGGCGCATCATTCGGGTCATGCAGTTACTCATACTTAACCTATGAAACCAACAACATCGTGGGCGCATCATTCGTGTCATGCAGTTACTCATACTTAACTTATGAAACCAACAACATCATGGGCGCATCATTCGTGTCAAGCAGTTACTCATACTTAACTTATGAAACCAACAACATCGTGGGCGCATCATTCTTGTCATGCAGTTACTCACACTTAACTTATGAAACCAACAACATCGTGGGCGCATCATTCGTGTCATGCAGTTACTCACACTTAACTTATGAAACCAACAACATCGTGGGCGCATCATTCGGGTCATGCAGTTACTCATACTTAACCTATGAAACCAACAACATCGTGGGCGCATCATTCGTGTCATGCAGTTACTCACACTTAACTTATGAAACCAACAACATCATGGGCGCATCATTCGTGTCATGCAGTTACTCATACTTAACCTAAAGTATATTAGTATATTTATTATAGTTCGCTTAATGCAGTTCTCTAACCTTCACTAAACCAATAATGGTTGTTCTGATTTTTTTATTCGACGCTGTTTTTTATTCTGTCAAACAAGCATTATAACGTCTACTAATTAGTAATAACACGCACTGGGTTTCTCTAAATTTATGGTAGATTCTGATGATATATCATAACATAATGTATTGGGACACGCCCACGATAATTGGCCAATACAGGCCAAGCAGTAACGCAAGGGACGATGCATATAATTAATATGTGCAGAACACGCCAGTCCATATACTGTTCCCTTCGACTCTGATGAAGCTGGTCGACATAGCGTGTCGGATGTAAACGTTACATCGACAGAGCATATTGGGCGATGAAGATATTCGTTCACTGCTGGTCTGGTCTGCACAGACTATGCTATAACTATGTTACTAAGAGAAACAATATAGTGTTCCCAGTTTGGCGATCGGTGACCTTTGATGCTTTGGAATTCGTGACGTCATTTTCAGTGCGATTTAGCATGTCTTCAACACTTCGTTAAACTATTGCTCCCACATTGTAGATTGTAGTTGCACTTGGTTTGTCTTTATGAACTCTTTAAAATGCTTAAAAACAACACAATACTGTTTGTTGTCTTTAAATCTGATTTGTTTTTACCAGGTGATGCAGACACGATTCAAACTCCGTCATCAGTCTCTGCTTCATCCGTGAAGTATCTCAGTTCATATAATTATGCTGACTTAACAAAGTACCCAACAAAGACATGGCAAGCCGGGCAAAACAACAACTACCAATACGTCACCTTTTACTACCCGCAACAGTTTTATATTGTTGCGATTGAAGTGAAAGGCGACGGAGGATACTATGTGAAGTCATTCTACATACAGTACTACGACGACATGGCCAACAACTTCATTAATTACAAAGTAAGACTGTGCCGTAACTAACATCTATAACAACGACAATTGAATGGTGTGATGTGTCCCTAGGACATGTTGCCAGTTACATATACACATACAGATACAAAAGACATACTTGAATGTTTAGCAATGATACTTCAACATAAAACTGTACATTTAGTTAACATCGTGGAAATGTTACGTAAAATGATGATGTTCTTGCATTTTAAACAACCCGTACACCTATTCTAGCTGCCTTAATATATAAGAACGAAGCAGCATGTACACCAATGTTACTGTATTCGTTGCATGGCTGTACCGGTACGCACTTCGCACGTGAACTGTAAGTATGTAAAAATCAATATTGCTTAGTTTTATTTGGAATATGTTGAACAACTGCTAATTATGGCTGGTACGTATTGACACTTTGACAAGCCAACTTTTTAGAAATCGCTACCTAACCGCTATACACAGACCCTACTTCATGTCACTCTTCATGACACGTGTTAGTTGACAACCAGGTAGTTGAAACTAATGTTAGTGACTACCTTTCAGGAGAAGCCAGGTGATTCCCAGCCCTATACGTTCTCGATCACTGGAGAAGCTCTTGTCAGACTGGAGCTTCCGTATCCAGTGCTAACTACACAGATCCGTTTGAGGATAACAGGCTACATCGGCCGAGTGGTGATGGCTGCAAGGGTGTATGGGTACAAAACAAGTAAGCTAAAGCGATATTGGTAAATAACGATTCGTTCATTTTATTATTAACGTTTACCAAACATAAAACATTCTGCGTGAATTGATAGATCCGGCTGCAGAGTCATTGTCGTGTATGTCCTAATACCGTTCATTGTTGTGGCATTGATAGTTATATCAAGGAATCAGTTCTTAGGGGTACATCATTGTAGTGTTCATACAGTCTAGTAGCCTCCACCCCTAATACTTAATGGGACTAACCCAACTACCATTAGGGTATATACGCCGTAAGGCCACGCCCACCTAGTTAGTGAGCAACTAAGATAGCCATAGATAACAGCCTACAACATCGTGTATGCCTGTGTAATAAATATATCATTGTTAATACAAATCCATGGCGTTATCACGCGTACCCCAAGCAGGGACAACACAACAATCACAATATCGTTAGGTAGCTTCATGCGTTCAACCTGAATGTTCCTCTACGCCATGTTTACAACCGCTATGACACAGCGGTTGCTAACATGGTATAGCGGTTTTAACATGGCGTGGCGGTTACTAACATGGCATGGCAGTTGTTGCTCTCTTATTTTAATATGTTTAAAAGTACCTTATCACAATAACAATTATAATATTTTATATTTTACCATTTGCTACATGTTGATATTTGTTTTAAATGTTACGTTTAAGTTGCAAATCGATGTGCAAATCGCCACACATTTGTGCTACCAGAGAAACATGTTACGTATATTTTAGCCGTCCCGTATGCCAACATAATACGGTCTTATTCACTCTCAACCGTTTGTTGCAGCTGAAGTAGATCCTGGTTTGTTTCCGCCCGGATTATGTTCCCCACCGGAGTCCGGTTAGTAGGAGTGCGTACGTGCGTGCGTGCGTGCGTATGTGTATGTGTGTTATTGCCTGTGTGAGAAAAGGAGGGACGGAGTGATGGAAGGAAGGAAGGGAGAGATTGAGGGAAGGAGGTAGGGATTTATGGATGAACGGAGGAAGGGAAGTAAGGAGGGGAAGCAGGCAGGCGGGCGGGAGGGCGGGAGGGCGGGCATGTAGGCAGACAGACAGACAGACAGACAGACATACATACGGACGGACGGACGGACGGGCGGGCGGGCGGGCGGGCGGGCGGGCGGGCGGCGGGCGGGCGGGCTAGCCCGGCAGGGATGGAGAGAGGGAGGGAGGGATAGAGAGATGGAGGGTGGGTGGGTGGGTGGGTGGGAGGGAGAGTGGGAGGCAGGAAGTCAGAAAGGGAGGCAGGCAGAGAAGAAAGGACGGAGGGAGGGCAAGCGGAAGGGAGGGAGAGAGAGAGGGAGGGTCAGACAATGGGGCGTGAAAGAATACAATGTTGACGACGCATTAAAGTGTTTTCTCTTTCTGTTGTGTATGTCCAGCGGAACCAGGTGGTCCCGGCACAGTGTTCCGCAATGGCAACGACCAGGCGTCTTCCGGTGTTGGCAGTCTCCGAGTGGACAACGTCGGTCGCAGTGTCCTCGTAGCAAAGACAGCCGATTGTAGTCAGTTTGACACACAGAGATCTGGTAAGAAACGATTGCATTGTTTTTGTTTACTATTACCAAAACTGATCATTTGCCGTTTACAATCCCATTGACAAAATGCATTCCTCACGTCTTCCAGTTTATAGTGCGTTGTCATTGAATATGAAGCCACACGTTTGAGTATATAAAACAACGTTTCTAGTATATACTGTCTTCAGTTCACGTTCATGCATTTATGTTATGATATAACATGAAAGAGACATTAGGTATATTAAATACCAAAGCATTGCTGGAGTGTTGCAAACATGGGTTGTTTTGATGCATCTATAGCAGCACGGTATAAACTGAGGGAACAACGAATCCATCCACCTGTAAACGTTCAAGACTGACAGCTTTGTTCACCTCACGTTGCCTGTGAAATGTTTGCACCCTTCAGAATAGGATCTGAGATAGTTTCCCCGAAACAGCCCAAACTTTGGCTAACGTAGGAATTGTCTGTCTCGACAATTAGTGAGTCCACTACAGGTTACACATTTACCCCCTGTATGGGATTTTTTTTACTTCCCCTGCCATAGACACCAGATAGAAGGGACCACCGGCTTTTAGTTTCTCTTCCGAAAGACACAGACAAATGTGGGGGTGAACGAAATTGCCTAAGTTTCGAAACGGCGGTAGGTGGGATTGAACCACCGTTCCCTCGATTCCGGCGCTCTATTTTGCGACCACCGCTCCTCACTTTGGAAAGATACGCATTTGGCACAGTCTTCATATACCATACGTACGCAATTCTCACGAAAACCGCTGGTTCGTTATCAATTGGTCCCTAAACACAAGTATGGGCCAACACGATATGTTCAACGTACACGCCACCGAGCGAGGTTGACTCCATTATGGACCTCCACCTGTCGCCGCCATGAGACTCAACTGTCAACTGTTAACTGCCCAGTCTATTTCCAACTAGCCTCGGTTACCCAGGCTCCGTGAGGTGGCAGCACTTTTAAGCCTCTCACACCCGCCTGGGGAAATAGACGTTCTGCATTTTCGGTCCGCCAGGGTGGCCTTACCCAAGATTAGGGTAGAGAAATAAAAATTAAAATAGCGATATACTTTTACAAGATCATGATATCATATGAAAAGTATTCAACGTTGTTTTGTTAACACAAAAGTAAGTAAAAATTCAAATTTACAGTTGTTTATAAAATAAGAATTACGGCAGGATTAACCAGTATCCGTGAGGTGGCAGCGTTGTCTAGCCCCACACGGATAGCATACAAATTAAACAAGGATACCTTTTTTATATAAAATAATGCTGTATTATAAAAACTATTAAAAAGTAAGCTTATATTAACACAAAATAAATAGAAATACAAATTTGCAGTTGTTTATAAAATATAAATTACGGCAGTGTTGGTGAGGTGGCAGCATTGTATTGATCACGCGGATAAACAAACAATAGCCGTAAAAGTAACCATACAGTCTTCTCGGCGTAGTTCCGCAGCCGACCGACAGTCGGTTAAGCGAGACTAATTTCCAACATCCATCACATCACGTGGCTTATCAGACCGTTGGTGGGAACACCCGGTTGACCTTTAGGCCTATGCTGGGTCTACCGCATAACTAATTAAAATAAACCCTATTCCGTAACACACACACAACGTATGCGATGCAAATATCCACAAGGTATGTTGGAAATTTGAATCGCGTAAGCCTAAATATATTTCTGTTTTTAGAGTAAGTCTACAGTAGTATACTTATTGGGAACATCCATCTGACAATAAAAACCTCTGCATAAATGTTACATAAAGCATTGTCATTAGAAACCTTTAGCTCACCCAATTAACGCGACGCGGTTCTGAACATGACTGAAAAAATACTTTAATTAAATTGAGTGCCACGTCACAGCGTTTGCCTTCTAACGAAAGGTCAAACCCAGATCTGCAGTTCGTCTTATCGTAAGTAGGCCTACGGCATATGTCGATATTCTACATATATGCACAAATGCCGCATTATTTAATACGTAAATAATAATTATTGATTTTACCTCATGGATCCTGATACACAATGTGTCGTGTTTTGACACTAGTGTGTACTGTAATCGCTAGATGTCCCTAGTTTATCGCAGAAACTTCGTCAAATTATACCCGGATGTAGACTGGAGATTTACCGACAGTTTGACACCAAGTTTGCATAATATCTATCAAGAAAAACGGTACTTTCTACCAAAATCAAATCAGCTAACGATCGTAGATGTTTCAATATTCATGCTAGCGATGTTCATGAGTTAGAATTGCAGTTGTTTAGTCAGCATATCCGATGATTTGGATGAAAATGTGAAAAGCAGCAGCTATGTTGACAGCCGTGTTTGACATCGGCGTCTCATCGGCGATATTTCATTCGATTCTGAGCTGTCAAATAATTGATTTTGATGTATCTTATCGTCCATCCTGTTTCTTGTCTGGATTGTTGACATAAATAATATTCTGATTATTTTCAATATGTTTTGTAGTAACGCGAAAATAATTTTGTTGACACTGACGTCACTGTCAGTGTCACTGTTGTAGTGTTGAGTGTTGGCAAATGTATTCTGATTTACACGTGTCAATATAATTTTGCTTTGTATTTGCATTTTCATTTGCTATATGCCACATAGCACGTGTGATGGCAGTGTCATTTGCTGTATGTAATATTTCAATCGTGATTTGAGAAAACCCGAACCAACTTCCTGAGACTGAGTTACATAAAATAGAACCCAGTTGATGTATGAGTGTTAGTTTTTGTGTTACTCATTGATGACACGTTATATCTTGCAATTATATAATAATTGATAAATAATTGCTTATAATTATGGAGGAATCAACAAAACAAAACTGATTTTCATATATATTGTCGGCCATCTTGAATTTTCGATATATGCAAATTATATATTAAGTAGTTTCAGTTAGTCATACAACAATGATGTGTACATCAGTCTATAGATAACTCCTTTCTGGTTCAGATTATATACACTTTTTATAATTGTGATGAACAGTTTTTACGATATTGTTCATTACGTCAACCCAAGTCTGGTCATTGTTTTGAGGCCCTCAGAAACTCAGGGCTTAAGAGGTTAAAAGTAACCGACATCTTAGGAAAACAAGTGCATACAGAATGTTAGTAGTTTGAAATATCCACCTATCAGCGAGTTTGTGAAAGACCAGTGTCATTATGACAAGTACAGCGTTCCAGCCAGGCGTTGTGCTAGACTGTGAGTGTGAAATTGAATGTATTTATTGGGTTCCTTCAGATTACTCTGAAGTATGTCTATGTTCTGTGTGTTCTAAATACCACATGTGGCTATCCACATAAAGGTCCAACTAGAACGCTCAAACAGAAAGCGGATAGTTATTAGTGTTTTATCAGACACAAACACAAGATTTGAAGTTGACTTCATAATCTGGCGCTGTAGACGCCTGACGAGTTCGCATGCGGCGCGTAATTGCCTTTCTGTATTAAAATCAGTCATCTTTGTTCATAGGGGGCGCTGCCTGGGTTCAAGATACCACTAACGCGTTGGACGAAGTCTTGGTGACAAGAGGCAGCCATTTGATGATTGACACAAACATGGCTGGCGTGGCATTGCTAGGAGATGACGACAGCATGATGCATGTTGTTGGTAACAGTCGCATCACGGTAACATCAAACACAAATTCCAAAATGGTGTTCAACACAAACACGGCTCTTGTTTTGACGAAGGACATTGATTTCACGATGAAGAAGAAGACCGATATGTTTGGGACGTTTGAAGTACAACCGAGTGCGAAAGTAAACATTGATGGATCACTGTACTTGAAACCACAAACCCTCGCAGTCGAGGCATTGACCATTGGAAGAAGTGGCAGTGTCATGGTGCCAACCGAGACATCGTCAGATATTCTTACTATCGATACAACAAATATTACATTTAACGGAAATTTAACCGCTGGGGTTGTTATTTTGAATAATGTGAAACGATTTGCTGTTGGCGAGTATGCCTTTGTGACATTTGAGCCCACTTCGCACGACCTACTGCTAGGCAGTGTTATTGATATTCAAGGCAATGTGAATTTGACGAAAATAATATCATTTCGGCGACCATTCTGTGAGCATCTTACGATTGATGGTGGATCGTTGGTGATGGATGGCGGGGATAGCATGACTTTGGAATGTAAGGAAGTTCACATCAATGGGCTGTTGTCGATTCAGAGCCCGGTCAGTGTTGGTTCCGGCTTTGATAGTTTCACTGTGGGACCGCTCGGAGAGTTCACCTTTACGCTTGATGGGGATTTCATCTGTGATACGATACTGGTCAATGGGACATTGACATCAATGACGAACATTTCGATGCGTGGGAAAGTCAGAGACAACATCCAGAATTTTGGTATTGGTTCTGCAGGAAGGCTGACCCTTGATAACATAAATCAAAAGAGAGGCTTGTTGGCAAAATCGTCCACGGTTGCGGCACACATTGTTAAGATAGACGGAACATTCCTCCCAGGACAACTTCACATCCCCAGGGAAGGTAACCAAGGTGGCTGGGATTCCATGGAGATTGGTGCAGGAGGCAGCATGCAATTTCTGCCAGATGGAGATTTCTTGTGCAATTACATGAACATAAATGGTAGGCTGGAGTCATACGCACCAATCACTGTACACGGTCACAATGCTCAGCTTGAGATATTTGTTGGTATTGAGGGAAGTGTCTTGTTTGACAGCAACTCTAGCCACCCACATGGTCCATGGACAGGAACGTCGTCCATACAGGCTTCCACGCTGAAGACGGCAGAGAACAGCGTAATGACAGCAGGCAATATTACTCTAGCAGTTGACGATATTGATGTCGACGGACGGTTAACATTCGAAGCAGCATCTACGGTGTTGACCAACAGTTTCGTCGTTGGTGAAAATGGTCATGTTGAAACGGCGTCCCCAGTCGCTGTGAAAAGTCACACTGCCATCCGGACATCAAATTTCACTGTCAACGGTTACATGAAGCTTGACACAAGAGGGAAGCATGACACACGCGAATGGTCCAGCAGCGAAGCCTCTGTCCTCCATGTGAGCAGTCTTGTTGTTGGCAGTAGGGGAAGCTTGTTAGCTGGTCATTTGTCACTGGCTGAGAAAGTTGAAACTCTCACGGTTGATGGCAGTGGCAATTTTGAGTTTGAACCAGCAACATTGTTTCACATAAACTCAATAGAGATTACTGGACAAGTCAAGAGCTACATACCAATGTCAGATGGGATTCATCTGAAGGGTGAAGTGTTGAACATTAAGAGTTCAGGGAAACTGGACATGGATTACAACGGTGACGTCAATGACAGCGATTCAGGTTGTCTTCCATCCTATGTTCAGATTGTGACTTGTGATATTGCTGGCACCATCCAGGCTGGTTCTCTGTCTGCTGATACAAGTCACATCAGTGTCGCTAACACAGGCAGTCTGATCGTTAACTACGGTGGACACGAAGGTGGAAAAGGACCAGGTAAGAATATATACATTTCATAGTATCGATTATTCTAAAGATACGTGGTTTTAATATTATATTTGTTTTGTAGTGAGTACGACACATCAGAAACAAAGTAATTAACTTGTTAAACCTTTCACTTGTCCATTATTATTTAAAGCTTGAATGCGTGTATATATATATATATATATATATATATATATATATATATATATATATATATATAATAACATTTTACAGTTAGAAATAATACTATTATACATTACTAATTAATCCGTCCGTCCGTCCGTCCGTCCGTCCGTCCGTCCGTCCGTCCGTCCGTCCGTCCGTCCGTCCGTCCGTCCGTCCGTCCGTCCGTCCTTCCGTCCGTCCGTCCGTCCGTCCGTCCGTCCGTCCGTCCGTCCGTCCGTCCGTCCGTCCGTCCGTCCGTCCGTCCGTCCGACCATATATACACACTATTTATTGTTTAAGTGAATGAATAAATGAATGAACGAATTAGTAATGTGTAATAGTATTATTTCTAGGTGTATAATTTCATTAAGTGAGCAGTACTATTTGTCTCAGCAGAATTAGCGGCAGTGGCAGCTGTAGCAATAAAATACATATATAGCAGTTCAAGTAGGTGGAACAGTAAACCTAAATAAGTGATTCATCAGGTGCTGGAGTTGGCCATACTGGCGGCGGCAGTGGCGCCAGCCATGGTGGCCGAGGCGGCGCAGGGAGAGGAACCAACGCTGTCATGTCATACTGCACCATCCACGAGAAGTGCCTGTGGGGAAGTGGTGGAGGCGGCGACTCGGCCGGCCTCACTGGCGGACGTGGAGGAGGGATGATGCACATCGACGTTGTCGGCACTTTCGTTCTAAATGGCAAGATCTTTGCCAATGGAGAGACAGCACTTGTAAGTATACAGTGAAGCAAATATTTATCATAAGTTATAGTATTGCAACTTATTTTTCTGAATTTGTTATTTATGATTAACAAAAACGATTATGACCGGCAACCATTCTCCCAAGCCAGGGTGTTTGCCATACAAAACTAGTCCTGGCTGATTCTAGTCGGCGAAGTGTCGAAGTTAGCCGAGTCAACGGAAATACTGACTTCGCCAGTCCCGACTGCCTCAGCCGTGAGAACAGCGCACATACCCGCCCCAATGTGAAGACACATACACAACTAGTGGGAATCCCAATATAACATTAAAACACGATTGGCTGAGATGTGTTTATATTGTGATCGCCTGACCTGGTTTGAACACAGTGAGCGATTTCATTGACTGAGCTTCGACTCAAAGTTTTGCAAAAGGATCAGCCATGGGTACTGCTGGTTGACACTGACAAAATCAACAGCAGCGAACCATGGCGCGCGAGGATGGCCTGCGTCAGCCGTGAGAA
This sequence comes from Oasisia sp. SBJ-2009, assembly GCA_964017155.1. Classification (NCBI taxonomy): domain Eukaryota; kingdom Metazoa; phylum Annelida; class Polychaeta; order Sabellida; family Siboglinidae; genus Oasisia; species Oasisia sp. SBJ-2009. The sequence continues at coordinate 23,930,547 of OZ024860.1, read as the reverse complement.
TAGCGCAAATACTCCCGCCATTTTGAAGATATGGCCGGTGGAGATCCCAATATATTGACTTCATAACCAATGCCTGGTTCGCATCCGAAACATTACATCACAGTTGCCTGAAATATGCATTATTATAGTCACCTGACCTGGCGACCACCACGTGGCTGGCGGGCGATTACATTGGGTGAGCTAAAATTCAAAGTTTTGCAAAGCGATTCATAACCCCTGGCACGCGAGAATGCCTACAACCATTGCAATGTCACAGTTAACAGATTTTACTTAATTTACACTTTGCAAGATAATTGTCATTGGTATCATAATGATTCTTGAATAATGTTGATAAACATTCATATTGACTTCTTTAAAATTGATGTAATGGTGCATGTCGTAATCAAACCGAACAACGTTTTATTCACGTTACCATATGGACTGAGTCCCATATGATTGTCACTGATTAATGAATGGCATGGTAATACATATATCATACTAATGTTATGCTTACCGTATTACATTATTAACACTGATGATATGTTTTGGAATGGAAAAGGTCAGCAGTGCATCATTTACCATTATTATATATTCTAAATTGGACAATATGAAATTAATAAAAAAGTAATTTGATACGTTTACATGTGTACATACAAGGTTTCAGAGTTGCTAATATTGCATCACTATTTCAAACGGGTAGTACGAAAAAGCCTACAGTTGATAGATGACGGAAATTGCCAACGAATGTTTTGTTTATTTCGTCAGCATGCCAACTCCGGCGGCGGCAGTGGAGGAGCCGTGTGGATCAAAGCAGCAGAGTTCAAGGGTCGTGGCTTCATCTACGCCAACGGGGGTGACGGGAACGCCCATGGGGGTGGAGGCGCTGGGGGCAGGGTCAACGTTTTCTTCGAGAAGGGTGACTTCAAGAGTGGTCACGTGGAGGCAAAAGGTTTGTGATTTTATGTTAAGTTGTTGACATGGTGATATTTCAATTGTTGTGTTACAAAATCATGTAAGTAAAATGTGTCTTTACTACGTAAGGTAGTAAATTACAAATTATAATATGAAACCAAAGGTTTCTAGAGCGTAGTGGCTTAGGGGGGTAGAACTTTCAACTCTTGACTAAGATAACCCGACATTGGAATCCTGTGCTACCTTGTCAAACCTTGGGCACGTTTTGTCACTCTACACTGCTCTAGTTCACTCAGCTGTATGAATACGTTTCTGATTATAGGCAGTGGTGGATATTTGTACGAGCAGCCTTGGCACATTAATTGCAGCGTTGTGTGTGCTTCCCAGGGAATTTGAGATGGTGTTTGATTGGAGAGGTACATCAGGAAGTAAAGTGTAAATCGCTTTGAGCAGTCCTGTGGATTTATTACTGCTCTTTATACAAACGTATCGTTACACTTACCGTCACCTTTAATGCATGTTCTTGTTATAACCACAGGTGGCGCTGCTGGAACCTCACTAGCTGAATCAGGTGGCCCTGGGATGACCTACTTAGAGGGCACTTCGCCTGTCTATAAGAACCTGAGGATTGACAACAAATGCCAGAAACCAAAGGTTTGTAGTCACTTGAAATCATTTTGCCTTTTGCCTGTTATATAACGATACCAGTATATCATGGTAGCAAATATTGATAGTAACTTCATCAACGTGATTGTCTAATTTCATGCCGATCCTATATCGAGGACGAGTTGTTATAATAATAATAATAATACACTTTATTTAGACAACTAAACATTCATAGTACAAAATATGTTCAGTAGTGTTGACAACACTAAAACATTATAAGAAATAAATACAATAAAAGTACAAGTAAAACATTGAATACGTATATCTAAATCAATGTTGTACGGAAACTGAACTAGAAGGAAACTGACCTAGAAAAAGATCAAAATGAAATATAAATTACAATAGTGTAAACCATATCTGTCAAGCTGCAAAAATACACATTTTGTTTGTGGAAGCTGTTTCTGTTATTACTGGCTGCATATTCATTTTTTTTTAAATTATTAATTTTCAGGTTACCATGCCAACGGGGGATTCAGCTTCGGTGGCCGAGTATGAAAAATATAATGAAACCGGTATGTGATCAGTTTTATATAAATATAGATGCCATGTATTCAGACTTTGAAGCAGCCGCTGTCTATCAAATGGGACAGGTTGGCTCAACCGTGAGGTTATGACAATGAGTTTTCGCTGAAATTTAGTTTCTTGCACGAATCAAGTGACAACTCGGGTGATGTTTATGCTGGCACTCATGTTATATACGTATTCATTCAGTGTGTACGGTCGCTCAATACATTCACAAAACACATCCATTTAACGTATGCATTTTCATTGTGATTAAGACGGAAGACAGAGACGGGTTTATCCTTCGGAAACGGGTATCGTAGATGTATATGTCTTACTTAAAAACATGCCTGCGTGTAACACCTGTGTCGCAATGCGTACACGTTTGAAATATTATTTGTTATTCGGGTATGTTACATTTCTGCAGGTGCTGTGGCCTTCCTGCAAGCGTCAGAGATTGCTCACGTGACAGAGTTTACTCTCATTGAGTTGTACGGCGGTGCTCACTTGACCTTCTGTGGCGATGTGGTTGCTGTCACTGCTGTGTCACTGGTTGGTGACGACACAAGCTACGTCCACATCCCTCCGCAACAAATACTTCGACTGACTGAGGTGAGAAGAAGTCATAATGTTGGGCAGTGCACTTTGGCAGTGTGCAAAGTGTTGTGTTCTTGTTAATACAATCAAAACAACGTAGACATTTTCATATGGTTGCTATTTTTCAGTGCGTTTTAAGTCCTTTGAAGATAATATTATACTGTATTATTTTCCAAGTTATAAGGCATTACGTTTGACAGATCAGTATGCATGTCATTCATTACATGAAGAGCTATTTGAATGTGTTTACATATTAATATATCTGATTGTTCCTAGCACAACAGTGCGACAAAGCTGCAGAGTGGGACTTTTTCTTTGACGATTTAACACACGTCATAGTATACTTATTATTTTTTTAATATTCCAGGTTTCACCCTACAGACGAGTCAACATGACCTATGCCCTGTACGTCTACGACGGCGCCAATGTTGTGTTGCCGACAGCAACAGTTGAGTTTCGACCGAGACTTGACCAGACAGGAGAACACATGGCAGGTGACAACTGTCCAGCCAGCTTCCTTGTCAGCAGTACAAGAACTATCTGGGGACAACTGACGGCCAACAATGCTCATCTACTCATTGGTACAGGTGAGTTTACATCTGGTGACAACTGACGGCCAACAATGCTCATCTACTCATTGGCACATGTGAGTTTACGTCTGGTGACAACTGACGGCCAACAATGCTCATCTACTCATTGGTACAGGTGAGTTTACATCTGGTGACAACTGACGGCCAACAGTGCTCATCTACTAATTGGTACAGGTGAGTTTACATCTCGTGACAACTGACGGCCAACAATGCTCATCTACTCATTGGTACAGGTGAGTTTATATCTGGGGACAAATTACGGCCAACAGTGCTCATCTACTCATTGGCACAGGTGAGTTTATATCTGAGGACAAATTACGGCCAACAATGCTCATCTACTCATTGGTACAGGTGAGTTTACATCTGGTGACAACTGACGGCCAACAGTGCTCATCTACTCATTGGTACATGTGAGTTTACATCTCGTGACAAATGACGGCCAACGATGCTCATCTAATCGATATATATATGAGTAATCTGAACCTATTTGAGTTTGATATTGATGACATGTTTCCGTTGATTTCCTGGTATATGTTGCTTACACAACGCTTCCTAAAATAAATGGCTTGTTCATATATATAGTCTGGCTACAAAAAGTGTTTCAAGCAAATATACCGCCCTGTGGTAACGTAGAAATGCTGTTCCCGTATTTGTCTGCTATGCCTGCAATGCACACTGCTATTTAAATGTGTCACAACATTGATTACAATAACATAACATAACATTACAGGACATGATAATGTATTGAAAATGAAGCATATAGAATAGTCGATATGAAGTATCTCGAAATCGCCCACTGAGCGATGTTCCTCTGTTTCTAGGTGCTACACTGACAATGATGCTGCCGAGTATTCGTAACATTACATGTGTAGGCTTGACCATTCAGGACGGGGGAATACTTGATCTCAGGAGTCAGGATGGAGTCCCAACTGACCAGTGGAACGTTGAGGTGTGATTACATGACTTTGTGGTATTGTTTCATTGACTTCCAGGTGGATAATTAGTTTTCCAGCATCGTTTCCGTTGTTCCAGTCCTTTATTGATATAACACATGGAAAGCCGGCACATTTCATGATATTTGGCAGTTCCGTACTAGCTTTTAGTTATATTATGTCTCAATGTCATTGTTTTAATTACCAGCATTTATTAGTCATCTTCCAGAAGTAATTACTTTATCCTTATCCTTTGATTTTTTTTTAATAACATGGCTAAATATATAGATATACATGTACATATATATATATATATATATATATATATATATATATATATATATATATATATATATATATAATTGTGGTTTGGACTCAGTTAATACTTATCCACTAGTTGACACTGTCCCCATTAACTTACTGAGTATGGTTGTTTTTGTATTTCTGATTAATAGCATGTTGCATACCAATAAAATAAATCAGTTATTATTGCAATGTCCGCAAAATACAATTTACAATTTTCAGGTGACTGTGGGTGCGGGAGAGGGAGACAGACAGGGCACCCTTACGGTGGAGGGCGGGGGCACTCTCCTGGCACGATCCCTCTACATCAAAGCCCACGCAGTACACGTCGACTCTGCAGGAACAATCACTCTTGACGGACAGGGCAATACAGAGGGACTGGGAACAGGCGGTGGACTGGCTGGGGGCAGCTACGGGGGAAGGGGTGGGCACAGGACGTCAGGTGAGAACTAATGAATGTAGTGTGTGTCTGTGTGCGTGCGCGTGTGCGTGTGTGTGTGGTGTATGTGTGTGTTTAAATTAAATATGTATACATTCTCAGTCAATACTATTCATTGTCTGTTCATGTGTTCTAGCGGAGTACAATATAAATGTGTGACAAACGCCATTATAATGTTATAATACATTTAGGTATTATTGCAACATAACAATTAAACATTGCCAGTTAACATAATATCAAATGAAAAAAAGTATTAATGAATTATGAGTAACTTAAGAGTAACTTTCATCAATTGAAACAATGGTTCAGCAGTGTCATAACATATCTCAAGATTGAATAAACAGTAACAGTTCAACTACTACAGTTAAACATGCGTTTCAATTCCATTCACAACACATGATCGTAACTTAATATATATTATAAAAGATTGACAAATAACATGAATGAAATGTTCTAGGTGGAACGTCTGGCCTTACATATGGTTCACTGTACAACCCAACTGATTTTGGCAGTGGTGCAGGGGGATCTGCAAGAGGTTAGTGTACGATGCATTGTTTCTAGCAAATTGTTCTTTTCTTGTAGGTGCATGCTATCTACATCCGTAGACAAACTGTCATATGTTGAATATGCCTTGCTTAGCAGCAATATTTTGTTTATTATTTTTAACTGTTTTTGATTAATGTTTGTTTGATTAGTTTCAGTAAAATGTGTGTAAAGAAATACTCTACGGGTGTTGATCAGATGTTGCGATTGAAACTGATGTCCTAAAGGCATTTCTGTCAGTATATTAATAGGATAACAAATCATAATATAATTGATATTAGATATGTTGAGTTGTATCACGCAGGTGGGGGAGTGTTAGACATGAGAGTGACCTCTTCGCTGAGACTGGAAGGGGTGATAAGGGCGAGTGGTGAAGCTTCTACGACTGCCAGTGGGGGAAGTGGAGGCAGCATCCAAATACACACGTACGAGATGGAGGGTTCTGGCTCAGTACAGGTTAGTTCTCTTGCTTTCTATGATTTGTTCACTTCTTATGAAGATTGTTAGATATCGTTGCAAATTAGGCATGCAATGACATATTGCGTGTGTATATATATATATATATATATATATATATATATATATATATATATATATATATATATATATATGCATATTTATACACACACAAGGCTCGACATTACGTTGTTTAATTCAAACGCAATAGTACATACATATGTAGAATGACTAATGCGGTTATAATATTTCAGCAACAACGTTCAGCAAATAAGGCCATAGCTCATAGCAAATTACTTACAATTGTTACTTTTCACAGGTGACCGGAGGACGAGGGTCCAGCGGTGCAGGCGGCGGCGGCGGTGGACGGATTGCTGTGTACTGGTCAAAGAGGAAATGGTGGTTTGGTCAGTTTCTTACCCACGGGGGCCTTGCATCAGCCACTGGCCTGGGAGGCGCTGGAACTGTCTACATACAGGTAATGACATTGTTGTTATAGGTAGTTACAAATGTTTGTTGCTTACTGGTGATCTTATTACTGGTAATCTTATTACCTATTTGTAGGGAAAGCAAATACAGTGTATCATTTACATTTGGTAGTTCAAGTAGTCTAGTGTTCCCAGCTTCAAGTCGTACTATTTCACAGAATTGGAGCAACACATGTTGTGTTATTTTATACAACAAATGGTTGTATTATATTATTGCGTGAAACAATGTTTTGGTATAGGTTTATTGTAATTGACTCGTGACAAGCATAATGACGTGTCATTTGATGAAATCATATTTTGTATACTTTTGCATGCATCGACTTGTCTTATGTAAGCAATAATTAAGATGAGGCGTGATTCATTATTCGTTGGTGTCTTGTTAGTAACAACGTAACACTTGTAAATGTAAAGTGTTGACATTGAGACGATCTTAGATTTGTGCGAATTTTGCCCATAGTAATTAAGATCTTTGTATGTTTACAAGCTGACAACAATATCTACATGGATGTTTGATATGTTTCGCCTATGTATTACATTTCAAATATTAGTATATAGTATTATTCTTCAGTATTGTTACAACTCACATTTTCATTTACTCTAAATAACGGCTGCATTGTTTTTAATGTTCGTTTCAATATCACGCTGCACATTGAGATAATGATTCTAAACCGACTTGTTTTGTAAATGCCATATCTGGACCTTTTACGGGGTTCATGCTCCAAATTTGCTTATTTTTTATTGTTACCAGGACACAACGTCGAACGTTCAGAACCGAACCTTGATCATTGACAATGGCCACCGGCAGTTGGCGGCGAGTCAGGCCGAGGTATCTGGCTGGGACACGACGTCTTACCAGGAGGACGGGGGCAGGGCGTGGATCATTGACGACACGACGGGTCAACTCGATGAGATTCACATCCTCGGCCGGGCCCACGTCGCCCTGTCACCACAGCTCGCCAGGTAGCCTGATGACGTTGGGATGACGTTTGATGTTGTGTCATTCATGTCACATGGTGTCAACTAATTGTTTACCCATTGATAGTACATGAACATTGCTTAGTGAATGTTTGATGTTCAAAGAGTACAACTACCAAGTTTGAATGTTTATATGAATCTGGTGTAGAAAATATAAACCATAACGAATGGTTCACAGGATGGGTTTCTGAAGGTGTGGTCTTTGTTATTGAGTTTCAGTCTTATGTCTCAATCTTCTTTGTCTTTCTTTTGGATTGTCATAATATACATTCTCATTCGTTGGAGCAAGTCTATTCACAATAACACAATGACACTCTTCACAATAGATACATAGGATAGATGTGTAATTTCTGTTTCAGCAACTTTCAATTGCGGGCAGGAACATTTGTTGGAGACGGAACTGGAGTCCTTCACGTTGGCCCCGGCCAGCATGCCGTGGTTCAACATGCAGATGACCTGGAGTTCCTTGTCAATGTTGTAGTGTATGAGAATGGAACACTGTTTCTGCCAACATCTTTTACGTGTGTTGGTATTACTATCACCGTCAAGTGAGTAGAATGCTTATTTTATTAGTCTCTGCTATGAACATCTTTCACACTGTCTGATTTGAAGACGACTGTAAAACGAAGTAAATTTTATATTGCATTTTTGGTGTGGCAACTTCAGCTACTTTATCGCAACTAATTATAAAACATCATAAAATATGCGTGCCATGTTGAATAACAGTAACTGTAGATCCTGTTATTGCTGTAAATGCGGTAAGTTGCCGTTATGGTAATATTTAGGTAAGCTTTTAACAGTTTTAGAGAATCAGTCTTGTTACATGTCTGGATGATCATATAACTTGTTTAGAATATTAAAAACATCCATTAATTACTGTTCGCTATTTTGGACGAAATCACAGAGGCACACTGGGTTCACACAACTTGACTGTGGGAGACGGCTGTAAGATGTACCTTGGTCCGACGGGAACCATTCGTAGCACCGAGTTCACGGGAGATCCGGGGATCTACAAGTTTGATCGACTCACTGTGGCGGCTGATGGCGAAGTCTCTCACTTGCCTGGCGCCGACCCAACAGAACAAAACCTCACAGTCATTGTAAGTTGGTACCAAATAGAATTATATTATCATTATTACATGTCTCCCAATTCACAGTTCATAGCAATATTTAATTTAGATTTTAATGTCTACTGCAAATCGCTTTCGAGTTGGGAATGAACATTAATGTTTGTGATGAAAGGGGCCTGCTTTCGCTACCATATTATCACAACTATGCTAGACTCAATGTGGCTCTCATGAATGAAATGGCCAACGTTTGTATCAATCCAGTTTAGAAGTGGAATAAATGTTGATATTAGTCACATGTGTTTCACTAAAAATAAAGCATTACGTGATCTTGAATGTGCTTGATTGCACAGTGTTATTTTGTGTTGTGGTAACAATAAGTTCTTGTATAAGACGGTCTGTGGTTCTTAGAACTGTCTAAGCCGCTTCATATTTCACCCCGGCTGTCCTGTTAATTAGTTTCTAAGGAAAACATTCAACCGCGTTGTAATTACTGCACGAAGACTATTTTCACACATATATACACCACGATCTAGAATTGTTGCGATGTACTGATGTATTGGGCCGAATGAATTGATGCAATATGAAATTAACGAACCTGTTCAAGTTCAAAACAATTACTAGAGGATTCAGACCCGTATTCTTTTCTCTACTCCAGAGTCCGACGTTGCCAAGCCAACTAATAACTTCATGCAATGACATATCTTTTAAATACTTTTAATTATATATAAACACAAACACAGAGTTGTAGCTTAACTATTACATGTTCTTCATTTTCAGGCTAACACATTGGAGGTCAAAGGTCACGGTCACATACACGCAGTGCATATCAATCTCACAGCGAATACAATGGTAGTGGATGACCTCGGCAGGGTGACCGGCGACCTTCACGAGATCTCATGTGTACAAGGTGATGGTGTCGCGTCTATCGCGGGTGCCTCAGGTAAGAAAACCCCCACGGCTTGTGTGATGAATTAATTGTTCCTGGTGAGAAAGAAGTACAACGCTCTGTTGGTTTAAAGTGAAAATGAAAGCGTAGTCATGCCAATTGGCTTGACCAGCTTTTTTCTGGAAAACTAATATGATAAATATAAACGAATATCATATTTTTCTGTGTTAAAATATCGCTGTTCCGAATAGATTGTATATTATTATTACACGTTTGATAGTAAAAAGTGTTGTTGTTTTAAAGCATGGCTTCTTTGTTTCTGGAAAGCAATTGTGCTTAACTTATATTAACTGGATAGTTAGTCACCATGTTGTCATATAGGCGCGGGGCATGGAGGCCGGGGTGGACAGGGCAGTGGACAGTTGACCACGGGGGCACCGCATGGTCACCTCTTTGAGCCGTCTGAGCGGGGTTGTCGTGGTGGAGGCAGTGGGGGCCGTGGTGGTGGCGTTGTCTGGCTCTCTGTCCACGACCGTCTACAAGTGGATGGACACATCAGTAGCAACGGAGAGGATGGGAGTGGAACCAGCGGCGGAGGAAGTGGTGGCTCCGTGCTCATCACGACACAACTCATACAGGTGAGACGTCAACTAGTTACTGTCAGGTAAGAACTGACACAGGTGAGATGTGAACTAGTTGCTGTCAGGTAACAACTGATACAGGTGAGATGTGAACTAGTTGCTGTCAGGTAACAACTGATACAGGTGAGATGTGAACTAGTTACTGTCAGGTAAGAACTGACACAGGTGAGATGTGAACTAGTTACTGTCAGGTAACAACTTACACAGGTGAGACATGAACCAGTTACTGTCAGGTAATAACTCACACAGGTGAGATGTGAACTAGTTACTGTCAGGTAACAACTGACACAGGTGAGATGTGAACTAGTTACTGTCAGGTAACAACTGACACAAGTGAGATGTGAACTAGTTACTGTCAGGTAACAACTGGCATAGGTGAGATGTGAACTAGTTAGGGGAGAGTTACTGGTATAGTACCCCTTAAGCAAAACCAACTGTGCATCACACGTATGACATCCCAGAGCACTAATATTTGCACGTAGAATATTGCCAGTATAGTTCTACCATATAGTATGTTTAATATTAGCAGATGGTACACACAACAGCTATCACACAATGTTTTTATTTTCATTCGAAAAGTACGAATCAAGAGACAGGGTCTTTAATTAGTACCACCAGATCACTGGATTCGTACCTCTGGTACTATAACAATACCTCATAGGTACGAAAGGCATGCCCTGCTTTACTCAAATATAACATATAAAAACAATACCGTTTCAGTTCAAAATCCACAGCACGTAATATGACAAGAACTACGGTCAAATGTCTATTCATCGCAATCATCACAATGATGGCAAATGTAAGTGAAACCATCACTTGGTGTGCACTTTTCGTGTGCCCATTGCTGACAAACAACACAAGCAATCCACTTTTCCCTGCTTTTGCTGGTTGTAAACCGTTCACAACAAACAATGCAAAATGGATCATCATCCTCGCTACTGCTGGAGTCATTTCTACGACACTTCTTGACTTTTTTCCCTCGGCAGCTGGCGGTAGGCTTGCGAACCTTACAGCTCTTTTGTGGCTGAGAGTGTGCCTTCCCAGTTCTGTCACTGGTTTTATTGTTTTTCTTCCTTTTCTGTTCTAGTCCATCTTTATATGGACTACTTGTCAGGACGTGTGTTTTTGATGAGGCAGGGGTTTTGCGTTTGGTAACTGTTAGTTTGGGAATTGGAGAAATGGCACTTATTCTAACGGGCACCATAGCTTCATAATGGCCGGCATCAGCATGGGGTGTGTACTTGACGACCAGCGGGCCCTTGGCGCACTGCGCAGAATTATTGTACTTAGAAACATGGTCATTGCCGTCAATCATGACATGCACGGGTCGGTTCAATACAGCTGCTGTGGACTGAATTTCCAGCTCTCCAACCATGGACTGGGGGTCTGACATGTGAAGGATGCGCTCAGCAACAGTTTGGAAACGGAGATGTTCAGGCATATCGGCACTCAGTTCCGCAGCACACGGCTCCATATGTAGATTTTGACACATGTGTAAAATAGCCATACTTCTTAAGTTGTCAGCACGAGCAGTTTCTTGAATAGTTTTCAATTCGTCCAGTATTTCTCCTGTTACCGGGTTTCGTTCACTTGCCTGCAAGTCTGGGTTCAAAGCAATAACGATCGCACGGAAGAAACAACGTCCATCACCCTTTGTGGGTACTGTACATAAACCACTGCTGCAGATAGCAGTAGCTGAGTCAGTTGAAGGTGTAGCTGGATCACACACTGAAGGTCTGCAAGGTGTAGACTCACTGCTTCTACTGGAAGCTGGAACTGCAGGGCGTGCTGGTGGTGACTCGGTAGGCCTAGGTCTTAATTCACCTGGCTCTGTAGGAGTCGTGATTGGGACATCACAACTGATTGGTGCAGTAGCCGGGCTTGTTCACCTGGTTTCGGGATCTTGTCCTGATGCGAGAGCAGTTGAAGTTGCACTAGCAGATCGCACATGATTTGCTGGCCTGGCCTCACCCCGGGTTCCAATATCTGTATCTGCAGAATTAGTCGGCCTTTCACTATCTGGACAGGCACTGTTCACAACTGCCTCCATGCGACTGAATTCTTCGTCGAAGACGTGACGATTTGGAGGCCATAGGCCAGTTTTTCTGAAGCCGTTCACAGTTGTTTCCATCGTTGCGGCCTTGACAAACGATCTACCTACCAAACCACTCACCAGATGAACACCCACAGGTTTGCCCTGGCTAGATCGAAGATAGTGCTCAATCTCAATGTTATACCAACTCTTCAGCGATTTAAAAAAATGTCACATCCAGCGGCTGAAGCCGGTGTGTGGTATGTGCTGGGAATGAAAGCATCACGACATTATTTTGCCTGGCCAGTTTGATTGCTTCCAGATTCTTGCTGTGACATGTATGTCCATCCAAGAGGAGCAAGTGTTTGCTTTGTGGGCTTGACTTCACACAACTGATGAAGTGATGCAACCATTGCAAGAACACGTCAGTATCTATCCACCCAGACTCTGTGCATGCAAACACAGTTCCGTTCGGTGCATCAATCTTTAAACTGTCAGCCAGACGTTTTCGCTTGAAGATGAGCATTGGCGGTATGAAATGCCCCGTTGCTGAATGACAGTACACGCCAGTTGTGTTGGTTCCGCGTTCAGCGCTGGTTGCTGCCCCTACTTGTCGCTTTCCTTTTGTAGAAATCACTTTGGACGGTGTTTGTACTGTCGAATGGCCTGTTTCATCCATATTGTATATTTTGTCTGCAGTGAAACAATGTTCTTCGATGAACTGGTAATATTTATCAAAGAACTCCCCAACATCTTTCTTGTTGAATCCTTTCACTCTTCCAACGGGAGTCGGTTCTGGAGAGCGAAGTGACAGTTCAGGGTGCCTACTCATAAAATTGTAGTACCAGGTTTTGTTTGCTGCTTGCTTGGCTTCACTAAATTTATTGATGCCATGAGCACAAGCCACTTGGTAGGCTAGCTTTCTAAGGTCTGTGATTGTTATTCCAAAAAAGGATTCGTCCAGTTCCTTTATATGGCGAACAAGCTCCTCTTCCACTTCATTTGGCAAAATGCAAGGGCCGCCTCGTAGTTTCTTGTCATCTGTTGCATATTTGTTCAGGCCGAGACGATGGCGATGAATTGTTGGTTTGGGTATGCCAAACTGCCTTGATGCAGCATTAACTCCCGTGCCACCATCAATGGCTGCTAGACACTTCCGCATGTCATCTGGTGTCCACACAGATGGAGCAGGTTTCTTCCTGAAACACCATCAATAAAATAAATCAGTTTCATCAGGTTTAGATAATGATGATGGTTATGATTATGACTATGACTTGATGACGCGCCGGTGTCTACAGTATGGCCTATGCTCATGACGTGTAACCAGACACAGGCACAGACATACGCACGCACGCACACACGCACACACACACACACACACATGCACGCACACACGCACGCACACACATACACACACATAAACACACACACACTCACACACACACACGCACATGTCATATATATCGTACCACAGGTTATCTGAATCGTACCACCGGTACCATACAGAAGACCAAGAGTGGTACGATATGCGTAACTCTCTAGTAATAAATTAAACGAAGCCATGCTCCTGGGAAGGCAAAGATAATTGTTCTAAACTTTGCTGGATGGCAGGTCAGTATTCGACAATACTGACAATATAGGATTGCTTCTAGTCTTTGCGTATTTAACTACAGTGTCACGCTAAACAACATCATGGAAATTAACATCAACAAGTGTTAAAATTGATTTCTTCTCACCTTGCCGCTGCTTTTTGTTGAGTCGCCATTTTTCTTTCAGCGAGTTACTTCCCTTGGACTACGCTTGCGCGCTATGCTGTAATTGGGCACCTACCATCACCCGTTTTCTAGGAAAACAGGTGGTACGATTCCCATAACCGGTACGGTACCGGTAACTCTCCCCTACTGTCACGTAACAACTGACACAAGTGAGATGTGAACTAGTTACTGTCACGTAACAACTGACACAAGTGAGATGTGAACTAGTTACTGTCAGGGAACAACTGACTCAGGTGAGATGTGAAAAAGTTACTGTCAGGTAACAACTTACACAGGTGAGATATGAACTAGTTACTGTGAGGTAACAACTTACACAGGTGAGATGTGAACTAACAAGTGATGCATGTGTATGTTCGCATGAATACATTGTATATTAATCTAATTCAATTCAATATGATTTATTCAAACAATGTTCAACAAACATTACAATTTAATTAAGACAATGTCAACATGCTGTACACATAGTGTTATTTAATACCACGTTTGTTGGCATATTTTTATACAGTACAAAATTCGCTACTTGTGAACATATATTTTACTCACATAGATGACTTTCATTCAGGGATACGGAAAGATCCAGTGTGTCGGAGGAGACGGGTCCTCATCGTCGAGTCGCTACGGAGGGGCTGGGGCGGGCGGTCGTATTGCCCTCTACTTCGCCTCAAACAAGACGTACGCAGGCAGCTTTGATGCGTTCGGAGGACGTGGCAAGAGCGGCGACGTGAACACTGATGGCAGCCCGGGGACGATATTCCTCTACCATACAGGTATACAGCACACAGTTGGCACACACTGTATCGTCTAGGAAGGTGGAAGGATGCAGGTTCTTTTTAGTGTGTGCCAAATCACCCATTGCCCCTCTTGCCCTTCTCATTCGATATCTTGACAAGCGCGTGAACGTCTCTCGGAAATTGTGTAACACATGGGTAATAATATCATAATGTATATAACTGTACTGCTAGTAAGTGTACATGTGTGTGTGTGTGTGTGTGTGTGTGTGTGTGTGCGTGCGTGCGTGCGTGCGTGCGTGCGTGCGTGCGTGCGTGCGTGCGTGCGTGCGTGCGTGCGTGCGTGCGTGCGTGCGTGCGTGCGTGCGTGCGTTCTATAAATTGTCTTCATATATTCGTATTGATCCCATCAACTGTCTCGTTGTTTTCTATGTACGTGTGTATAATATATTGGCAGCAACACTGTATATTTAGCACAGCACCAAATGTGCACAATACAAACACATGGGTATGTTTCAGGCTACAACCACAGCACACTTCTGATCAACAACAACGACAGGGGACCTGGGAAAACAGAGGGAGAGATCGCAGACTACAGCGATCTGTCCAAGGACTGGGGACATGCATGGTTTCTGCCTCAGCATGGCCAACATGAATTTGCAGGTATGTTATGCTTCAGATATATACATATATATAATTTTGATTGTGATTGTTACAAGACGTTGTTAATGAAATGGTCACACATTCGATGCAGTATGAGGTTTTGCTTTGTATAAGTATAACAAATTTGCGGTTATCCATATCTAAAACAAATTAATTTCTATGATAAAACGTATTCTAAGCATACTCTCTTATTTTAATGAGGAGAAAATTAAGCCCTACGGAATGTTAAACTTTAGACATGGCATGTATTTTTTATGTACATGTAATTTAATTATCTGAAGTGATTTAAAGTCCTCTTTTTGTCTGTTATCATTTATCAACAAATTAGAATGCATGTCGAAATAACCATGAAACCAATGCAACTGGAGACAGAATCATTTGGAGTTACAATGTGCAGATTGTGTATGTTGTCTGTACATTATGTTTGTGGTACAATAGAGGGAAGAGCAAGCTTCACGTTTGACGAGCTACAGATATACGGCCGTGGACAACTGGCTGTTCTCACGGATCCTCAGATGCCAAACGCTACCATCTACTTCCGTAACATGATAGGTGACCGCACGGGTGTAATCCACGTGGGCAGTGGGCAGATAATGGATCTTGACCGTGACGTCATTGATCTGCCATTTAGTGTTCGTGTCTACTTTGACGGTTATCTCGGTCTAGCAGATGCAACAACTGTCCACGGCGTTGACATTTACCTAGCAGGGACTCTGGCGCACATAAGGAATTTGACACTTCACCATGATGGGAAACTGTCGGTGAACTGGCGGGGTCACACGGCTGGGGAGACTGCTGGCAAATGTGTGTTCGACCGGGTGCATGTGCAGTACGGAGGTCACCTTATGCTGGTCACAGACCCAGTTACAGAACCCGGGTTCATGTTCGAGGTGATTGGCTTACACATTGACGGAGGTGGACATTTCGTTGGCACACACATGTACCTGCATGCGGTCAATCTCACAGTGGACGTTGAAGGTCACCTGTCGGCTGATGCCCTGGGATATCGGGTCACTGATGGGTCAGCATACGCTGGCGACGGTGCCACTTTGCGGCGGGGTCTGAATGGGGTCATCAACCCAGGACGTGGCCAGACAACAGCTTCGGGAGCAGGTCATGGCGGAAGTGGAGGACGTGGCAAAGGTAAACGTGTATTAACTATAGTGATATTGAATCACTCATGTCGAACGGTCATGGGTTGTTGTTAATCATATACATGTTATGTTTAAATTGGCTAAGGTCAAAGAGAGTATGCAACTAACCAAATAGTAGTAACTTGCATTGAGTAACGCAATGAGCAAACGCTGATGTTGATTGTGAGTATTTCTAGGTACAAACGTTGAATGTTTATCGATTGATAAATGTTTCATCACCTCTGATTTCTAAACAGTCACTATGCTGATAAAAGTGGAATGACTTAGAATTATTGAATGAGTGTGGATTTTTCAGGAACGTAACCACGAGTAAGTACAGTTGTGCACGCAGTATTAAAATAACAAATAAGTATGTGTGTTGCAGGTGCTTCGAAGGCTGGACTTCCGTACGACAACATCTACGAACCCACGGAGTTCGGCAGTGCGGGCGGCGGTTCACTGGGCGGTCGTGGCGGTGGTCGCATTTGGCTCAATGTCACTGACACATTCCACGTCGACGGCGTTGTGTCGGTGAATGGCGACAGTGGGTCCACTGACGCTAGCAGCCACGTGGTGTCTGGAGGCGGAAGTGGCGGCAGTATTTGGATCCACTGTCAAACTATCGTTGGCTACGGACAGATTCAGGCAAAAGGAGGTAGTGGGTCGTTATACAGCTCCCACGTCGCAGGTGGTGGCGCTGGTGGACGAATTGCTTTGTATTTCCACCAAAATCGGACGTTCTCTGCGTTCCGGTATTTGGCGAGCGGAGGACTTGCCGGGGCCGAGTGTGACGACTGTGAGCCGGGTGGACCAGGAACGGTCTTCATTGTCCACCTCGAGTACAATCACCGAACTCTAATCGTTGACAACGATGGCGCTCCACAGCCTAGAACAACATACGTTGACTGGAAGAACATCGACACAGACGGATGCCGTGCGTGGATTGTGTCCGAACTATCTGGACCACACAAGTACGCGGGAGCCAGTAACAAGTTCCATTTTGAGGAGCTGCAGGTGTACGGAAATGCCCACGTTGCTGTGCTGCCACCTAGGGAGCATAATAATGGCAGTGGGTACATTATCCAGCCACGCTTCACATATGACGAATTCTTCTCCAGTGACCCGTTCAATGCGTCGCTGTTCTTCAAGTACATGATTGGTGATCGCACTGGTAGTGTGCATGTTAATGACAAACAGACGATGGATCTGACGAGGCCGGAGATTGATCTGCCATTTAATGCTTATGTGTATAAAGGTGGATACATCGGTCTAGCACCTGATACGTACGTGCACGGTGTGGAGATCCACCTGAGTGGGACTATCGCCAACGTGAGGAATATCACGCTACACCACGGTGGCCGATTGTGGCTGCGGCACGGAGGACACACCACTGCCGAGCCAGAGAGCATGTACATATTTGAATTTGTGCGCATTCAGGATGCTGGCCTACTTGATGCAATCACTGATGTAATCAGTGAACCAGGAATAACGTTTAGGACTCGAGCGTTATTTGTTGAGGGCGGAGGTAGGTTGAGAGCCACACATCTCACATGGGATTCAGAGAATATCACTGTTGATGCAGGAGGAATAATAACAGCTAACACATTTGGCTACACTAGTCACCATTCACAGAAGGAGCATGGGACTGAGTCACTGCACGGACTTGTTAATCTAGGCATTGGCAAGAGAGTGGGTGCTGGTGGAGGACATGGTGGTTCCGGCGGTCGAATGAAGACGAATAATGGTGCCGGGCAACCATATGGAGACTTATATGAACCATACGTGTTCGGTAGTGCGGGCGGTCCAGGACCAGGGATCATTCCCGGGGGCTCCGGTGGTGGACTACTCTGGCTTAACGTCACAGGATTCATACATATCGATGGCGTTGTGTCCTCTAACGGCGCTGACGGTGGGGCACATGGAGGCGGTGGAGGAAGTGGCGGAAGTATCTGGATGTACTGTCGACTTATTAAAGGCTACGGGAAGATCACTGCTAACGGAGGCCGAGGATCAACCAACTCTTATAATCCTGGCGCTGGTGGCGCTGGTGGACGTGTTGCCATCTATTTCTGGAAGAACGAGACGATGATTGGGTTTGGCTACCACGCTCGTGGAGGTGCTACGGGCAGCATGAGTGATGCAGAAAACGGAGGCGCTGGAACAGCGTTCATCTACCACATGGAGAAAGACCACCGAACTCTTATCATTGACAACGGAGGACTCTCGCCACGGGACAAATTCAATATTATCGAGAGTTACAGTGATCTGGCCTCTGACGGATGTAGAGCTTGGGTCATGCCGCAGTCGGGTCGCCATTACTTCGCGTCACACCTACATTTGTATGACTACAGGTTCGAAGAGTTTCAGATGTATGGGTCAGCCCATTTCGCAATATTGACAGAGCCGGCTGACAAGTATGTGTCCCTTTTCTTTCTCTACATGATTGGAGATCGCACTGGCACAGTTCACCTTGGCAATAACCAGACAATGGATCTACATAGACCAGAAATTGACTTGCCTTTCAGTGTGCGGGCATACGCAGGTTCCTACATTGGGCTTGCCCCTTTCACCATTGTCCATGACATTAATATCTGGATGCATGGAGAAATGGACCACGTCAGAAATATGACTTTACGACAAAATGGAGTGTTCTCGATGGAAAATGGTGGACATACGACAAACGCTGATCCCAATCAGTTTTGGTATAATGTGTTGCGAGTGCAAGATGACGCCACAGTCCAAGCTGTCATAGACCCCGTCCGGGAGCCCGGGATTACATTGACAGTCAACCAGACTATTGACATAGAAGGAGGTGGGACAGTGCTTGGGTCAAAACTTGTGATCAACACAGAGAACCTAACCGTTGATGATGGTGGTAGTTTGCATGCCGACGGCCTGGGGTACCGGACTAGTGATAGTAAGAATAGTGTGGTCAATATTGGTCTTGGAGAGACACACGCTTACGGTTCATCTGGGGCAGGTCACGGGGGCAGCAGTGGACGCGGCGCTGGCACTGACTTGACTGGTCAGCCTTACGGAAAACTGTTCGAGCCAGATATGTTTGGGAGTGCTGGAGGGGGCGGAACAAGCGGAGGACGAGGGGGAGGGATTCTACGAATGAATGTCACCGGTGTGCTTCAGATAGATGGGGAGGTGAGGTCAAATGGAGGTCGTGCCGAAGGAAATACAGGCGGTGGCGGATCTGGGGGAAGTATCTGGATAGAGTGCAACATCTTCCGTGGTACAGGAAAGGTGAAAGCCAACGGTGGCAGTCAGTATTCACCCAGTGGCACAGGCGGTGGTGGTGCAGCCGGCCGCATCGCCATCCACATGTGGGCCAACAGGACGTACTACGGCAACTACGAGGCACACGGAGGAAGTGCCAGCAACGGCGGTGAGCCTGGCGGACCCGGACCCATCTATCTCTATCACAAGTATCACAATCACAGTACGTTGTACATCAACAACAATGATCTGACGAGTGGACACGTTAGCATGGTCAGAGACTATCACCACTTGTCAAGAGACAGTTTCAAAGCGTGGGTCTTGCCAGAGTTAAGTGAACGTATACTAGCATTTGAAGAACTGCAAATATACGGAAATGCTCATTTTGCAATTAGTCCAACATCAGCGGCAGCCGGTGAATCTTTGTACTTCCTTCACATGATTGGTGACAGGACAGGCGTAATTCACGTAGGTCCTAATCAAGTGATGGATCTTGAACGGTCCTTCATTGACACCCCATTCAGTACCTACATCTATGCCGATGGGTATCTTGGTTTAGCACCCAACACTGAACTACAACACGTCTTTGTTCATGTGGAGGGTGTTCTTGGTTTGATAGTCAATTTGACTTTGGTTCACGGTGGAGAACTTCGTCTCTTCCAGACAGGATCAACAGATCATCTGCCCAGACTAAATTACCGCATAAATGGCACAACAGTTATCAAGGCTGGCTCAAAGATAAATGCTTCGGAGCCATTTGCGCATGCAGACCAATATAAGCTACATTTCGGTCACTTAATTGTGGAAGGAGGCGGAGAGGTCTACGGAAAGAACCTTCACATACAATCCAACGTGGTACTCGTGGATGATGGTGGATACATTGACGTCAGCGACGGAGGTTATTTGTCCGAACAAGGCTCAGGTATGTGATTTATTGTGTGTATGTGTGTGTGTGTGTGTGTGTGTGTGTGTGTGTGTGTGTGTGTGTGTGTGTGTGTGTGTGTGTGTGTGTGTGTGTGTGTGGGTGGGTGTGGGTGTGGGTGTGTGTGGGTGTGGGTGTGTGTGGGTGTGGGTGTGGGTGTGTGTGTGTTTGTGTGTGTTCCACTTTGAAGTTGGAGAGGCACTAGACTCTTCTATGTGATGGATCGTATCAAGCACAAATGATTACGGCCATGCTACGTCGTAGACTTGTTTGCACTAAGAAATACATATATACTGAGAAATGCATACAATTATGGATAACCAGTGGCGAAACGTGGCATTACCTTTAAGTCTAATTGTGCAGATCTATTTAAACATATGCAAAATAGCAGAACGTTTGTCTTACATTTTAGGTGCATCGCATATAAAACAATTCTTTTGTTTTCTTCAATAAGTATCAATATCTCAACAATTTTAGTTTCTTTTCTGGAAATAATTAGTTTGATTTGTCATTCATTTTATACTGAATGTACATTTATACTATCAACAAATTGTTTGGGTTCCCTTTAATAAGTAGCAGCAACTCGATAAGTTTCTTGTTTCTTCAGCGCCCGGAGTACCACATCGTTTGGGAAGCTCTGGAGCATCCCACGGCGGTATCGGAGGGCGGGGCGGCTGTGGACCCGGCTACGTGTCCTGTCGTCTCGTGCGTAATTCACCCTACGGCAACATCCACGACCCAGTCATGTATGGGAGTGGAGGAGGTGGCGCGCTTGGGGGCATCGGCGGTGGGATTTTACGGCTGGACGTGTTGAACTTACTTGTCGTGGATGGATACATCCGTGCAAACAGTCTCGATCTGGCCGGTGATAGGGCTGGAGGCAGCGGCGGAAGCGGAGGTAGCATCTACATTCGGGCTGGAAACTTCACAGGTTTGTCGAATAGTTGTAAATGTGAAGTTATCGTAACAATTATAATGCTTAAGTAATCAATATTGAAGATATTCCTGTTTTGTTAAGGATGTTATATTTGCGAACAAATGTAGATGCTGCGTATTCATCAATACTTGGGAATATTGTTGATTATTATAAATAGAAACGAAAACAAATAGTGTATAAATGTATGTATGCACAGTTATGTTTGGGGAGAAAAGACAATCACCGCGCTAAAAGGTTTGACTGCGATCCCTGAAGTCCCATCCATAACAAATTATGCAGATAAACTTACGTCTATGCCAATGGTACAAACAAATTAAATCTTTGAAATGTTACCTAACTTCAAATTATTAGCACTTAAATCTAACCAAAGTGATAATGAAAACTGGATACAAACCAAATCTCAAATGCCCAACATTTAATCCCATCCCAACTCACAAAATAGTAATCACCACTAATTACACAATAACATTTATCTTAGCACCAATGAACGTTTCAAACATATACGTTTCTTGAAGCCAACATATTTTTTTGAGAACTGCTATCATTTCTAACTTTGCACTGTATTAGAAAGACTGACGTATCAAGTTACCGCACACTTTCCCGAAAGACCGACTGTATTGCTTTCTGGCATCTAACGCCATGTATAACTATTGAATATTATTGCACATTGAGATAAAAGTCATTTCTGCTGTCCATTCCACACATTGTTGTCTGGCGTAGTAAGCGTATACAGTGATGCCAAAGTAGACATTCAAAAGCGCGTGTTCCTCTGTCATGTTGGGTTTGGTACTCGTGTCACATTGAGTATGCTGGGTGTTTGTCACAGGCGGTCACACAGGGGCCATCCAGGCGACGGGAGGGGCAGGTCAACTAGGCAGTGGCCGGGGTGCCAGTGGCAGTGGGGCTGGTGGTCGCGTCGCTCTCTACCACTCGACAGTCGACCAGCATCCTCCGTACCGTGGTCGGTACGACACACAGGGCGGACCTGTTGGGACCAATGCTGAGGCTGGGGCATCAGGCACAGTGTTCATTCACCACGAGACCACCAACCGGAAGACGCTGAGGGTGGACAACAGAGGTCGTGCACCCAAGGTTGGTGGATTTAAAATAATCGTACACATCCAGTAATGATGTTTAATTATATTAAGTAAAGAATAGAACTAGCCATGATGCCATTCCGTGAAGTCTTCGCTAGGTAGTACGGCTGTATGGCTGCCTTTTGTATAAAAAGAACGAACCGACTTGCTAATAATCGTGATGTTTGCTAAATACTACATACTGTATAATAATAATAATGTTTATTTTACATAGCGCATGTACCTATAGCGTCACAGCGCTTTATACGTTACTTTCGTTAAAACTACAAAATAAATAGTATGATTGTGCATATTGATTACCGCGAATTAGACCATTGTGAAACAACCTCCCTCCTTTTTTCAGCCGGGCTTGGGACCGGCCATGACAGATTTCATGACAGGTTACTCACCATTATCGTGTTGCAGGTTGAAACAGCAGCGATCCATAACAGTGGAACCCGACTTGATCTCACGATACCGTCTCCAACGCGTGCCAACAGTTTCACAAAGAATGGCATAAGTGTGACGTCCACCTGTGCTCCGTACAGCAGACATTATACACCGTCCTCACACTACCTCCTGCCCTACCTGTTTGATCACACCTTCGGATCTGCTGCTGATGAATTTTTCCGCTCAAATGCATATCAAGGCAGTTGTCAGATTTCCATAGAGTTGAATCAGACCTACTTTGTCAACAATGTACGAATATTTCCCACGGCCAGTGCCCGCACCAGGCTTAAGGTGGGTGCTCTTGAAATGTGTACTTGATCTTTATCAAGCGATTTATCAGGTCATTACTATTAGATACATGTGAAGTAATGTAGGATTATGTTGTTTGGCAAACTACTAGTTATGGCACAGTTATCACGATATTTACGCAAGTGTCTAATCCAAACAATGTCTTTATAATCAATGATCGCGCATAATGCCGTCATGGTGTTATCTGGTATATTAACAGTGCAGTGGTATCCCAAATACAATGCAACAACATGATTTAGCAGTCGTTTCTTTAACTGTGTGTATGCCTTTCATTCCGTGTAGTCGGCTATATGATATAAAATACATTTTGAATTATTGTCATCGTCTGCAAGTTAACTTGCATCATATTCATAATTACTAGGAACATACAGGTTCGTTTGACCATCTGGATTACTGAACCTTGCATGCAGGTAACTGCTCACAATCAGGCGCAGCAAGTGATCCCAGTGACAAACAATTTCATCGAACCAGCTACAATGATACACCAAGGATCGTATATTGAACTGCCAGTTATGAGAGAAACCATCAGAAAGATCGACGTTGACTTTGCACCTATCACATCGTCGAATTCATACGCAGCGCTGTCAGAGATTGAGATATACGTTGGCGGGAAAGAAGTTTACAGCAGGTTTGTGTATCTGCCGTTTACACAATTCGGAAATCTCGTCTTGTATCCACTTATCTGTAGTTACAAACTATCTATGGCAGACAGCTGACCGAACGATGAAATCACATTAAAATATCGTACTTGAAGCCTCCGTCTTTTATGCAAAATGCGAATATGTGTGGCAAAAATCCTTACTTGCGGATAACTTACCTCAATTTGCGAACCGCTGTTTTACACGTTATTTGTGTTATATTGTTTGTTTTTAATATACAGCGTAGATCAGCTTTCGTAATGAGCATTTCAACTACGTGTAGCTATCCGTAAATTAATTTTCTTCTTCGTCCTGTTTTCATCATGACTTTCAGAGGATAAACGCGGTAAGTTCTGGGAACAATTTCACTGACATTGTTAATAACCCTGAAAACTAATTTTTAACTTTAAAATCAATATCAGTGATCTTGAACACATAAACTGTCAACACCGTGACGCACCAGCGGAACGTTGTTACTGGTGTATCATGGTAATAGTTTCCTCGGTAATATTGAAATGGTTATTGGCGTTTAAAAAATACTAATATAACTTAGCGAATTTTGTGTAATGATCAATTTCCCTTAAAGGAACATGCAACCATAGTGATGAAAATGCGTTAAAATCCTCCCAATTCCCACATACCATTCATGATAGAATATTGTAACACATACAATTTTTTGTTTAATTTTGTAAGAATGTTATACATCATAACATTAATCTTGAAACGTGCATTTTCACTGACCATGGGCGCTGCCATTGTTGCCCATTTCACGGGGAACTCGCGAAGATTAACGCGATAGAATGCGTGAGTGTGACGTAGGCGGTCCACCACCTCAGCGATATAGGCGCAGCGTAATATGTAAACACTAGCATAGCGACATGAATCGAGTTGTTTTATGAGTCTTGTGATAATGAAATGCTTGAATATCAAGCATACGGATGTCAAAAGAAGGCAGGAGAAGAGTCCGTGAAAGGAAAGAGATTTGTCCAAATGTCAATAAATTATCTACGAAGCCCGCCGTCGAAGGGCGAGTTGGCGATCAAATGGCTCCACAATATAGGTACGAGTCATACAGTGGAAACATTCAATTTCAACCGGAAAATGGTTTGTCAGGACCATGTCACCGTTTATATGGAACACAGGTTGCCCGGATTGGGTGAAAGACGACTGTTGAACGAAGCTACTGTCCCCACTGAATTTGTGCACAGAACGAAAAGTTCGGGGCCGAAGCGAAGGGTCGGTGTTGCACGCGAAGAAGGGTCTCGCAAAAGGGACGAACTTAATGTATGCAAATACTAGGGGTACTAAAATATCATTCAATGTATTTCCTTTATTATAATAAAAATCAATGATTAGTAAAATATTCATTGCGCGACGGTCGACTGGAATAATTAGTTGGATAAACGATTTGTTTACATATGAAAGTGGGCGATAATAAAAGTTATTAAGCTCCGTCGAACCAACCAAGTCCAAAATGGATTGCGCGATTTCCTTTGTTGCAGTCTCTACTTGAGCATCATTATTCTTTGTCATATTCTTTATGAATGTTTATATTATAAGGGACGGCGTTTTTTTTTTATAGCTAACGCTCTGTAACTAATTAAATGGATGAATACATCTCAGACTCAGTGGGTACGTGAAGAATTCGTTTTGTTTTGCCCACCCGAGGCGCTAGCGGTGGTGGATCTGTGACGTCACATGACCACAGGCGAAATATCCAAAATGTCAGCCTCCAGGGAGGTTCACTAATTATCCTTAAAAGTTAACAAATCATTTCAGAAAAAATAACAAAATATGGGATATGATTCAATGAACATTGTTTAATGGTTTAAGCAATTTTTACTTTTTGGGTTGCATGTTCCTTTAAGAGTTGTTTATCTAAACAAAACGGTTCTCTGATCTATAAAATATAATAAAGTTACATATACTGGATACTGGATTTAAATGCAGCCAGACTGCCCAAACTAGCAATATGTTGATAGAAAATTATTCTAATTTCGAATGGTAATGTAACATCTAATTCATCTATGTGCTTCATAATGTTAAGTATCATTGAATTATACTTGCTGTAATCGGTTTTCAATTTTTTAGATATGAACATCGAGAGTTAGCGCCAGCATCGACATGGATTGAGTCGGCTTCAGGGAAGACCAGCTATGACTTTGATGAGTTGTATTTACTAGGTGGAGCACATTTAGCTATGGTGCCTCCAACCTTGCAGACTCCTGTACACGTGAATGTCGGGCGCCTCGTGGGAGATAAGACAGGTGAGATCATTAAGATACCAGATCATTACTAAAATACCACATTAGGCAATTGACAGTCGTGTTCATATTAGACTATCCAATGTTGTTGAGAACTATAATTTATTACTCTAGTCCTTCTTCATGTCAACGTTTTAATTTTCATGTCAGCATCGATGTATAAGTGTACATAATAAATGTTAGAGTGCATGGGAAGTAATTGTGTTAATGTGCTTCATCATTGTTAGGTTACATGCATGTCGGCTACGCACAGACAGTGATTGTGAACCAGACAGAAGCAGACATTCCATTCAACACGCACGTGTATGAGACCGGACAGATCGAATTCCCGGCCAGAGCATTCTTTCAGAAGACAAAACTGTATTCATCCGGGAAGGTAAGGACGCGTGGATATCCGTGAAACCGCACTGGTAATGACATATAAATTATGACATTTTGTATTACATGGTTTTATTATATTCAGGTTGACACATATTACATTGTATTCTGTGGATTTACAAAAGTTGTTTAATCGGTATAAGCCTAACTAGATACTAAACAGAGTCCAACTTTTAACCAACACTTTGCTCACTCCAATTTAAAGTTCAGATGTCTCCCCCATCAATCAGTATATAACTCTATGGAATTCTCTAGGCACCTCTTTGAAATATTCTAAACATAGTCATTGCTTTAAAAAAACAATACACAGATAATGTTTTGTTAAGTTATTGACAGGTGTTGAATTTATTGGACTTCTCAACTAGTCACTCCATATCTCAACTGGTTTTGGTTAATGAAGATATATTAAATAATATTCAACTACATTAAAATAGTAAGATTATGTTGTAATCAAGCATGCTGCAAAACATGTATTTATTTCTGGTTATAGTATTTATACTTTGTAATTTGTGTTATAAGTGACACACTTCTTGCCCCGTTCAAATTCATAACTAATTATCATTTAAAAGTTACCTTTTTTGTATTGTACTTGTTGTGATTTTTGAAATAAACTCATAATTATTATTGATTCAGGTGATGGGCTTAGAAGACGTGTATGTGTTCGATGGAGGAGAGGTCCATCTCGACTCCAATGCCACCCTTGGCAATGCATCTGCCGAGGTCCGAGAGATCCAGCTTGTGACATTACATGTGCAGGACAGAGGCACCTTTGAGCTTCACACTGTGGACAAGAGTCTTCAGTTTCAGATGTCGACAACAAATATGACGGTCAGTTGCGCTGTAGTGTTTTAATTGACATGGTGTATGCAGATAACCGTGTTTTCTTCACCCGTGTGTTATGGTATCACTTGGAACAGGAAAGGAATATATGAAAACATCACGATGTCAATAATGAAACAAACATGACTCTTTGCAGTAAAGTTTCAGTAAAGTCAAAGAACATTAATAATGATTGGTCCTGTTTTGTTTTATATTATCGCTTGCCTCAATTTTTTTATGCATTTGAGACAAAGATGTATTAAGCACATTTGCAGTTACTTAAATACTACAGTTGAACACAATTCGTTGCTTACTCTTGTCAGAAACCCCATCCAGCTTCAATAATCTAATTCTGATTTCCTTTTGGTCCTTAGCCTAAATGTTAACACCGGAACTGTTCTTTAGAGGAAACGATCATTTGGAATGTTTCTTGTTAGTGTTAGATCTGTCGAAACTGTTGCACAATTCCGTCGTCATTTAAACACGCACCTTTATAATATTGCCACTACATGGCTCTCTGGCGTTTCAGTAAATCTGCTGACAATTGCAATGTTCTTATTGACTCTGAGATTGATAAATCCTTTTGTTTTTGTAATACCTATTACGTTATAATCGTGCGCGTCTGGACACTGTCATGTTAGGTGGAATGCCACAGTTTTTCGCATGATATGGCATGTGTTGTTCACCTTCATTTATGATTATATTTGTAAATGAAATATCCATCTACAATTATAACGATTGTGTTTTGTTGATAGATTTATGGAGGTGGACATTTCAAGTGTAACGCCAAGTTGGATGCTGTCAACAGTCATCTGTTCGCCATCTATTCTGGGGGAGAGCTAAATCTGGACGGTGCGGGATACGATGATGCGGCTGCAGGGTCAGGTTTGGGAAGAGGTAAGACAGAAAGAAGGCAGACAGTCATAACTGGACAATATGGAAGTCTTAGTTGGTTGAAGATTGCCACTAACAGTTTGGTTTCTTGTAACGTATATTCGTGTATCAGTGCCCACAGACACGCACACATAAAAGCATAATTATACGCGCGCATGCACACCCACACACACACGCACGCACGCACGCGCACACACACACACTCGTCTACTTTACATAATAATAATAAACATTATTTATTCACGATAACCTAATTTCTAACGCAACTGTATGTACATACATTAAACAAATGAATACATCTGGTAGACTAATACATATTGTGACGTTAATTTGTCAAACGTAAATTGTCCCGAGTTCATTAGTTGATACAGCCAGTCAGTAACCTCGCCTCTGGTATGTTGACAGGGTCGTCGACTGGAGGCAGTGGCGGAGGGCACGGGGGCAGTGGTGGACGGGGCAGAGGCAATGCTAAAGTCGGTCTCGCCCACGACTCCCTCTACACTCCGACGGACCTTGGGGGATCAGGAGGCTACGGATCACAACGTGGTATGTGATACGACGTGCTCTCCTGTCGTAATGTTACGTGCAACTGACCTATCCACCAGACTATCTGTTGCCTAGCAACAAAGCCAACCAAGTCACCAATATCGCCGCTAAAATGTGTTGCACCTGGAAAATATGTTGTATGTTTCATTGACATTCTGACACGAGGAGTGCATATTTGCAATAAATACAGTCATTAGGTAATGTTCTTCGAACAAAAACTGCTGGGAAGATTTACTTACAGAAATACATTACACTTGTTGGTGTAATGCACATGTGTAAACACTTTTGTCCCGAAGGTTGACGGAGGTCACGCATGTTGGTTAACTGACTGATCGAGTAATTGCGATTTTCCTTGTAGCCGTATAACGATGTTAGTTTATTAAGGACGACTGCGAAGTGTACACAAATAAATTCAAGTACCACGAGTCCTCTCTGACTGTAGATCTACTTTACTTTGGTGACCGTCAACTGCGAAACACAATTGTATACGAAGGAAATGGCGGCAGAGGGGGTGGCTCTGTCAAAATCAACAGCCGCCACGTGCAGATTGATGGGAAGATGTCGGCAAGTGGCATCAGAGCAAACAGTGATCATGAGAAAGAAGCTGGTGAGTGGAGTTTCCACAGACTGTTGTCTGATTATTTCTCCTAAAACATCTGCGATTTGCTGGGAGACATCTTATGCATATATTATTGTTTGAATAGTTATGTAATGTCAACGTATGGATTGTTTGCATGCAATAATTAAGTGGTTCACACATTGCGTTTGTTATTCGTTGTTGACCCATTACTTAGACTGAACACGTATGGTATATATATATATATATATATATATATATATATATATATATATATATATATATATATATATACCCACACCAATCGATGTGGGAATTGCTGTAATTTCACCTACTCTTGTGCATATATGAATTTCTAGTTGATGCCACTGTTTGGTTGTGTATTGTGCGTTAATGGTGATGTATTATGATAAAGCGGCGACAATCTTTATGTTTTTTTTATGGCTGATTACGGTTTTAAAGTAACACAACAACCATGATAAACGTAGATGCCTCATTACCAATACTTGACACTTTCTCCCTCTCTTTCACCATCTCTTGCCCCGTGGCTGTTCCCTCTCTTCGTGTCTCGGTTTCCGTGTACATCTACATATCTAATGTCTCTATGTTTCTTTCTGATTGTGAGCGTGTGTGTATGTTTGTGCGTATGCGTGTGTGTCTGGCTCGCTCTATTTTCTCTGTTTCTTTTCTCCATCTCTCTTTATATGCCTCTTTTTCTCTTTCTCTTTCTCTTTCTCTTTCTCTTTCTCTTTCTCTTTCTCTTTCTCTTTCTCTTTCTCTTTCTCTTTCTATTTCTCTTTCTCTTTCTCTTTCACTCTCCCTCTCCCTCTCTCTCTCTCTCTCTCTCTCTCTATTTGTCTATCCATCCATCCATCCATCCATCCATCCATCCATCCATCCATCCATCCATCCATCCATCCATCCATCCATCCATCCATCCATCCATCCATCCATCCATCTATCATTCTCTCTATCCGTCCGTCCGTCCGTCCGTCCGTCCGTCCGTCCGTCCGTCCGTCCGTCCGTCCGTCCGTCCGTCCGTCCGTCCGTCCGTCCGTCCGTCCGTCCGTCCGTCCGTCCGTCCGTCCGTCCGTCCGTCCGTCCGTCCGTCCGTCCGTCCGTCCGTCCGTCCGTCCGTCCGTCTATCTATCTCATCTTCCTCCCTTGCTAATCAAGTTGTGTTTTTTTCTTCACGACACCAGGTGGCGGAGCTGGAGGCAGTATCTGGGTCATCTGCAGCAATGCCGTTGGCCATGGTGAACTTGTGTCGGTTGGAGGTCAAGGTCACGGCGGAGGCGGTGGAGGTGCTGGAGGTCGCATATCAGTCCAGTGCTCTGACCTGATCAAGTTCAATGTTTCTATGCACGCCCATGGAGGTGAGTGTTATATGTCGTTATTTGAATACTTAGACACGGCAGTAGCTTTGTTATGAATATGAAAAATATGAAAAATGAACAAATAGAAAGTTTGCAATCAAGTTGAAGACATGTGAAACTGAAATATCAGCAGAATGTTTAATAGACGAATGCGTCAACATATCTCCAAAACGGATCAAGCTAATGAAAAAACCAGGTATGATTCCACTATTAACCAACAATTCGACAACTCAATCAGACAATATCAATCAGTGAGTTTGATACAAATTTGATTATTTTAATTCTTGTAAAACTTATTTAATTGTGGTTCCTAATACATACGCCTTGCGTACCAATTATTGTGGGGTTTTTTTATAAGAAAGAAACCATGTAATGGCTGAGTAACTCGAACAATCTAATTCACTCAGGTTCTCTCTTATATGTCCACGTTCTCTAGTGGCGCCCCGCGAGTGTGGAACACGTTTGTTGCTGATATACTGTGTCTACATGTGTGGTGTTCTCGTCACATGTTTCTAGGTCGTAGTGACTACGAAGTTGGCGGCTCAGGCACCATTTACACGGAGGGTGTCACTGGTGTTGAGGGTGATTCCACACGACGGCTAATAATCAACAACAACCACGTAGGCTACCCACATGAAGCCGTGTACAGTGGTGGAGCCCGCAGAAGTATCCTTGGCGGGGTGTACGACGACATCAGTGAAGTGGGCGGTGTCACGTGGTTATACCACCCAAGTCAACAGTACCAGTTTGACGTCGTCACAATCTCTGGTGATGCTCATGTGGCAATCCACAGTGACATGGCGGTGGAGCAAGCGGACGTGAGGATAGGCTACTTGATGGGGGACAGAAGTGGGGTGATTCATGCCGGGGCAAACCAGACATTTGGATACACTGACGTCAACGTCTACCTCCCTGTCAACGTTATGGCATACCGGTATTGACTTTTGTTCTCCTCGTTGGTATTGTGATAATAATATACGGTAGATACTGCTCTCTGTCTCTCTGTCTCTCTGTCTCTGTCTCTGTCTCTCTCTCTCTCTCTCTCTCTCTCTCTCTCTCTCTCTCTCTCTCTCTCTCTCTGTCTCTCTCTGTCTCTCTGTCTCTCTGTCTCTCTGTCTCTCTGTCTCTCTCTCTCTCTCTCTCTCTCTCTCCCCCCGCTCTATCTCTCTGCCTCTGTCTCTGTCTATCTCTCTCTCTCTTTCTGTTTGAGTTTAAAGTCTTGTCATCTGCGTAATGATTAATGGCAGTAATACGCATTTCATTAAACAAACTAACATATTGTTGTCGAAATATTATAAATGGGCAATTAACCTTGAGTCGTAGTAATTTATTCCAGGAATGAAAACTACATTTGGTGCTATCACAAGCAATTATATGCACAACATTACAGTATGTTTGAGTACTGAAGTAGACTTGTTATTTATATATTCATACCTACGTTGTTGTTGATTTGTTTTAACCTAGGTGGAGCCGCACTGAAGTACCAAAACGCATCACGCTGCGCGAAGTCTGGATGCAACAAAATGGCACTGTAGAGGGCGCCAGTGATCTTGCAATCGAGGACAATGGGGCGCTGTACTTGTGGTCATACGCGAGGACGTCAGGTGACCCTGAGGGTGTCTTCCGAGCTGTCAACATCAGTGTGCGACCAGGCGGGAAATTTGAGCCGCTCACAGTTGAAGGTGCAGCCAAGATGGTCCTGAAACTGACCAGGTTCACTGTGAATGCGTTCGGCTACGTGCGCACCAATGATCTGGCTGTCACAACGGAAAACTTCACCATCGATTTGTCAGGTATGTGTCGTTATGAAAATTATGGTATACACATGTTAGCGGGTTATTGTTCTATAAATGGCTGTCACGGCAGAAAACATCACCATCGATTTGTCAGGTAACCATGCTATGCATTAATATGTTGAATATTATAACAACACGTTATTTTATATCCGTAATGTGAACATATTAAAATACTAAGAACGATTTTATATTTGTTGAATGTAATCTTTGTAGTTTGTATATCTATAACGGTTTGTCATGTATGCGTCGTTATGAAACATTATTGCAAACACATGTTAGCGGCTGGGAGCACCTATAATTATTATCAGTAAATTTATATTATATTTTATCAAGCTAGACATGTGTTCACATGTCCTAACACCTCACGAACTTCTTTTAGTATATACAGCTGGTGTACATTGAGTACCTGAACAACGAACACGACGATTCCTCAACAATGTAATTCTGATTGAACAGTAGCAGTAATCATCGTCCGTGATGCACTGGCCATGTCCACAACCGTTTGAAATGACGCTTTGCTCGCTTGGCTGCAGTGTACTAATTGATATATCAAACCGCGCAAGGTGCACAACATTGCAATACGTTGAGTCAGAAACATAACTTGAGACTAGAGAGTTATGTTGCAGATAATGAAGATATGTGGCTTTGTGAGAAAACGTTTGTTCGCTGCACGTATAACGTTTTTCTTGTGTCTTATTTAGAAATAACGTCTCAGACATTCTGTCTACAGTATGATCTATTAAAGGGGTTTTGAGATGCCAACACCTAGTCGCACTTCGCAACAACTGATATGGCGTCTCGTGTTACTTATAACATTTCAAAGAATAAATGACTCAATGTGATTGCAGGGGACGTGCACGCTGATTTCACGGGTCACTCCCCAGCCTCTGGGCCAGGGCGAGGCCTCAGTATGACCGTCCACAGGGGGGCAGGTGGAGGTGGACACGGCGGACGAGGAGGACGTTCTTATGGCGGCTACCACTCGGCTTTTGCACACGGCTCCATGTACACACCACACGACAAGGGCAGCGGAGGCGGAAGTGGCGCCACCAGTGCTCACAAAGGCGGCAGAGGTGGAGGTACGTATATTGGTCATACAGATCAGATAAAATACATATAAAAATGTGTATTAATATTAATTTTAAAATAATATGTTATTGTTTTCTTTGATATATTTTCATCGTTCAAACTGACATTCCTATACCTAAATTCCAGATACACTGCGCTTTCGCACATACACGCAAGCACACACGCACGCACAAACGCACACATATATACACATAAACACACAAATACACATGTTCACCCACAAATACATAGATGCACACATAAACACACATACGCGTACAAACACCACATACACACACACACACACACACACACACACACACACACACACACACACACCGCACCGCACCGCACCGCACCGCACCGCACCGCACCGCACCGCACCGCACCGCACCGCACACGCACACACCCACAGACAGACACACACCGCACCGCACCGCACCGCACCGCACCGCACCGCACCGCACCGCACCGCACCGCACCGCACCGCACCGCACCGCACCGCACCGCACACACACACACACACACACACACTGACGACCGGATGTTTCGTGACCTACAGGAGTGCTGTGGTTGAACGTGACGGAGACTCTACGAGTCGAGGGACGTCTACATGCCAGTGGCGAGGCTGGACAGGGCAGCACTGGAGGCGGTGGTGCTGGGGGAAGTATTCTTGCCTATGTTCACAACTTCGACGGAGAAGGTGAAATAGTAGTCACCGGGGGTAAAGGTAAGATGTCAGCAAAACGCCAAAATAAAATATTACGACGAATGTCTTATCAGGTTACAAGTGGACTGCTGTGGTGCAGTCTGGGAGCATCGCATTTCAGTCGAAAGAATCCAGTTCAGTTCCTGTCCTACCATCTCGACATTAAGTTGGGAGTAGCTAAGTTAGCTGTGAGGGGAAATTCATTCACCCTGCATTGCTCCAGTTCATTCAGCGGTGTTAATGAGTATGTAGCTGTAGGCAGTGAGGATATATATTAAAAAGTATTCTTTGCGCATTAATTGCATCGAGGGTGAATGCATCCAACAGAAGTAACGATAATGTTGCACTGAACAGATCTGGTAGGAAATACGATGGCTGTTGTTTACGGAGTTCTAAGGACTGCCTAGTGCACGTTTTATGGACAAGCCGCTAATACCAGTGTTGATTTCTAATAAATAGGTGAGTTTTCTAAGTTGTAGACTTACTTAGACGTTTGTGTAGGAATAAAGCGCTGTATTTGTTTTCGAATATGTGATATAAATATGTACATGTCTTGCAAATCAAACATTTTGCATATTGCAGGCGGGTCGCCAAATGGCGGTGGTGGAGGTGGAGGTCGTATCGCAGTGTACTACACGGGTGACCACTACTACAACGGTCAGTTGTTGACCCACGGTGGCCGAGGAAACGGACATCACGGTGGCACTGGGACAATGTACTTGGCTCAAGTCAGAGGCACCGCGGCGGTCAGACG
Source organism: Oasisia sp. SBJ-2009 (assembly GCA_964017155.1). Classification (NCBI taxonomy): domain Eukaryota; kingdom Metazoa; phylum Annelida; class Polychaeta; order Sabellida; family Siboglinidae; genus Oasisia; species Oasisia sp. SBJ-2009. The sequence continues at coordinate 23,895,500 of OZ024860.1, read as the reverse complement.
CACTCTGACCGTAGACAATGCACGTTTGACCAGCAGTGAACGAATTGCAGAAGTTGAGAGGCTAGACCTGGCAGGCAATGTCGTGTCAGCAAATAGCATGTCATTTACGACTTACGGTGGACTTCGTTTCACTACCAACGGCACTGTATTCTGCTATGACTGTGTATATTATAACCATCATCGGTACCAGTCATTCTTCTTTATACGTTCCGGAGTAAATAAACCTGACGAATATTACCGAAGTACGAAGAACCAGGCTACCATCGAAGTCGAGCTACCATTTCTAACTTACATCGACCACGTCGACGTGTACCCTCACTGCGAGGAGTGAGTTCGCTTTATATTATCCAAACACATCCACCATGTGCTTTGATACCACGCGGTTTACCATTTGGTGGTCAATCAAATGTTCATATATATACATATATATATATATATATATTCTCAAAAAAAATTGGTATATTTCTCCCCAACTTTTTATTTAATGCATACCCTTTTATATACGTTTTGGTTATTTATATCTTTGTCCAACACATTGATTGCCACAAGCACGCATACTAACACATTTCCCCGTGATAGCAAAACGCAACATTCAAATGGAGCTGCACGCTACTTTGGAGTATGTTATCACAATGATAATGATTACTCCATGCAATAAATTCAATCTACACTCAACCGTCTTATACATATTGTACGGTCAACTGTTTCGTTGGCCTTCTTTCTCTCTTCTGTCAAGTGTCCTGTTACTACCACTACTACTAACTTGTAGACGCTCCGCACGCTAACACATATCATGCGCAATGTCAATATAGAACACTCGGTACCCTGCACATTTTGACGCGCAAGTGACTTTTACAGGAACACAACAATTGCCTGCACATTCTTTGTTCTTTTGTTGCAGTTCGCTCGATACATCGTTCCGAGTGCGAAGTACAAATGAGTCTCACGACGAGGAGACTCACACAGACGACTACGTAATTACAACAGGATGTAGTTACGCATGGGGAAACCACAGATGGAAGATGTCTGTTAGCATCAAGAGGAACGTCAACAAGGTACGGTTTAACGTGAAGCAGGTGACATCATTTTTGTTTACATTTCCCCGTTGTATTTGAAGACGTGTAGCCGTTTTAATGTCAAATATCGTTGGGTTTTACATTTTGTTTCACAATTTGTCGTTGAAATAAGTGGTTCAGGCAATGATAATGACACTAATGATCAGCAAACTTAGTGATACATTTAACCATTCTTCTTATTCATAATTGGTTTTCTGAAGGTTTTGGCAATAGTTTTTAACATGACAACTTTGAAATGACACAACTAAACATGGATCACCATAATGTGGCAGCTTACCGTTTATGTGTATTGCTGATTGTAATATTATAAACTAATTATTTTATATAAAAAAACATCGTGTTTTCATTACGTTAGGTACACATGTTGTCGTATTTCCCACTTACGTAAACGTTTGCAAGCACATCAGCTTGAACAGTTACATTAGCATTAGAGTAAGCAGCCTAAGTACAGCAGTACTTGTACTCACGTCGAGGTTGATATAACGGTTTAACCAGACGAGGCTATTAATTAATAACTTAGTTTTGTTGAATTACGTACAATGGCTTAGTGGAAGTTCGTTTTTTTTTTCTTGTTTGGCTGTTTAGGTGTGGATTGACTTGTCTGCCGTACACAGTGATGTAGCACTGTCACAGATAGAAATATTTGTGGCAGAAGATCCCAGCAGCCAGCGTCAGACACCTTACGACAACTCTAAGGGGTCTGGGTGGATTGTCACTGAGCAAGAGGATGTCAAGTTACTCCAATTTGACGAGGTGTGTTTCTTAGAATCCACGTACAATTTGCTTAGCCCACGTGATTAATGTGTTTAACTTCTTACAGAGCACATTATCAAGTCCTCATAGCAATTCATAGTGTTTGACATGTTTTTCTTTATCACAGCCACCTCGCCTACCTAAATTACTTCCACTTCTCTGTGTCAGGTGTTTATTCGCTTCCTCTTTTTATGCAAGTTGCCTGCATAAATGCGTTGTTATGTGTCATGTTATACTGTATGGTTTTGTTTTGTCGGCAGTTGCATGTCCTGGGCGGCGCAGCACTGAGCATGACCGGAAGTGACGCACACCTGAAGACAGCAGCTGTATTTGGTGACAACTCTGGCCGTGTGACAGTAAGGAGAGATCAGACGTACAACGTGACAGAAAAACGTGTGTTGTTGCCACACGCTCTGTTGGCGCAGCGACAGTCAACTGTCAATCTGCCTCCAAAGCTGACCTGCAGGTCACTTGACGTCATCCTTAAAGGTGCCAGTGCAACTCTATGTATTGCATAAGTCAGTGTCACTTACGTCATCGTCACATTCATTAACCATCTCCCAAAATGGTATGAAATCGTAAGCAATAACACACTGTTGCAGCTGAAGGTTTTAAAATCACACGCACACGCACACGCACACGCGCACGCGCACGCGCACGCGCACGCGCACGCACACGCACACACACACACACACACACACACACACACACACACACACACACACACATATGTATTATATATAGGAGTCGTATACGCAAATGCAAAACACTACGTCACACTATCACGCAATGTACCTTGATCAATTAATATTTGTAAATGTATATTGTTAACTGTAAAGACAATGTTTCGTACGTGATGTTGTTGCAGGTTATTTGTCACCGATGGACGATTTGACGGTCAGTGGCTACTGCTATATGACCATTGACCACCACACTCCAACGGTCAACCACATCACGACTTTGGATGTAAAGTCATTTGCAAAGCTCATGGTGACAACGCATCAGGAAGCCACGACGACGCTGGAGGGTGACACTCTGGATGTCCGTAGCGGAGCTCTGGTTAGAATTTTACAATTATAATCAGTGTTGTACTTTAACGTTGATCGACATCATTATGATAACATACGGAAATCACCAAAACGTATATAAAAGGGTACGCGTAAATAAACAGTTGGGGAGAAATGTACAATTCTTTTCAAAATATATATTATATAATATTCTCAACAAACATTGATATATATATATATATATATATATATATATATATATATATATATATATATACTAGTTTCTTTCCGACGTATCACGTCCTTTACTGTGTTCCAGGTGTTCTCCAATGACCTGTCACTTCGGTACAAAAACATCAGCGTTGAGCCTTACGGAGAGATGACAGTTGACGAAGGGGTGCCGGAGGCTGAGGCTACAACAGGTGATAGTTTGAAAAGATGGATATAACAGTGATGTTCCATCGATATCCCATTGACACTATGGTCATTGCAAATACTGTTGTTGTTGTTGTTGTTATAACTATTTTAATTCCGCAGTTCTTACCCAACGTCTGCTGATTGTTTGCTACGTCTTTACTCCACACAAGTATATAATACGTATGCTTTTCTTTTCACTTAATATCTGTATGTGACGCCGTGCATATTTGTTGTGTTCTCATAGGTGAAGGTACCGGACATGGAGGTAGTCCAGGCAATGGGTGCTCTGGTGGAGGTCACGGGGGTGGAGGAGGTAGGGGTGCGAACCAAATACGATCCGGTGCACCCTTTGGCTCCTACCTGCAACCAAAATCATTCGGGTGTGACGGAGGAAAGAACACCTTCCCCTATGTAAGTGGCGCTGGCGGCGGTCGACTCTCAATCGAGGCGTCTGATTGGCTGACGATTGATGGCCGTGTTTCTGCGAGTGGAGGACGTGGCCGGTCGCCACATTCTGGAGGCGGCAGTGGAGGGAGTGTGTTCGTCCGGACCAGACACATCACAGGCGCTGGCGTCGTAGAGGCTTCAGGCGGTGATGGTGACAGTAGAGGCGGCGGCGGCAGTGCAGGACGTGTAGCGCTTTATTACGTCTACGACTTCTTTGTCGGTAAGTTGTTACCACAAGTATTTAGCAAAGATGTATGTTCTTTTCTGGTGATAAAATATGACTATTTTTTAACTTGAATAGTTCCATTCAAAACGAAATTAGTACACAAAAAGAGAGCTACTGGTCAAAATGGGTAAATGATCATAGAAACTGTATGCATGCAAAACGGATTTTGTAACACTTCTGCAGTTATACTGACTATTTTCTTATTACTGTTTGAACATTCCCGAATTATTTACTTTAATATGGTGTGCAACACACCAGTTAAATACAAAATGGCCGATTTTGTTAGTATGGTACAACCGTAGATGAAAAGGACTTATGTAAAGTGATATGCAGATTACTGAGACAGAAGTGAGATATCTAAATGATGTCTATTTCTTGTGTTGATTAAGACAACATATATTCATATAATAGGTACGCTAAGTGACTTTTCACTTCAAGTCAGCCACACAAGATGTGTCGTAAAATAAAAAAAATAGCAAGTAATAAAGTAAATAACAAATGCTAGATATAGTGCTGCACTGAGGAACAATCAAGTTTATCTTATAATAATGTAGGCATTATGTTGATGTGTTGCACACACAACACGGATAATTCAAGCGACAGAGTAAATAAACTAAACTGGTATTCATATTGTAATTATATTAATTTATTAGGCGTTATTGGATGTGTCTGGTATATGCACAATGCTCTTTTACACAATTTATTTAAAACAAAAATGGTTCGTAATTACACAAAATGTGTTGTAGTATATAATATGTCATACATATTGTTGTGTGAATGTGACAGGAGAATACAGGGCAGTAGGAGGACTTCAAGGCGGTGCAGGCAGCGCTGTGGGAGGACCAGGAACAGTCTACATCCACAAATTACCGTCAAACGAGACACTATTTGATGGTACACACGACAGTGCCGTCATCAGCCACGACAGCAACGTGACACGGGAGCTGACAAATCGCACACTCTTTGTTGACAATCGTCGTCGTGCTACTAATATATCGGTGACAGACGCGTACAGTGATCACAGTCGTGCAGGAAGCGTTGCTTGGCTGATACCTGGAGACCTGCCGGACTTCGTGCCGTCGGTGTCGGGTGCAGACTCTAGCGATGTCGTCATTGACTACTTGCAGCTATATGGACGTGCCGAATTCGGTTTTCTCAGCAGGAATTGTCTCGAATGCAGTGTGACTATCAGAGTTGCAAACATTGAAGGTAACATATATGCTGTATAACAATTATATTATTATAGAGCGAACCTCGCGACAACAAGATGCGTAATATACTAACAAGAATAATAACATTTGTAAAGATAACCTTGTTAGAAGGCGCTAAAGGTGCAACATTACAACTTTTGGTTTACATGACCAACCATTGCCAAAAGAAAGCATTGTCAGAATTGCGGCTGCCCAAGGATTATTGGAAACAATTATTGTGAGAAACTGCAATATTACTCGGAACGCGTATTGTACTAAATGATATGCAAAACAATATGAATGTTCCAGAAAATGTAATGCTACACGTTGCCACTTGCATATTTAGATTTCTTTTCTAGGTGTTGCCAATGGTTTGGACTTCCTGGTCTCAATTTACGTGGCAGAACATGTCTTGAACATTTGTAATCTAGTCTTAAGAACGTTATGTAGTAAAGATTGGAAAATATATATTAAACCACCCTGCTCATGTAATTATATTATGAGTCAGCGTCAGTTCACTGTTGTCTGTAAGTATTACTAATTCTTTCTCAGGTGATCGTTCTGGCAAGATACATCTCGGATTCAACCAGAGTCTCTACTTCGTGAAGGGGTACTTGCCTTGCGGCCTTGCAATCTATCGGGGTGCTGAAACAACCCTCCAGGGCGAACTGAGAGCAAATAAGGTCACTGTCCACGTGGAGGGTGTGTTGAAGAATGTGGAAAACATGACTGTCATCAATGGTGGTATGTTTATGTATATATTGTATTCGTTCATGGCGTTCGGGCGGGCTTTCGGGCGGGCGGGCGGGCGGGCGGGCGGGCGGGCGGGCGGGCGGGCGGGCGGGCGGAAGATGACATGGTATGATATGAATATGTTGTCATCCTTCTTAAATTGTGGACCTAATGCTGGTCTCTGTTTTAGGTCGAGTAGAGATCCTCGAGATGATAAATATGCAAGGTCAACGGATTGACCAGATCGACTTTAATGCTATCGACATTCGTAACTTTGGCACACTAGTTGCCCACAATGGACGAGCACAACGCATACTGCAGGGACGCCACCTACGGGTGTATCCAGGGGGTCGTCTCCAAGGCACTAATTTGCTGTTGAATGTCGAAAATGTCACTGTGGATGTGATGGGCGTGATTGAAGCGGATTATCGAGGCCATAATCCTGGAGGTATGTATCATCTCGTCTACGGAACATGACTATTTATAAAGATAAGATAACATTTAGTAAAACCTGGAAAGACTGAACTGAAAAGATTGGTACATATAATTGATAATATGTCAACAAGGTGTGGAATGAGCGCAACAGAATTACTAGGAACAACCAAGGACAGTTTGGAGGGCCATGATGGCTGATGTCTGGAACAGATATGGCACCAAGAAGAAGACGAAGAAGAAGAAGAAAAACAGAAGGAAAGGAAGAGGGATAGTGAGAGGGAGTAGAAGTCCGATACGGAGATCAGACTAAATTAACTAATCGCATGCAAAGAATGAAGCTATCGCATGATTACATATAATATAATCATGAACACAATCTATGTTATTCTGTGTTGCGCATGATCGTGTGTTCAGTTGAAATAGAAATAGCAACAACACCAACCAACTAATTCGCAATATCACTAAAACATTGTAATTGATGTATCTTACAAACAATATAACCTATTTATGATGTACATTTCTATGTTGTTTCTTTTACACACTTTGCATTTCTGATGGGACTATGTACGTTTGACAGAGGGCCCCGCTGCTGGCGTCAGGTGTGGTACATTTGCTACCGGCGGCAGTCACGGCGGAGGATGCGGCTGTGGAGGCAACTCTTTACAGGACGAGCCTCTGGGTTATGGTAGTTTTATCCAACCCAGCAGGTTTGGTAGTGGCGGTGGCGGTGGCGGTGGCGCAGGATCAACGGACACGGGCAAGTGATTTCGTTTCTAAATTAGGCCTTCTGTTTGCTAGCCTCGATTACCCAGGCTCCGTGAAGTGGCAGCACCTCACATCCACTTGGCGAATTGATGCTCTGCAAATGTTGCCTCCACTTCAGGGCTGTCTTACCAAGAACAGGGTAGAAACGTTTATTGGTGCTCAGACTAAGGATGACAGAAAAACTGTTGTTTATGAAGCAGGAATCATGGCATGATTAGCCTTGATTACCCAGGCTCCGTGAGGTATCAACATCTTTAGCTCCTCACACGGATAACATTCAAATGCTGGCTAAGTCCCCAGATTATCTTCTCAGCTCAGCTGAGCGAGAGTCAATCAAGCGAGACAACCTAGTGGTGCGCTTGATTCAGTATGTTATATAATGTTATCTTGTATTTGATGTCACCTGCATACGTTATATAATGTTCTCTTGTATTTGATATTACCTGCCGTTGGAACAGTTATTATGTTATTGGTTAAAGTTACAACACTGTTAGAGTAAACATCGGATAAGTTTAATAAATACCTTATTTGCACCATTTACCTGAAATCGTGCGCCTCATGTCATATATTGTGTTTGTGTGCAAATGATAAAATGTGATGTGGATTGTTAAGTCTTAAAGTCTCACACAATCCTCTTGGCCAAATGAAATGTGATATCTGGGAATTGGAAACTAGTTTTTCTTTGATTTTGATACATGTTTATTTATATGTCTGATACGGTTGGTTAACTATGTCACTCTATAACGTCAACGAAAAATAATATATTCGATTTTGGAATTTTTACATCAGGTGGACGAGGCGGGGGCGTGGTGTATTTGAATATCAGTCACATGTTACACGTGGAGGGACTCGTCAGTGCTGACGGCCAGTCGGGGACAGACAACATAGCGGGCGGTGGCGCCGGCGGTAGTATACATGTACACGCCGCCATTCTTGAAGGTTCCGGAACATTCCAGGTCAGTTAGTAGGCATAGACAATTACACTTTGTTTGGGATCACGCGACACAACAGTGCCCTATGATAGATATCACAGTGACCAAAATTTGCAAGGGATTCAAATTCCACCGAAACGTAGTTGCAGCTGTTATACAGTGTATACCGATGTGAGGGAAGACAATACAACATGATTGATTTAGGCTATAACCAACTGTATATCTATTGTGGAGGTCTGCCAAACAATTACTTTTTCATGTCAAATAATCAAATTGGTAAATTTTTCATTAAAATATTGAGCATTAATTTCATTTTCTTAGCACGCAACTAAGTGAAATATTTGTTGGTTAAAAATTGAAAGAGTCACGCGTCGATTTATTGGTCGGCACAACATTACGTATATTTAATACACTTTGCTGTTGACATCACACTTGTGGAAATGATGATGCAACATCTTAATACGTTAAAGCACTAACACTTCATTGATTAGTTGATTGGGTGTAGTAAACAAATGGTTAGACAAGTCGTTCTATAACAAACATGTCTACTTATGGTTAAAGAACAATGAAAATATGTTTTTTGGAACAAGTAAATTAATTAACAATCGATCGTAATTAATTAGTCAGCTATTCATCGATTTATTTTAATTAATTTATTATTTTAATTATTACATATCTTTACTATTTTATTTATTTATCACATTTGTACTATTTTATTTATTTATTATTATTGCTTATTTATATTTTAATATATATAGTTGTGTGCTAATTTATGTTGGTATTTTAAGGGAACACGATTATCTTTATTAGCATATGCACATATAACCAAAGTAGTATTGTATTAGCGTTTTATTAATTATTATTATTTTAACTAAATTAAGAAGAATCATTGTACAGCGCCCCAGAACAATTATTTAGAAGGGGCGCTATATAAGAAATAAATGCTTCTTCTTCTTCTTCTTATTATTATTATTATTAACAATTTATGTGACATCTTCAGTAAATGTGGTTAAGTTGTTTAACGTTGGGAACAAATTATTGCTACCTTCTTTCCATTAAGTAAGAAGGGAGCATCACTTTTGTGGTGCTCAAATTGAGAATTTTCGCAGCTAGAAACTATTACTGAAGTCAAAATGTAACCAACATGTATATATGATTTGGCTATTTAAAATGTTGGACATTTTACCTTAACATTGTACCAATCAGCAATTAACATGTAGAGACACTAGCGTTTGTCGTAGCAAATGTGCAAATGTAACATTTTACATGTTGGTGGACAACTGAAAACACAGTACGACTTAGTACAAAGAACGAAACTCGTATGAATCACACACACACGCTATTGTTTCCCTAGCATTTGTTAGACATTGCAACATTTATTTTTTGCACCATCAGGTGAACGGTGGTAGTGGCAGTAGCGGAGGTTCCGGCGGTCGTCTGGCTGTGTACTACGGGCGGTCATTCTTCAGTGGTGTCATGTCATCCATTGGCGGTGTCGGAGTACACCTAGATGGCGCTGCTGGGACTGTCTTCCTTAGCAACGTCTCAAGTGGTCTGAATACTTTGAAAGTTTACAACCGGAAGACTTCAACGGTGACTACGACTAAAGCAAATGATAGGATTGATTTCAGAAGGCATTGTTCTATCAACACATTATGTTTCTGATACATAAAGTACACATTTAGTACGATATGTATGTAATATTTTGAATTAGTATAATATCTGAATGGCATATATTTCAACTTAGTGTTTTATAATATTAGTTTTAGTGTTTTATAATATAAAGCAAAACTAATCTTTTTATAATTATCGCGGAACAAAAGTTACTTTTACTATAGTTATTTTTTACAATGTTAACTACTTTGTCAACACTACTGAATACTGAACGGAGTTTTACTTTGTATTTTAGTTTCTAAATAAAGTTTATTATTATTGTTATTATTATGTTAAAACATTACCGTTATATAAGTAAGCGTTGCTGTTTGTAAGTACTGTTTAAATAATTATGCAATTGATGTTTATTGTAGATATGTCTCACAAAGATCACTGTGCCAGAGGAGACAGATGAAAACTATGCGATTGACACACTGGAGTTTGGGGATTACGCACACGTTGGCATATTACCTACCAACAACGCTGACTTGCCAACAGATGGCAGTCGTCGTCTGACTGTTACTCACGTTGATGGGGACCACACAGCCACCATACACGTCGAACCGTTCATGTGGCTTAATATCGAGTTCAACTCTTCAGCAAAGCTGACGTTTCACGTAACTCTCTATAAGGTACGTACCGTAAACACTGTGTTGAGGCTACATTGATCGATGTACAATCCGTTGTGTTGTAAATAGATACGTTGCCAACGTGTTTACATTTGAGCGTACGAAATTGTTTTATATTCAGTTTTACGATACATGATATTGCACGATTTTTCTGTTATCGTCATGGGGAAAATTAACGGTCTTTAAAAAGTGAACCACAGTGTAACATTTAAAATCTAATACAGCATACAAGATACAAAATACAAGATACTTTATTGAAATTATTAAAGGTGAAACGTTGTCTTGTGGTCTATTAATCCTTAAAAAGACATAAAACACACATAAATCGGGCAGACACATAAATAAATACAAGTCATCCCCACACATTCACCCCTCCATCAAATTCATATTTAGTATTGTTTAATACCATTACAGATCACTTGTGAGAGATTTCATATTTAGTCTTGTTTAATACCATTACAGATCACTTGTGAGAGATAATTTATTTCTACATAACATTTGACAAACATTACAATTTTTCATTATACATTCGACAAAGTGTTGTTATATTTCAGAATGGCACAGTCAACCTGCCGTATGACACGTTCTTGAAGGACTGCACTGTCACTCTGTACGGCGGGGTCCTGCGTGGAGTACACACCCTCAGCATCTCCCTTGGCGGCTCGTTCATCGCCTACCCACCGGCGGCGTTAGGCTCTGGCGAACCGAGTCATTTACACTTGGACAGTATCTCCATACTCGATGGAGGAGTGTTCAAATATGAAGGTCGTGCAGAACAAGAAGATGCTGTTGTCATCTCGTTGGATGGCAGTTTGGTCGTACATGGTGGAGGACAGCTGATTGGAAATAAAATCACTGTGAAAGGTACTTGCAAGTTTACTTTCAATTAGTTTCTGTAATTAGTTATTTGTTGACGATGTCCCATGGAGTATATTTTCAGACCAATTACAATTCATCTAAATAAATATAATAAATACTGTAGATTGCTTTTAGAAAGATACGAGGTGGCTTATTTTGACAATAGCATACACAAATCCTGCTGTTTTGTGCATAGATTCATGTGAACAGATGTACAAAAGCAGAACTTGAAATAGTCCAGATCAAAACGTTACCATCAATATCAGCTTTTCTCCCTGTCGAACCTTCTTTGGATCCTTATGTTCTCTTGACGCCTCTTATTCTCAAATTCCCTTCTCTCTCCCTATCGCTCCACCTATCTCCTTTACATCTCACCCTCCCCCGTCTCTCTCCCCTCTGTCTTTCTCTCTCCGGTCATCTGACGTGCACTGTCAGCAGCATTTCAGCAAGTTGTATCCGCTTCAACACTTCATTTTGCCGTCCTCTCAGACTCGCTGGTGGTCCACATGTCACGACCCCCGATTAGATGTATGCAGTTAGGAATGCATGACGATTACTGAGTAAATACAAACCTCCATGTCACAGATCCACACTAATACAGTTTATTTATAAGATTTGTTATACTGTTAGTATTGTCAGTGATATTTAGATTTTTGGTATGTTACAGTTAGCGTTCAATATTGCGTTGTGTTTTTGATCATGTTTAATGTTTGTTTTATATATATATATATATATATATGTAATATATGTAATATATATATATATATATATTATAAATATATATATATATATATATATTCATTAATTCATTCAGAATTGATCCTTACATTAATCTTAGTTGATAATTTCTTTAGTAATATGATAATAATAAATAAATAAATTTGATAATTTGTGTTCATATTTATACCATTGTGTTTATTCAAACGTATATTTTATTTATTTAATTAATTAATTTAATTAAGTGTTTTTTCTCTTACAAACGCACTGTACGGTATTGAATGTAAAGCGCTATGAACAGCATTGGATGTGGCGCTCAACGAAATAATAATAATTATTATTATTACTATTTGTGCTTCAGCAAACAACATACAAATAGACACGGATGGTGAGATAGATGTCACCAGTCGGGGTTATCCCCCGGGCAGAGGGACAGGAGCTGGTGTTGAAGCGTCTGGCCTCTCTGCCGATGAGACTGGAGGTTCTGGAGGATCACACGGAGGTTTGGGAGGCCGTGGGAGCCAAGCTAACTATGCCAACCCAGCATACGACAGTGTCCTTATTCCCCGTCACTTTGGCAGTGGTGGGAACACTCTTTCTCGCTATAATGCTAATTTCAACAGACAGGTAAGTGAACATGCAATCCTCTATAAGGTTAAGACTGGTAAAATAAATATAACGTTTTTAGTTTTAACTATAAATGTTTTTGCTATATTAGAGCAGAACATGTGCTACGCATGCGGCAGTGATAATTGTCTTCGATGTTGCACTGGTGCGTACTTTTATCAATATCGCATTCATAATTACGCTCCTGATCAACATATATAGCCGTTGTGCGCGACACTGTCTGTAGCAATGCAGCAAATGCATATTTAAGAAAAAACGTAATTCAATAATCGGACACAATTGCATACTGATACAAAGCTGATTTGACATTGTGCACATTGGCAATGCATCATGAACTGACCCGTTTCAGCACGGAGGTTACGGCGGAGGAGTGATTCAGTTGGAAGCTGAACAAGACATGCTTATCGATGGCAAAGTGCTGGCTGATGGCTCTGGAGCAACTGAGGCAGGGCTGGGCGGAGGAAGTGGAGGAAGCGTCTATTTGAAGGCTCGCTACTTCTCAGGTTTGTGTGACACAGGAAGTCGTAATAAAGCACAACCTTCAGGAAAGCAACTGTGACTCAGAGGTGGAACATCGGCATCCACTACCAAACAAATTCACGGAACAAGCTATTGTTATTTTATATAATATTAAAAACACAAAAATTAAATGCATATATACGATTTAAACTGATAACGTATTTTGCATTACGTCATATACGTGAAATGTTGTTGTAACGAAATATTTTTTTAACAGATTACTAATTAACAAATAATTAAACACTTAAATATGTATATCTTGTCATCAGTAAACCATGAGACAGTCGTAATGTTCGTACATGTTTTCTTTTCTTCCTGACTGAGTATTTTTTATTTCATATAAATATTGATTATTATTTATGCATTGTTATTATTTATAGCAACCTTCTAACCACGTAACCTATTATATCTAAAAAGCTGTATTCGATCCTTATTCATTGCTCATATACTGTCCAGTACATTGGTCATTTGTAATGTTAAGTTATGTTCCAAGAGGATATGTCTAAGTAGTAGGTGTTCTGTGACTTCTACAAGTACTCTACATCACAGGTCACGTTACACCCGATTATAAAACAATCCTGCATGTTGGTACTTGAGTATTTTGCATCATTTTATCCAGTTCGTCTAAACATACTAATGGTGGCAATCTATGCCAAACATTGATGTGTTATCAAGTCCAATGGTTCTGTAATAGTTGCAGGTGTATTAACACGGCTACTGATAGCTTGAATACAATGCAAATATCATGTTTAGTTACGATAATCTAATGTTCTGGTTGCCCCACAAGTGTTATCTACTTCTGTTGTTGGTAACCTGTTTCAGGCAAGGGAGTTATCACAGCAGACGGCGGCAACGGTCACTGTGCTGGGCAACAAATGTGTACAACCAAGTTCAGCACATCGTTTATGGTGAGTGTCGTGGTAAGATAGGAGCGGGTCATCAAACGTCTCTGCATAATTGCAGGTGGTACAGATATCAGTTTTGAAATGAAAGGATATTTCAATAAATATAGACCAGAGTGAATATAAATACATTCGGTTGCTAGCTCTGCGTGCATGTGTTCAGTTAATTAAAGAGTACAGTAACCACAGAAGGTCATGTAACGAATGTCTGTATTACTAGCAATGCAGTGAGATATATTTACTAAAATTATTATGAAACATAATGGTGGTTTGTTATTGTCATCAATGTGATTTTGCATAATATTTTGAGAGCTATATAATTAATGTAATTTAATTTGTCGAAATGTGCGCCAATATATTCTTTATCTTTATATTTTCATTCCTAGATAAATGGAGGTGGCGGTGGAGGTGGCAGAGTTGCCATCACTGCGAGTGAGTCGTACACATTCCACGGTCAGCACACGGCTTACGGCGGCTGGAGTAGGTCAGAAGAAGGTGGTGCAGGCTCAGTCTACGTGAATGCCACCGACTCAACAAGCCAAACAACGTCGCATCTGTACGTGGAGAACCGTGGCGTCCCGCCATACTCCACCTACCAGACAAATCCTCAACGCGACAGCGCACGGTCGTACATCGCTTCTGATGACGACGCACACCTCTCCTTCGACCATCTGACGATAGGTGGCGCGGCACACCTCACGGCCGCAGCCGGTACTGAAATGGAGATTGGACAGTTGCACGGAGACAAGACAGGATTTCTTCATGTGACATCACATGTTACTGTGGTGCAAGCCGATGATCCATTCCCAACAATCTTTAAGGTTTATAGTGGAGGTCGACTCTCTCTTCCACAGAGTATGTATTATTTTAAACCATGGTTATAATAAAGAAAGTTCTCTCGTTTTGCCAGTGTTTTCACTAGTGACATGTGGATGGCGCAGGGTGACATTATTACATTTAATATACCTCGACAGTGAATGCATGGTTTGTTTATATTCAGATGAGATGTGACAATTAATTTGTTTATAATCAGAAACGACAATGATGTGACTGGGATAGATCAGAAACATATGTCTACATTATGTTTACAGTCAAATGCGACAACGAAGACATCGCGGTAGATAAGCAACGTATATCTATGTTCAGTTAATACTAATGAGTGACAATGAAACTATATACCATGCAGATCAGAAAGGTAATAGTTGTGTTCTGTATATATTCAGATGTGACAATGATGAAACTGGGAGAGGTCTACATTGATGGAGAGTTAGACACTGTAGAACGTCTTATCTTCGGACATAACACGTTCATTCGGCTAGGATATCAGGTAAGGTGATCACAAATGTGCGGGATTGTACTGGCTGTCCATATGAAATAATGTTAATACACTTCCAAACAATTCGTTTTCCTGTCTTGTGTAGCAAGAGGTCACAGTAATAGCATGGTGATGGCAATAGTATTTATGAAGTGTTGTGTGAGTTAAACTATTTTGAGAGGTATTACCTGAAGAAAACACTGTTATACGATCGCTCATGTTGCATAACATTACTGTCTTGATATTGTAAGATAAGATTTACATTATTAGTCCCCAAAAGGGGACATTTAATTGTGTTTATTGCATTTGCGATTATTTGTTGACCATCGATTTTGTGCTAATGTTTTGCCTTGTGTTTTGCTGCAGGGCAGAACAACAAACTTCCCAAGTAAAACGTTGTCGATGACGTCAATGCAGCTGTATGCCGATGGCAAATTGTCATCATTCTACCCATCAGGAAATGATGGTTCCGGTGCTTCTTTGACCATTCACCTTATTAAAGGATTACGAATTCATGCTGGTGGCAAAATTGAGGTGAGAAATATGTTGCGTATTTTCTATGTAAATACCATAGCTAAATGTGTAACTACTATATTTGTCTCAGTGTGTTGTTAGGATTCATGTTAATATACAAATTTAAAACACATTGTAATGTTGGGTCATCCTACAAGTATGTTCACATGAAAATACACTCACATACACCAAACGATTATAATAAAATATACTGCTACTTTTAATAAATAAATACATCAATTTGAGCAATCAAATACAATCGGTCTGGATAAAAATGAAACTTTACAACAGCGATACATAATAATTGATGAGATCTAGTATAAATAAAAAGTAATGTGCAATAACATTATATATAATAAATTACAATAAATGAACTAAGGTATATGTATATATATATATATATATATATATATATATATATATATATATATATATATATATATATATATATATATATATATATATATATACACACACACAAACACACACACACACACACACACACACACACACACACACATACACACACAATTTAATATGGCGTCACATGTGTATACCAAGTCATCCGTATTGTTTCAGGCGAACTGGCTCAGTGTAAATGCCAGTGACGTACAGATCGATGCTGCTGGCGTAGTCACGTCAACAGGCCTTGCCCCAAACCGACATCACGGTGGCATCAACACGGTGATAGGCGGCGGCTCTGGCGGAGGGCACGGGGCAGGAGGAGGAAAGGGAGAGAACCAAGTCATAGTTGGCCAGCCTTACGGCTCTCTGTATCAACCAAAGGAGTTTGGTACAAAGGGAGGGGACGGCACGAAAGCTCCAGTACACGTGGGTGGTACCGGCGGAGGAATCGTGACCCTAGTGGGGACTTCTAGGGTGGAGATTGACGGTGATGTGATCTCTGATGGTGATGATGCACACGGCTCCAGAGGTGGTGGCGGAAGCGGCGGTTCCGTCTACATCAGGACCACTGTCTTCCAGGGACAAGGGAGGGTGTTAGCCAGAGGTGGATCTGTACCAAAGGGTGAACATGACGAAAATAGCGTTGGCGGTGGTGGTGGCGGTGGTCGTATTGCAATTTGGTACGAACAGTTACAGTTCACTGGCTCTGCTGTGGCACATGGCGGCACCAGTGACGTTGAATGTGGCGGAGCTGGAACGATCTTGTGGCGTAATACCACGAAGAAATACAACCGTCTTGTAGTAAACAACTACGACAAATGCACTCCGCTGAATCCAACAGTCGCCTACAGTAATTTGGATGGTCAGCACCGAGGTCGGGACAGCTTCCATACATGGCTCTTTGACCGCGGAGATAACCACAGTCACACGTTTGATGAGGTTGAGTTGTCCGGCAAAGCGCACCTGGCATTATACAGGCAGAACTCTGATGTCTTTAACCAGACACTGTACATAGGCAAGACACTTGGTGACAAAACTGGAATCCTACATATCGGACCACAACAGGTAAGGAACACATTGTGTGTGTGTGTGTGTGCGTGCGTGCGTGCGTGCGTGCGTGCGTGTGGATGTGTGTGGGTGTGTATGCGTGGCGTGTGTATTGTGTCAATGTGCGTATATTTGCGTGTGCGTGCGTGCGCAAGTGCGTGCGTGCAAGGATGCGTACATGTGGTTGTTCCCACATGCATGCGTGCATGTGTGTTTGCATGAACGCACACAGGTATTTGTGAAACTGTAACAGTGCATGCATATGACATATGCAGTGATTTCCCACGTAAAGTATGTACTTTCTTTGCTCCACAGCAACTGACAGCCAGTCTGCCAGCAGAGAGTCCGGAGTTACAGTTTGGTCTGAGCATCTATCGCGACGGCATAGTTAAGATGGACCAACAGTTCGTTGTACGGCACATCACGGTTGACATTGCAGGCATCGTTGCTGGCATGGAAGATCTTATTGTTGGCAAACACGCTCATGTCATCGTCAGGTGGGTTGTTCACTGAATCATTGAAATAACATTTGCACATTTGTTAAGTATATATTAGCATTGCTACAGGAAAACGATTGACAAATATTAAATATAATGTCCTATGTATATAAAATACTAAGTAAAATTTAAGTTTCAACATTTCAACATGCTAGTGATTGAATTGTTGACAATGATGTAGATTGTATTTCTTGCAGAAACTCAGAAGGTGCGCCGTCGTATTCGCTACGATTCAAGAAGCTGGTTGTGGAGGGTGGGGGTAAATTGACGGTGGAGAGCACAGGAAATGGGTCTGTGACCCTCGAGGGTGAAGAGGTGGATGTTCAGAGTGGAGGTGTCATTGAGGGTGATATCGTCACCTTCAAAGTGACAACCTTCACCGTCAGGCAGGCAGCACTGGTGAAATGTCGCTATGAGGTAGGACTGCTCAAAGCGCTTTACACTTTACTTCTCTGACAGACCTGTTCAATCAAACACAATCTCAACTTATCTGGGAAGCATCCAGCCATATGCTACAATTAATGCGCGAAAACCGCTCGAACACATATCCACCACTGTCTGTAGCCAGGTACTCATATATACAGCTGAGTGAACTGGAGCAATTTAGAGTGAAAAACCTTGCCGTAGGTTTTAGCACCGCAGCACCGGGTTACCTTAGTCGAGAGTCCGAAGCTCTACCCGTGAGCCATTGCGCTCTACAATGTTATTCCTTACTGCTATGCAATCATATCAAAATTCAGCAGCGAGACTGATCGCAAGCAAGGCAGCGAAAACACCAGCATATTACTCCGGTACTGATTAAGTTGCACTGGCTTCCGGTTCGCTGGCGTGTCCAGTATAAACTACTAGTACTTGTGTTTTCTGCCTTGCACGAGCTTGCACCCAAATACATTCAAGATCTTGTAACACCATACTCGCCGAACCGTAACCTCCGGTCAGCTGATCAGTGTCTGCTCGTGGTTCCGCGCTACAATCTGGAGGGCTACGGCAGGCGGGCTTTCTGCGGTGTCTGGACCAGCGCTTTGGAACAGTTTGCCAGAAAACATTCGTCAGTCAGACACTTTAGCAAAATACAAGACCCTCCTCAAGACACATTTATTTAAACTAGCGTACTACCAATGAGGAACTGTTCTGTGTGACACTGTCATGATAATGTATTTTATGAATCATTACTTGTATTAGTATTATTTTATAACAAATTTATTATTATTATTTTATATATATGTATTTATTTTAAATATTAATTTCGGTATTATTATTTTATTGTATAATAATTATGTTTTACTTTTTAAATTAATCTTATTTATAAAATTTATATTTACGCAATCTTAGAAACAATATCCTACACCTAGCTATGCACATGTATATATACCATGCTATACAATTTTAGATATCTTTTGTATGATTCTATGTACATTTTATTGTAATGTGTGCACGCGCCTATGAACGGGCTGGTCCCGGAGATATGGCGCTTTATAAATGCTTGTAATAATAATAATAATAATAATCATCGTGCTGTCGGTCGCGAAGCGACAAAGACTGCTTCCATCACTTGACTCTTGCTCTCCATTTGTCTCTCTGCTGTGAGAGTGATGTCCATGAGTCGATCTTTATGTCTCTCATCTTTAGGTTTCTCTTGATGGTATCTTTGAACCGGAGACGAGGGCGCCCTCTCTTTCTCTGACCAGAAGACAGTTGAGAGTAGAGAACCTGCTTCGGTAGCCTGTCTGGTGACATCCTCATGAGGTGTCCAGTCCACCGGAGATTCTTTCTGATCAGAAGATCTTCCATAGATGGCAGCCCTGTTCGTTCTAGTATTTCCTTGTTTGTCACTTTGTCCATCCAGGTTATCCTCATGATCGAACGCAGATGTCGCATCATGAAGGCATGTAGCTTTTTAACCTGTCGTCTGTACACTGTCCAGGCCTCAGCTCCGTATAGGAGGGTGGACAGCACAATTGCACGGTATATCTTGCCTTTAACCCGCATGGACACATGGTGGTTGTTCCAGAGTCTCTGGCGTAGTCGGCCGAAAGATGCACTAGCCTTGGCCATCCTCCTCTGTATTTCGTCGTCAATGCATCCGTCACTTGATATAGTGCTTCCGAGGTAGGTGAATTCTAGAACAGAGTTCAGCTTGTTTCCATCAACCATGATATCCTCCTCTCGGGTTCTTGTAGAGTTGGATTGGTACAGCACCTCGGTCTTCTTGATGTTAATCTTCAGGCCGAACTTCTTTGACGCATCGGAGAAAGCATCCACTATTTTCTGCATCTCTTCAGCAGAGTGTGCAACCAGTGCACTGTCATCTGCGAATAGCAGCTCTCTCATCAGTATCCGAGTAGTCTTGGTCTTTGCTCTGAAGTGTGCGACGTTGAATAGGTCAGCGTTCTGTCTGGACTGTATGTAGATGCCATCCCCCATGTCTCGGAAAGCCTCGTCGAGCATTGCTGATAGGAAGATGGAGAAGAGCGTGGGGGCCAGTACACAACCTTGCTTGACCCCATTTGTGACACTGAACGATTCCGAGACTTCTCCTTCAACACTAACTTTTGCCATCATTCCAGTATGTAGTGCCTCGATCATTGTTGTGAACTTCTCTGGGCAGCCATACTTTCTCAGTAGCTGCCATAGCCCGGTCCTCCCAACTGTATCAAACGCCTTGCTGAAGTCGACAAATACCATGTACAGTGGTCGGTCCTGCTCAATGCACTTTTCTTGTAGTTGTCGGAGACAAAATATCATATCCACGGTGCTCCGGTTACCTCTGAAGCCACATTGTGTCTCCGGAACTACCTCTGGTGTTATGTGAGTAGATAGTCTGTTGAGGAGGATCCTCGCGAAGATCTTGCCTGCTATGGAAAGAAGAGAGATTCCTCTATAGTTCCCACAGTCTGTTCGATCACCTTTCTTGTAGATGGTTACAATGCTTGCATCCTTCCATGCTTGTGGTACAGAACCCACCTCCCAGGCATTGGTGATTAGTTGGTGCAGTCTGCTGAACAGATTTTCTCCTCCGTGCTTCCATACTTCTGCAGGAATTCCATCTCCTCCAGGTGCTTTGCCATCTTTCAGGCCGGCGATTGCTCTAGCCATCTCATCCATAGTTGGAATCTCATCGAGGCTTGTCTTGATAATGCGCTGCGGGATGTTGTCCAGAGCTTCGTGATCTATGTCGCCAGGGACGTTGAGTAGCTTCTGGAAGTGTTCACTCCATCTTGCCACAACTCTCTTGCTGTCAGAGAAGGTCTCCATTCCATCTGATGATTTCAGTTGAACAGATCCCTTCTTTTTGGGACCCCACACTTCCTTCAGCCCATTGTAGAAGCCCTTCATGTTGTTACTGTCAGCAGCTCTCTGCAGCTCCACTGCCTTCCTTTCCCACCAGTCTGACTTCAGTGCACGCGTGTGTTTTTGTAGCAATCTGCAGGCATCTTTGTATGCTGCAGTGGTGGACCTGGTGCTCCTGGTTTGCAACACTCTCTGGTGGGCTTGGTCTCTTCTGTTCATAAGAGTCTGTAGCTCCTGGTCGTTGGGGTCGAACCAGTCCTGGTCTTTTCTGTCTGGCTTGCCAAGATATGTCTTGGCTGTGTTGTACACGACCTGCTGCAGAGCAGCCCATTCCTCATCTGGTGTTGAGTTTTCCTTCTCCTCCCATTGGGCGAGAGCACTGTCTATCTCCTGCTCAAAACTCTCCCTATGGCTGGTGGTACTTAGTTTTGCAATGTTCAGCTTGGTCGGCTTACTTGTCCCTTGCCTGTTGTGCTTTTGTCGTATTCTGAAAGCCACTTTTGACCTCAGCATCTGGTGATCAGTCCAGCAGTTTGCTCCACGCATGACTCGGGTACTGTGGATGTCCATCTTATCCCGACACCTCGTGATGATGAAGTCGATCATATGCCAATGTTTCGAACGAGGATGCATCCAGGTGGTCTTGCGTTCATCCTTCTGCTTGAACATGGTGTTCGTCACTATCAGTTCGAACTCAGAGCACAGAGCCAGTAGAAGCTCGCCATTGGAGTTGCATTTCCCAATCCCATGTTTGCCCATGACCAAGGGCCACTTGTCATTTTCTCTTCCTATCCTCGCATTGAAGTCTCCTATCAGCAGTAGCTTATCTGTACGAGGGATGCCACTGAGCACACTTGCCAGCTGTTTGTAGAAGGCCTCCTTGTTTTCATCTGGGTTTGTCATTGTTGGAGCGTACACGCTGATAATTGTAGCAAAGTTGTCCTTGCTCAGAGGTAGTCTCATCGTCATGATTCTGTCACTTACTGGCCGTGGCATTTCTGTCAGCTTTGTGACGATATCCTTCTTGATAGCAAAGCCCACTCCTGCCTCCCTTCTTTCTCCTTCCGGTTTGCCACTCCAGAAGAAAGAGTATTCCAAGTCGTCGAGACTACCAGACTCTGAGAACCTTGTTTCACATAGGGCGGCGATGTCGATGTTGTATTTGGCAAGTTCCATTGCGACTAGTGCCGTACGTCTTTCTGGTCGGTTAGCTCCATCTCGGTCGAGGAGAGTCCTGACGTTCCATTGTCCAATTGTCAGTAGTTGTCTTCTTTGTCTTCTTCTTCCTAGCTGATTTTCCACTGTCGACGGAAGATGAGGTCGAGCAGCGCGGTCCTTGGTAACCCGGGCGACGGCCGATCCGGTATGGAGTTTCATACAGTTGTACATTTCATGGAAGCTGCTTGCAAAAAGTGTTGAAGTGCCGCTTGCTTTTGCAAGTTACTAGCGACACTCTCTCGGGGAACAAATAGAGGTCTCACACCGGCAAGAACATGTCAAGACAGGCGCAAACTATTTGTCCCTGCAGTGGCTGGTCGAGAGATGTTGGGAGTTCCATACATCAACCGCCCTTGATGCTGCCACAGTGACATGGTTTTCTGTTTAGGGTTTGCTCCCTTAGCCTTCGGTTCTGACAAGAACCTGTACCACAAGGCAGTGGTTTACAACTTTGCATGGCAGGGGCGTCAAACTCCCTGAGTTGTTGCAGTACCTGGGGTACTGCAACACCTGCATACCAATAATAATAATAATAATAATAATAAAATAATCCACTCTCATTAGTACCGGTTCGTAAATAGTGATACATGTTTCGTGTGGTTTTGAGGGTGCACTTTGAACTAATTTAATAATATGCAACTATTGATGATTATAATTGATGACGTGTTCATAAACCTGTCTACACATATTAAAGCACGAACGCACCAATATGGTGAATCGCATAACGAAAAGTATTTTTTATCAAAAGAGACGTGACCAGATGAACGGTAAAGGAGTTGGCAGTGACGGGGCCGGAGCTGGACACGGGGGTCAAGGGGGTGTCAGCAAGACAAAACAAGGAGGTGGTCTTTATTACGACAGCGTCACACGGCCAGCACTGCCCGGAAGTGGCGCCCTCAATATCAGTGGCGCATTGAAGGCTCACGGTGGTGGAGCGCTCAAGTTTGAAGTGACATCCATTATGCATGTTGACGGTGAGTTAGTTGCCATGGTTATTGTATCAATATGAGAGTAGTCCATAATGTTTGACACAGGTAGACGTTAAACTGCTTATCTTAGTCATAGGAAGATAATTTCATTTAAGAAACTACAGTTTGGTTTTAAAGGTTTGCTTGGCTTTGCCAGTGTGTTCTGTTACATGCACATATGTCTTTCCGTATGCAGGCATCATATCAGCCAATGGTGACGCAGGCACATCGTCAGGTGGCGCTAGTGGTGGCAGTTTATGGATTGAAACAAATGGCTTCCATGGCGCTGGAACTTTACAGGCGAATGGTGGTGCGGGTAGGTACAGCAATCACAGCAGGGAGCATTTTTGGGAATAACGGAAAATTCAGTACTTTTTGGGTATAAACAGTGATACGGAAACTGAAAATGAAGTATTTTAATTGCTTAGGAACATGAATGGAACGGACAGGTGAAAACCATGGAACGGATTTGTGATAAACCACAATAACATAAGCTGATGCGAACATGCAAATAATAATAAATAATTATGGTGCGGGCAAGAATGAAAAATTACTAACTATAATATGAAGACGAAAATATGATGACCACTACTAAAATAAATAGAAATTAACCTAAAGTTGTCAAAAGGTAGATGGATATATTTAGAGCTACGCATCGTTCTAATGTTCGTTTCAGATCAGTGACCTTGACAAGGGTCGTCAAGAGGTTCATTTGTCTTTAAATTATTCATTATAAAAGTTAATATTAACTTTCCAATTTGATAAAGGTCATAGTAATGCGTATTGTGGTTTGTTTAGTAGTGTTTGTGTAAAGTGGTAATCATATCCATTGTCAGTAGTTTGTTGGTAAGAACATGGTTGAAAAACCACTTCCTGTTTAATGTCTGCAGGAAACGACCAAGTTGGAGGTGGCGGAGGGGGCAGAATCTCTGTCCACTATCGCGATAAACAATTCAAGGGTCACTACCAAGCTTATGGAGGCAACTCTCAAGTTGCACCTGGGGGCCCAGGCACTGTCACTGAAGTGAAGACTGGAGCTAATGGTGCGACGTACTTGTTTGTTGATGCCGGGTATTTATACGCTGTTCAGGTGAGCCATTCAGATTACACTAATTGTAGAGTAACAACAGTGACACTTGCCATCGATATAGCCCGTCCTATGTAATAATATAACTTCTTTATGAGTTATGCATACCTACTGAGATATGTTACGTTATTCTGAATTCAATCGTTCTCAGTTGTATGCCTAATTGCATATGCATTCTTCAAAGGTCATGTAAATTTATAGTATGCATAGATATAAAAACTATAGCGAGTAATTTATAATCAGAGAATATGTAATTATTTTCTTTTTTTAATACTATGCATTAGTGTCAATTATAAACATCGTTGTATGGCACTGTGTTATACTTAAGTCGGTTTGACTTCCAATTCCACACGATTCAACGTCCATTCTTATCGAGAAGACAGTCAGTTAACAAGGTTTAACAAGATTGCCACCTAGGGAATCAACTGTAGACAATGAAACCATTTAGCTTGTCGAGAGTCCAACCTATTTATCTACGTGTATCCGGCCCTTCTGAGGTATATGTCTATTTTATGTTTAAATATATAAACACTACTAGCACCTACACAGTCAGCAGATAATATGTTCCATTCATGAAGTGTTATTTGTTAAAATGAGAATTTTCGATTTAATTTAGTGGATACTCTTCCTTCACTAATGTAATTTTATGTACTCTACAGAGGGCATGAAATTAACGGATGTTACATTGGCTATAGCCAATGTCACATCCGGTTAATATAATTAACTAGTGGCACACTAACGGTTTTATACATAAATAAAGTTGTTTATTATACAAACATTCCCTTAATGTATTACTCGAAGTATGTCCATCAGCTTAACGACCAAGATATTTAAATGCATCTGCCTGTCTGACTGCAGGACTTGAACTGGGACCAATTGAAAGAAAAAGACGGCGGAAGGTCTTGGTTGACCTTTGAATCATCCACGTCCACCTTGCATTTTGACGAAGTTCACCTGTTTAACGGAGCCCATCTGGCAATAGTTCCCCCAAAGTCGGACACACACAGTGTCATCTTTGGGAAGTTGGTGGGGAGTGGCGTGTACACTGCAGCACACCTTGGCACACTGGACATTGGTCCTGGAGTAGTGGTCACTATTGTCAAGTCCGATGTCTACCTGGCCGCACATATCAATGTCCACTCCAGAGGCCGAGTCATGCTTCCAAAGACCGTTCAGATGTACCAGACGTCAAACAATATCCAGGGAGCGTTGGGCGGGATGCACACGCTGTCCATTGTCTCTGCCACCGTGGTGCTCGGCAAACAGTCCCCCAACCACACAATAGACAGACTGAAGGTGTTGGCAGGAGGAGAACTACAGATGACAGACACTGCCCAGTTCACGTGGAGTGGGTCTGAGGTGGAGATTGGCGCTGGCGGCCGCATCGTCTGTAGACGGGTCATCTTCCTAGTGGACACACTCACTGTACACGAGGGGGGACGTCTGGACGCTGACGGCCAAGGAGACAAAACGAAAGGTTCGTTCAAAATGTACCTCTGTTGTGCGTTCGTTTTAACGTGCCATTCAACATTACGTAATCTAAACAATATTTATTAAGGTAGTTGCATAGTTATAAATAATGAGAGCAACTGTTTGTTAAATAATATATAGCGTTTAACGTGGTTTTCTTTTCGACTGCCGCGTATACAAACATACATTCACACACTCGAACACACGCACGCACGCACACAAACACACGCACACACGCACGCACACAAGCACGGTCAATACAAGTAATGTTCATTGTTTTGTATAACAGGTATTCCATTGGTATACACGAAGCAGAAAGAATTACTAGATGATATCAAGGACATCATGTCTCTAATTGAGTAAGAACTGGTTGAATGTTATACCCTTATCGTTTTGTGCATGTATGGATGGACGTAGTCAGTATCTGAATAACAAACCAAATGGTTGTACAATGGGCGAACGTGTGTGTGCGTGTGCGTGTGCGTGTGCGTGTGCGTGTGCGTGTGTGCGTGTGTGCGTGTGTGCGTGTGTGTATGTGTTTTTTTGTACTTGAACCATTTGAAACGAAAAATAGTATCACTGCTTTTCAAGACGTTTGCAAAAATATCGCGAACTAATGTGTACATTATACGTCTAAAATTTAGGGGCTAGCAGTTCCCGTGTTTCTGGAGCAAGTCATGGCGGTGAAGGAGGCCTCGGTCGGGGACAGACGCACAGGAACTCCGTGTATGGCTCGCATCTAGAACCGGTACAACTTGGTTCTGGCGTCAACGTTCATGGCGGAGGAGCAATCGAAGTCGACGCCAAAACATCGTTAACAATCAATGGACGAGTGACGGCAAAGTAATTGCACTTACAGTTTGTATACATTTGAAATGTGCAACAATATAGCCTTGTTTAAGAGTTGTTTTTAAAGATGTGCATAACTTGTTATAAATGTGTGCGATTGCAAAGACTAATTGTGACACATCATCTGAAAGGTGCGCCAATGCTTTAATATAGCATGCTATATTAAAGCGATATGAAATGGAAATTGCACCATACACATACCAAGAGCAGCGTAAGAATAAACATGGACACGATGAACGTATGCACGCACACAATTATCCGCTTGTTTTTCAGTGGAAAAAAGGCAGTGAATTCCAACTCTGGCGGGGCGGCAGGCGGGAGTTTGTGGCTGAAAGCCAATATACTAACAGTCACTGGTGAGTTACTATATGAATATTCATACGGATGATTACTGGTTTCGCTGAATGGGTTTAGATGAATGTGGGAAAATGGGAAACGTTAGAACATGAAAGTGTCTTGACATTTCCGCAGTTTTTCTGTGCAATATTCAGAAAAGAAGATATTTAGAATACAAAGGTTCTGTTTACAATTTTATGTCTTGCAGGCCCAACCTTAAATTATGAAAAGTTTACAGTATATTAAACGCAATTTAGCTGTCATGTTAACGTCCTAAGCGTAGCCTTAAGTGAGTAAGAATAGATCCAGCGTGCATGTAAAGAAATACTTATAATCTTCAGATCACATCCATTTGCAATATCTTTACATTTATTTCCAGGACACGTCCTCGCCAGCGGCGGAGATGGACTCGGAAATGGAGGCGGCGGAGGCGGAGGCAGAATTGCTCTTCAGTACAAGACAGGTCACATCGGTGGTGACATCAAAGCTTACGGAGGTCGGGGCGCTGAAACTGGGGCTGCTGGAACAATTTCTCTTGTCGAGGTTGAAGATAAAGATTTTAAGCATTACAAGGTGACCAGACTGTTAATACAAATTGTTCCTTCTCCTTCTCCTTCTCCTTCTCCTTCTCCTTCTCCTTCTCCTTCTCCTTCTCCTTCTCCTTCTCCTTCTCCTTCTCCTTCTCCTTTCTCCTTCTCCTTCTCCTTCTCCTTCTCCTTCTCCTTCTCCTTCTCCTTCTCCTTCTCCTTCTCCTTCTCCTTCTCCTTCTCCTTCTCCTTCTCCTTCTCCTTCTCCTTCTCCTTCTCCTTCTCCTTCTTCTCCTTCCCCTTCCCCTTCACCCTTCCCCTTCCCTTCCCCTTCCCCTTCCCCTTCCCCTTCCCCTTTCCCTTCCCCTTCCCTTCCCTTCCCCTCCCTTCCCCTTCCCTTCCCCTTCCCCTTCCCCTTCCCCTTCCCCTTCCCCTTCCCCTTCCCCTTCCCCTTCCCCTTCCCCTTCCCCTTCCCCTTCCCCTTCCCCTTCCTTCCCCTTCCCCTTCCCCCCTTCCCCTTCCCCTTCCCCTTCCCCTTCCCCTTCCCCTTCCCCTTCCCCTTCCCCTTCCCCTTCCCCTTCCCCTTCCCCTTCC
>OZ024860.1:23822774-23867298 GCA_964017155.1 Oasisia sp. SBJ-2009 | reverse complement strand
AATATATTGTTTGCCGACGGTAATTGCACAGCGCATACACAATTATCGCAACAATTAGCCCAGGAAATCATTGTATACTGTTTATTTCTAATTATGTATAAAATACATACACCCTCAGAATTACCATGAATGTAAGATGCAAAGAAATACAAATTCACGTACATATTTCTTTTAATAGTAATGGCATAACGTTTTTACTTTATTTCTCTAACACGTTGAAACATGTCTAAAAGGAAACGTGTGCTTGCGACAAACCTTTGTATATGAGACAATTGTGAAAATCCTTGTTGTTCCGTGTATATGAAGGCCACTTCGTCATATTGTACAAATGGCGTATTGTTGTCGTAAAAGATATAAACATCTTCGATCCCGTTCATTTAACAAGATTTAACAAGATTGCCACCTAGAGAATCAACTCAAGATGGCAGGTGGACAAGGAAGCCCTTTGGCTTATCGAGAGTCCAACCTATCTATCTAAATATACCCCGCCCTTCTTAGGTACATGTCAATTTTATTTTTGAACATATTAACACTACTAGCACTTACACAATCAGCCGATAATCTGTTCCATTCATTTACTGTTCTTTGTGAAAATGAAAATTTTCTAATATCTAATCTACATTGCTTCTTTGCTAATGTAACTCCATGTCCTCTAGTCCTTCTCTCTTCCTTGACTGACAAAAAAATATTTCTGTCAATATTTTCATACCCATTCAATATTTTAAAAACTTCTATCTGATCTCCTCGCAGTCTCCTGGTTTCTAGTGTTGTTAATCCACATTCTTTTAGACGCATTTCATAACTAATATTCCTGAGTTTTTGTATCATTTTGGTTGCTCTTCTTTGTACTCTTTCTAGTATATCAATATCCTTCTTGCGATATGGCCTCCATGCCTGTATGCAATATTCTAAATGAGGCCTAACTATTGTTTTGTACAGTGGTATTATTAGTTCTTTTTCCTTGTACACTATATTTCGCCTAATTAATCCAAGAATTTGGTTTCCCTTCGCTGCTGCAATTGCACACTGTTCCGATACCTTCATATCAGCACTAATAGTTAACCCTAAGTCTTTTTCCTTTATGGTAGTATTTAGTACAGTATCACCCATTGTATATTGTGCATCTTCATTCCCATGTCCTGTGTGGAGGCACTTACACTTCCCATAATTAAACAGCATTTGCCACTTCTCAGACCATTCGGTCAACTTATTTAGATCATCTTGTAATTGCTGTCTATCTGTATCACTTTTTATTTTTCTGAACACTTTTGTATCATCCGCAAACTTCAACACCTTGCTTGTTATATCATCATCCAAATCATTGATATATATTAAGAACAAAATAGGTCCCAATACTGATCCCTGCGGTACTCCACTCAAAACCGATTTCCAGTTTGAAACCTCCCCATCAACTACTACTCTTTGTCTTCTATCAATAAGCCATTTTTCTATCCAGTTAATCATAACATTGCCTATGCCATGGGCCTTCAGTTTAAGTAGTAATCTTTGATGTGGCACTTTGTCAAAAGCTTTTTTAAAATCTAAGTATATTATATCTACTGGTGATCCCTCATCTACCCACTTTGTGACATCTTCCAAAAAACATAAGATATTTGTTAAGCATGACCTCGCTTTTAGAAACCCATGTTGAGATGGGTTAATCAAGATATTTTTAACAAGAAAATCAACCAAGTGCTCTTTAATTAGTCTTTCTAATAGTTTACAAATCACCGATGTTAAACTCACTGGTCTATAGTTCTCTGACTTGCTTCTTGATCCTTTTTTAAATAATGGTATGATGTTTGCTTCTTTCCATTCTAACGGAACTACTCCTTCCTCTAATGCCAAATTGAACACTGTTGCAAGTGGTGTGCTAATTTGTTCTACAATTTCCAGTAGTAATTTGGGAGGAATCCCATCCACTCCAGGTGACTTATTATCCTTCATGTCCCTTATTTTCTTAGCTACCATTTTTGGTGTTACAATTAGTTGTCCTAAATAGTCTGACTCTCTCCCTTCGAATTTAGTCTCTGGTACTGGTAATGCACTAATATCTTCCCTGGTAAATACCGAACTAAAGTATTCATTTAGGTTTTCTGCCATTAAGAATCCCTCTGTTATTATGTTTCCATCACTATCTTCTAGAGGTCCGACCTTATCCTGAACTTTCTGTTTACTTCGAACATACGCATAAAAACTCTTGCTGTCATGTTTTATATTAAAAGCTAATTTTTGTTCATAGCTTCTCTTTGAATTTCTAATTTCAGCTGCAGATTGGTTAAGTGCTTCTTTGTAAATGGCATAGTCTTCTTCACTTCCATTATGTCTATATGTCTTCCACATCATTTGCTTGTATTTGATTTTTCTAATGGCTTCTTTTGATAAGTTTTTTTTTTTACCGTTTCCCTTGTTTTTTCAAGGGAACAAATTTTTCGACAATGCAGTCAATTTCCCTCTTTAAGATATTCCAACATTCTTTTGCTGTCTTATTCTCCAGTGTGTAATTCCAGTCTATCTTTGCTAAATATTTCCTCATGTCCTTATATCTTCCTTTGTGAAAATTATTCCTGTACCGTATTTTTCGATTCTGTTCTCCTTTTACTTTGATGATAAAATATATCTGGTTGTGATCACTACATCCCAGTGGCTCACATATCCTGACATTATCAATAAATTCCTTCTGTGAGCTCAACACTATGTCCAACACGTTCTCACCCCTTGTTGGTTCTAACACATGTTGAATAAGGAAACTGTCTTTTACTAAATTTAAAAACTTTTGATCTTCACTCCCAGTACTCTGTAGAGATTTCCACTGTATACGCCCATGGTTAAAATCCCCCATAATTATACAGTCCCGTTTACTCACTTCCTTTATAGCGTTTTGTATTTTCTCATTCTCTTCTGTGTTTATGTTTGGACTTCGATAAACTAACCCAACAGTTAACGTTGAGTTTCCTGAAACTATGTTACACCAGACAGCTTCTTCACATTCTGCTTCTTTTTCAAATTTTATTTCGTAAGCCTGGATGGATTCTTTAATATATAAAATAACGCCACCCCCCCTTCTCCCTATTCTATCTTTCCTAAACATGACATATCCTGTCATTCCTAATTCGGCATCTGATATATCGGGGGTGGCCCAAGATTCAGTTATACCTATTATGTGAGGGTCAGTATCTTCTACCATAATGTTTAGTTCATTTCTTTTGTTTACTATGCTCCTTGCATTTAAACAAACACATTTATAACCAAATGTGGTAGAGTTTTCCAGACTGTTCTTTGCCGTTTTCTTTGTGCTGTCTTTATCTGTGCCTCCAGTATTTGGCTTCTCTGTGAATCCCCCCTGCGAATCTAGTTTAAATAACTGAAACGTGTTCCACTGTCCATAGATTGAAGCAAGTTCTCGGAGAAAACTGCTGCGCCCTTTCCGCTTAGATGGAGGCAATCTCTCATATACATATCTTCTTTCCCCACAAAGTATCCCCACAAATCTACAAATCCAACTCCTTCTTCTTCGCACATCTGCTCTACTAGAACGTTGATTGCCATCCTCTTGCAGTTTCTATAGGCTACACCCCTTCCTCCCATCACTGGCAAAATTCCTGAGAGAATAATCTGCTCAACTCTTGTCTTCTTCAGCTTCCCTACCAACTGTCTGTATCTTTGCACTATTCTAGTTGTCCCCTCCTTGTCTGCATTGTTCGTCCCTACATGTACTAATATAGATCCTCCCTGGCCATGCCCCAACACGTTCCCTACCCTTTCTGTCACATTCTCTATCCGAGAGCCCGGAAGACAAACAACAACATCTTCGCCTTTGTTTAAAGTCTTGTCTGTCTTTCTCAAAATTGAGTCGCCCATAAACACCCTTTCTGTTCTCGATGCCCCCTCAATCACTGCCTCAGAGTAGCTCCTCCGTGTTGCATCTAGCTGGTCGTTGACTTTTCTTCCTCCCGCCTTCTCTGTTGTTCCTTTTTTCCCAGCGTCTTTTCGTCCTGTCATCATCCCTGTTATTGACTTCCCTTTCGGCACATTTACTCTCACTTCCTTTCTTCCACTCACCTTTCCTCCGGTCACATGAACTTCTCTCCTCTCCTGTCCCATTGTCCCCCCCCCCCATCTACTGTCACTTTCTCCCCTGTCACCTTCATGCATGCCATGCTTTCTCTTGTTCTTTCTCCATTTGTTTTCCTTGCACTCACCCTCCCTCCTCTCAATCTCCTGTCCTCATCCTTCTTGTGACTGCATTGCTCATTCCGTCCTCTTCCATTGCAGATCATTGTGGATAATAGCGGACGAACCTCAGGTGCCACGACAGCTATGAACGTCGCTGAAAACCCACTACGTGTCGATGAACTCATCCTAGGCGCAAAGACAAATGTCGGCTTCAGTAGCCGTCCCACAATGTTGGTAGCTCACATTGGTTTGCTCAGTGGCAATGTCGATTCGACATTTAGTGTTCCTGAATATACCAACTTGAATTTGGCCACAATGGCCGGGCAGACATCACTCGTTCTACTTCATAAAATGTTCGTGGCCTCAGGAGCATCCGTACACTTGCCAAAGTCAGTCTCCATTGAGGACTCTGGCAGACTTGATGCTCTTGGTATTATCACGGGTGTACGCAACATCAGCATTTCAAATGGTGGAGTTTTCAAACTGGCTCGTCCAGTGTCACTTGGGTCTTCACAAGAAGGTGTCGTTAGTCTGAACGTCCTTCGAGTCGACTATGAAGGCTCACTGGAGCATTCATCAAGAGGCACTGACAGTGGGAAGGTGACGTTGAGTGTGTCAGAGCTGCAGACGGCACCGCAGTTCGCACTTGACACACGTTACTTTGTTGTGTCAACAAATACACAGCAGGTCGAGTTGTATCGCCAGGATTCGCCACTTAACCACACCTGTGTAGCCGACGACGACGGTGACCTCCATCTTTTCCGCAGTCAGTCGTGTTACATTGCAAGTGGTACACACACATTCCGTGACATCATCATTGACAGCGGCGCCGAACTGCGTCTGGAAGGAGATCCATCGGGCGTTGAGTTAACAAAGGTTATATCGGAACTTGTTCACATTCTCCCAGGAGGTGCTGTAACTGGAGCCGCGACGGGATTTGAGAGCAACGGACCTGGAAGCGGACAGACGATGGGAGAGGCGGGGAGTCTGGGAGGACTTGGGGGAAATGTGGAACACACCAGCCGGCTGTACGGAGACATGGGAGAACCAAGACAGTATGGCAGCAATGGGTTCAACGGGGGTCGAGGTGGAGGTCAGCTCGAATTTGTTGTGACTAAATCATTTATCAACAGTGGATCAGTCAACGTGAATGGAGAAGACTCGGACGAGGCAGGAGGCAGCGGGGGTAGTATCTACATCACAGCCGAGGCAGTCACCGGCTCTGGAACCTTCAGTGCAGCCGGTGGTAGAGGCGGTGGAGGAGGCGGCAGAATTGCATTCAAGGTGATGCAGACTTTCGAAGCATCATTCCAAGGAAAGATTTACGTTTCTGGTGGATCCGGTTCACACACAGGAGCGTCAGGTATAGTATATTAAATAATATATAAATTATATATAATTAAATATCGTATATATATTATAAGTATTACACACATATATATGTATGTATATATATGTATATATGTATATATGTATATATATATATATATATATATATGTATATATATACATATACATACATACATACATACATACATACATACATACATACATACATACATACATACATACATACATACATACATACATACATACATACGAAACAAGATTTATTAAATTATTACGGCAACAACCAAAATAGTTTTCATGTCTCGTTAAAATAAAAACACGAGTAGTTTTGTTTATCACGTGGTAAACATTGGCGCTGATTTTACTGAACACCATTACGATAGTTCTATAATACCTTCGGGTCCATAAATTAAACTACTACAATATTACACTGCTTCGAACAAATCCAAGCTGTTTAAGCGTAGGTGGGTATTTGTATAAAAGTAATTTCAAACACATTTTGCAACAGGTAGCTTGAAACGGTATTCTCCGTAATGCAGCCAAAGGTAAGGCCACCGTAGCAGAGTCCCAAATTAGTAAATACCCGAATTAGTTCGATTAGAGTAAAGTAGGATATTAGTCCAATTATTACACTGTTACCTCAATAATCAGGTCATTTCTTACAAATTTCAGGGTCACCTTAACAGTGACGTTCAACTGTGCATAAGTCGAATACGTGTAACACCGATGTACGCCTGTAGAGCACGTGTGACAGTTACTATAGACATTTTAAGTTATTTATGGAGCGGATATTGCATGGTCAGGGTGTGTCTTTCTGTTTTCAGGTACCTTCTTGGTGCAGCAGTATGGGACATCTCATTATGAGAAGACTCTGGTCCTCAACGACCGTAGTCTACGACCTGTCATCTTCCCAACTGGTGTCACCCAGCTTGATAAGCTGCATTTGGAAGGACAAGGAACGCTTGTTGAATTTCCAGGGGACGTAACAATAACGAGTCTGCAGGCAGATGGCAACCACAAATTAACTGTAAAAAATGGGGCAGCGGTGACACTGAAGGCTATGCATGAACACATGCAAGGGATCCAGTGCAGTTTTGTCGTCGAATCAGGAGGGACCCTCAACCTACCACCGAAGCAGCCCGTTTATATGACATCAACGAATCCTGTGTTGGAAGTGAGTGGACTCGTCACTGGTAACGAAATCGTGATTGGCGATAAAGGGAGATTATCCGTGAATGCAGGAGGGGAACTTAAGATGACGAGGATCGAGTTGAAAGACGATGCTACGGCTGAGTTTAAGTCAGGGTCTAAGGTTGGCACTGCCGGAGACAGCCAATTCAAGTTGGACAAGTTTGTTGTTGGTGTGAAGTCTCGCGTCGTATTTGATACTGAGAATGTGGTTATAGATGCGACATTATTTGAGATGAAGTGGCAGTCATCGTGTGTAACGACGTCACCGCTGAAGAATATCACAGTGACATCAGAAGATATCATCATTGGCAGTGACGCCATCATCGACGTGAGCGGGGGAGGACGCGGTGGTTCTCAACAGACTGCTGTTGGTGGTAGTTACGGAGGTCAGGGTGGGGGTGACGATGGAGGTCAAGTATACGGGTCAGTGACCCAGCCAGTGGACTACGGACGAGGTTCATCTGCAGCACGCGGTGGAGGCATTATCACATTGCAAGCAACTAGACATCTCACATTAGATGGAAAAGTAACATCTGATGGCAACAGGAGCGACTCAACCGGAGGAGGCTCGGGGGGAAGTGTCAGGATAGTTGGACAGTCTATGTCTGGACTTGGTCAGATTTCAGCCAATGGAGGCAATGGTGGGGTGAGTGTTGGCGGGGGAAGCGGTGGTAGAGTGGCGATTCAAATATCTGAACCATTGAACAATTTTCAGGGCACGGCATCGGCCTTTGGAGGAAACGGTGCTCAAAGCGGTGCTGCTGGAACAGTGTATAAGGAATCTGTTAATGCCGGGACAACTAGAAGGGATATTGTCATTGACAACAACCATTTAGAAACAACAAGCAAGACCGTTGTGTCTGTTCCATCAGATCCTGTGCGATTAGAACTCGGCCGTGATGCTCTTGTTACATTCGACACAGCCACTGGCGATATATCCTTCGATGACGTCATCGGTGACTATTCTGGTACAGTGCTTGTAACCGCAGGACAGACCATGCGATTGTCAACAACAGCGGGACTGAAGTCGCCGTTCGCTCTTGCGTGTAAGGTGCGTGTGGAGGAGGGAGCTAACATTGCCCTGCCGCAGAAGGTTTTATTCACCGACGCATCTGCTGGCGGCCCACCGAACCTCGAGTTGCGGGGGACACTGTTGAATGTTCGGGAAATGTACGTTGGTGAAAACGCCAGGGTCCTGGTCGCTCCCAAAGCAAACACAGCTTTGAGTTCCAGTGTGGCTGATCCAGTGGGAACTGTGTCGTTCATGCAACTACACGTGACAAGTGGAGGCGTTCTAGAGGTAGGGAAAGACTCTGACGCGCGAACCTCCATCATTGCTACAGATCTCATTCAGGTGCATTACAACGGACAGATTTCTGGCAGAAATCTGGCTATTGAAGCACCTCTAGTAAAGGTCGCGTACAAAGCCATGGTCGATGTAGATTACGGTGGACAAGCCGAAGGTTCTGGTTCAGGACAGCAGGGTTCAGGAGGAAGCTACGGCGGGTGTGGCGGGAAGTCGGCGAATGGCGGGGTGCCATTAGAAAGGGTGATTGGATCCATGTATGAGGCAGACACGTTTGGGGCAATTGGAGGAAATGCTACAAATGGCCCAGGGGGTTCTGGTGGCGGCATCATGAAAGTGACGGCATCAAACAAACTTCGGTTGGATGGCACATTGTCGGCCCAAGGACACAGCGGCGTGAGCGGTGGAGGCGGAGGAAGTGGCGGAAGTGTGCGGGTTGATACGGCTCACGTTGACGGCTCTGGAAGTGTCTCTGTGCGGGGCGGTGATGGAGGCATTGCTGGCGGTGGGGGCGGCGGAGGTGGACGCATTGTACTCAAGGTGACGGGGACGAACTCATTCACCGGGACATTGGTGACACAGGGCGGACACTCCACGACTGGCTGGGTGGGCGGCTCAGGGACTGTCGTCATCAACAAAAAAGTAAAAAATGCTCCATATACATCACTGCACATTGACAACGGAGCACGAAATGTGACAAAGATTGAAGGAACTTATTTAAAACAAGGCGACAACAGTGACGTCACACTGGACGAGCTTCATCTTGATGACAACGTGTATCTTCATGTGATTGACAGCAACACAAAACTGACAGCTCATAGTCTGAGTTGCGTTGGCAGTGCGATCATCCATGTCAGCGACTCCTTGATCTTCACTACGGACACGAGTCTGTCTGCCGTCACCATCCCGTGCAGCTTTGAGATGCAGCAACAGGGGGAGATTCGACTGCCGTCGAAAGTCACCTTTCTTGGCAACAACAATGTGTTTGCAGGTACGTTAAGATTGCTAAATCCGACAAAAGTAATGTTCATAAACAAATTGAAGATTTCTAGTGCTCTGGCTCTCTGTCTCTGTCTCTGTCTCTGTCTCTGTCTCTGTCTCTCTCTCTCTCTCTCTCTCTCTCTCTCTCTCTCTCTCTCTCTCTTTCTCTCTCTCTGTCTCTGTCTCTCTCTCCCTCTCTCTCTCTCTCGATATATATATATATAATGTATATATATATATATATATACATACACACATACATACACATCTCACTTAACGCCTTGAATGCAAGGTTTCTGTCACGTCTGTTTGACGTAATATCATAGTTATCAGTGTCATCATTATTATCGTTATAATGATTACATAACAATTTAATGAATAGCGTTAGCCAATGGTGGTTAAACAACATCTACATTAGCGATCACGTATCGCTTAACACGCTTCAACTTCACAAATGTCTTACTGTATAACGTCGTCCGTGTGAACAGGAAGCTTGGTGAACGTGCGAGACATAGTCATAGCTCCTCATCGACGTGCAGTTTTTTCAACGACCATGCGCACTGGGATTTTCAAAGACGGGAAGCTAACGAAACAGGAGCCAGGCGCCTACCGTTTTGGGTATGTAAATGTTCATATATTTTACTCAGCTTCCCCCACCCCCCACCCCCACACCCAGCTTCTCTCGGCTTCGGTGTCTGTGGGTACAATCGAAAGGGTAAATGAATGTGATGCGATGTTTGGTATGATTTACGAGAATGGTCAACTATGTGTATAATAATAATAATATATATATATATATATATATATATATATATATATATATATGTATCTAATGTATCTATGATAAATTTATACATAACTTTTATAAAATCAATTACACAGATATATATATATATATATATATATATATATATATATATATATATATATATATATATATATATATATATATATACATATATGTGCGTGTATATATATACATATACATATATGTTTGTGTAATTGATTTTATAAAAGTTATGTATAGATTTGTCATAGATACCATTTCCATTCTGCATGTTTTCTTAGTCATGCATTTGGTAAAGTATAATAGTCAGGAACAACAGCAGTCATATTCTTACTTAAAGCTGACAAAACGTCATGTTTGTACTGTATACTCGTCGATAAACATGTCATGCATTTCTGTCAATTTGTTCCTTTATTGAACAGGACAAAGTGTCCATTTTTTTTATGCATGTGTTTTACCCACTGCATGAAATAATGTGTTGCTCGTCAGCTCCTTCACGATCAAGGACCACGCGGAAGTGGAGTTCTTCTCCGACAAGACCCTGGTATTCGGGTCGCTGGAGCTCCACTACAAGGCCGTGTTGATAGGACACTCACTCAGTATCATCAGCAACGACATACAAGTGCACTTCGCTGGTGATATCTCGCTCACTGGCCACGGCAATGGTCCAGGGCAAGGCGAGGGTGCAGGGCAGCCGGTTAGTATGGCGTTATTGCTTTGAAACGCTGGTATGATACGTGCCCACTCTAGCTGGAGTTATACATTCTGTTGTGATACCAACCCATGTTCTGACGACGATTAGTTTTATCAGAATGTAGTATTCGTATATACATACATACACACACTGGCTCATATGTATATATATATATATGCATATATATATATATATATAATACATATATATGCATATATATATATGTGTATATATACATATATACATATATATATATATATATATATATATATATATATATATATATATAAATTCTAATAATAATAATAATAATTGCAATAATAATAACATTATCATTCGTCTGCAGTGTTAAGATACACGGTGTCTATGAATTAACCAGTGTATGTGTTCCTTGTAGAGTGGTCAGTTTGGCAGTGGAGCAGGCCACGGAGCGCCCGGGGGATCACGTTCTGTAGGTGGCGGTGCTTCCTATGGACTCACTCGGTCGCCGTCAGACAGTGGTAGCGGCGGCGGCAATGGAACCAACTCTGTAGGAGGCGCTGGCGGAGGATTCCTGAACATCACCGTCCTGAAGACGTTCATTCTTGAGGGTAACACTCTTCAGCAAACAATAGTTGTAATAATTAATGCAGGGAAGTGTTCTTATGTAGCGCTGTAACCAGTTCACAAATGACTGCTCAAATCGCTTAATTAGCACTTCACACTTCTTTTCAAGTCGGAAACTCTTGTCGGAAAAATGGCTGAGATGAGCTAATGTTATGAAATTCACTTGTATCAGTCAATTATGTATGTGAGAATTATGTATGCGTGCGTGTGTGTGTGTGTGCGCGCACGCGTGCGCGTGTGTGCGTATGTCTATGCGTGTGTGTGTGCGTGCTTGTGTGCGTGCGTGTGTGCGTGCTTGTGTGCGTGCGTGCGTGCGTGCGCATGATCAGGGGTAGTACTTCTGTCTCATTTTTGCCTAGTGCATGTGGATGAAGGAGATAATTAGCTATTATTTGTTAATTGTTATCATGTATAATCGAGTAAACTACTTGTGTCCGTACAGGCACAGTGCATGTGGATGAAGGAGATAATTAGCTATTAGTTGCTAATTGTTATCATGTATAATCGAGTAAACTACATGTGTCCGTACAGGCACAGTGCATGTGGACGGAGGACATGGAACAGGCGCCTTCTCTGGCGGTGGGTCTGGCGGTACGGTTCTGCTAACCGTTGGAAGTTTGAAGGGCCACGGCCGCCTCTCGTGTGACGGTGGTCAAGGCAAGGGGGGCGGCGGAAGTGGCGGACGTCTGCGCCTCTGGCTCGATGACCGGTATGTCATCAACATAACTGCTGGTAATAAATCTGCCAAACAAATTGTAGTTTTAATATATTCAACAATTTTAATAACCCAGTCGTGTACAGTTTGACATCCTGTTTGGTTATAAATAAAAACGAAAAACATAAATGTTCTTGGAAAACATGGTAGATCATTAACTGTAAGCTTTGCGTCTCTTCACGGATGTTTGTCTTCAACACAGCTGCTCACAACCTGTGGTTCATAGTTGCACCATTATTATCACGTTTGTGTCTAAAGCAGTAGTACTTCATATGTTATCTTGTTCTCGTAGTAGTACACACTACTAAGGTACTCAATGTACACTTTTTCATCACATTTGTATGTTAGTGTGTGTGTTTGTGCGTGTGTGCGTGTGTGTGCGCGCGCGCTTGTGCGTGCGTGTGCATGCGTGCATGTTTGTTAATGTATACTTCAATGTGTGGAACACAATGTGTGGAACATGTTCATAATGGGTCTAACCATATGTAGTATAACCTTGCATGTTGTATATACGTTTGCCATGCATTGCAAATGTTATATTTATTAAAAGTGAAGCCGACATCACCGCCTCAACAAATGATCTTTTACAGAAATACAAATATTTCGTTACCCATGTTGTTTGAAATTAAACTTCAAATTAAACCACTAACATTCTTTAAAGTGTTTACATTGAGGCAAATGCTACAGATAAATGCAGCGGTTTAAATAAATTAAGTACATGTTTGTACCACTTCGCGTAGGTTTGGGTTTGCGGGAGACATCACTGCGTTCGGTGGCGACGACGGCACTGGTGATCTCGCCCACTTTAAGGCTGGGCCAGGCACCATTTATATCCAACATGGCCGCAGTCTTAGCCAACCACAGACAAAGCTATGGATCACCGGAAACACGCAACGTTCACAACAAAAACAGACCAACACTGTTATTTCAGGCACTCAAGTGGCTGACTTTGAATATAATGAAGTCAAACTTGCAGGTATGTGAGAAAAAGTACTCAAATCGCGCATTTTATGACATTAATCATACGGTGTGCTTTGTATGCGTCATATTTTGTACAATGAGAAGTATAATACACCGATGATGAATATACATATTTAGGCTTTATACAGTGACATGTTGAGTTGACATCCAATATTAAATTCACCATTAGTAATGTCTGAAACATTATTTACATATCAAATCAAACATAGTAAATATATTTCGTACCACTGTGATTGACATTTGCAGGCCACGCCCACTCCGAGTATATTGGAGACAACACCACTCTGCAGGTGAACGAATTCTTTGGTGACCAGACTGGCTGGATCTATGTACGACTTTCACAGGTGCTAAAGGCTCAAGTTGTTGAGGGTCTCGTAACAAAATATAGAACGAACATTAACATTGACATTGATGAGGGAGCAACACTTCATGTTCCAAAAACGATTGCAGTCGATGGTACGCAGTTACTGGTCAAAGGTCGCATCACCTTCAAGAATCTGATCGTGGAGAGAAATGGAAAAGTCGTGCTGAGTAAAACATCAGCGACAGCCAGCTATACGCAAGGTCATTATCCGTTGACAGTAACCGCTGGTACATATTTGTTGAGTTCCATTGTTTTGAAGTATGGTTCACTGTTCGAATTCAGTGCGGGACTAACACTCACTGTCCAGACAATGATCCTGAAGCGATACGTCAAGGTCAAGGCTGATTTTATGATTATCACAGCTGATTTACTAGATATGGAAAGAGCGGCAGAGTTGAGCGTTGCTGGGAAGGCAACAGGTTCATCGATTGGGGATGGTCACGGAAAAGAAGGAGGCTCTTACGCCAGCAGTGGAGGATTTGGGACGGGAACAGCATTTGGAACTCTGTATAAGCCTATACTGCCAGGATCACGAGGCGGAGAAGGAGGGACTGGCGGATCTTACTTGTACATTGATGTAGGCGTGTTTTACCTGGATGGAAGACTCAATGCTGACGGCAGTGCCTCTGACACGGGGGGTGGGGGGAGTGGCGGCAGCATTTACGTTCAGTGCAGACAAACACTTCATGGACTTGGCACCTTCACTGCCACGGGCGGAGACACTACATCTCCACAGGGTGGGGCCGGGAGTGGAGGTCGTATTGCTGTTTACATGGGAAAGAATCTGTTCTACGG
The DNA here is from genome assembly GCA_964017155.1 of Oasisia sp. SBJ-2009. Classification (NCBI taxonomy): domain Eukaryota; kingdom Metazoa; phylum Annelida; class Polychaeta; order Sabellida; family Siboglinidae; genus Oasisia; species Oasisia sp. SBJ-2009. Next base: position 23,853,352 of record OZ024860.1, on the reverse strand, counting down.
CAAAATGCACGCGTCAGGTGGCATGGGCAAGGCAGCTAAACGTTCTGGTGGACCTGGGTCTATTTACATACAGCAAGGGAGCTTTGCTGATCACAACCTGCAGGAGAACCTTATTGTTGATAATGCAGTCGGTCAAGAGACGTATTATCTTACCTTGGACGAAGGATCCAGACTTGACCTACAACTGAGTCACGTGACTATGTATAACTATGCTAAACTTCAGCTGGTGAATGATGAAAAGAATCGCACATTGAAAGTGGACAGCATCGAAGGTGATGGAACAGGTCTACTGCGCCTGCAGCGCAACCAGAAGGGCACCCTAGAGAGAGTCTCCTCTACCGACTATGTCAGTTCGAAACTACGAATCAACCTGGAACTGAATGATGGTGGAGAATTCATTCTCTCTGAGACAACTTTCATCATGGGCAAATTCCCTGTTGCTCTGTCACTGGACGGCATTCTGCGCGGGGTTGTCAACATGTACGTCGCAGAAGATCGCAAGGTAACAATCGGCAGTCATGCTCGCATTGTACCCTTTGTGGAAACACTCCTGAGCAGCCAATCTGATGTCACATTCTCGCTTTTACAGCTCAACCCGGGTAGTGAGATCATATTTGACCCGAATGTTGGTGCAAATATGGTTATCGGTTCACTGCATGTGAAGTTCCGTGCCCACATCACAGCAGATTACTTCAACATTTCATGTGCGGATATGAGCATTGAGGTGGCTGCGAAGTTGTCAAGTTCGGCAGCCGACAGAAATGATTCGACCACACTGGATCATGTCAGATTAACTGTCAAAGGTGGGGCAGGACATGGTGGAATCGGGGGTGAAGCCAAAGGCGTAACCGACTCTAATGGCCGGACATATGGTTCAGCATATTACCCCACAGAGCCGGGAAGTCGATCCACAGTTTCGGGTGGGAGAGGCGGTGGTTACTTGTATATTGTTGCTGGTGGGACGATCATAAACGACGGGGAGATGTCGGTGGACGGAGAGGACAATGCAACAGCTGGGGGAAGCGGTGGAAGCATCTATGTCCGCAGTCTCACCACTGAAGGGATCGGTGCGTTCTCGGTTGTTGGAGGCGACGGAGATGATGAAAGCGGAGCAGGGGGAGGAGGCAGAATGGCCATCTATTGTGTTCGTATGAGTCGCTTTGAAGGTAGATATCTTAGTCATGGAGGAACAGTAGCCAACCGGCCATATCAGTGTGGGGGTGGTGGCACTGTCTATCTGGAAGAGACGAGGAACTGGCAGCCATACAAACAGCTTCGTATCTTCAATGACTACCACCCGTGGGATTTATATACTGAGATAGAAAACACAATAACGTCTGATTATGAATTTGATGAACTTCATATCACTGGCCAAGCATACCTTCATCTACCAGGTGAGGCAGAAGTGAGACTGGTCGTGCATAAAATTATTGGTGATGGCACTGGCTTGCTTCATGCACGTAACCAAACGAACGTAACTCTCGAGTACCAGTCCAACAAGAGAACAGCATTCACAGCCGCAGTCACACTCAAGGTAGACGAGGACGGTGAAATACGATTTCCCTCTACACTGTATATCTACGGCGATGGAGTGACAATGAGAAATGATACCCTATCTTCTTTGCACCTCTTAGGCCGCATTACTGGAGTATCACATCTGCTTGTGACAGAAGGGAAGAGCTTGTACATAGGACCAGCTGCCCATACGGCATCGATGCTGCAAGACACTTATACAGACATACAAAGCCCTGGTGTCTTCAGCATGGGGCAGCTCGATCTAAAGAGTAAAGCGCTACTGGAGACAGCCTTGGACACAGCACTGATATGTAGCTCAGGTCGCGTAGATGTCCGATATTTAGCGAGAATCAAGGCTGAAAACATCACACTATCAGTAGGGAAACTGAATGTTGAGGCCGGGGGTTTGTTGACCGTGGCAGCATCTGACCGACCTGAAGACACCATAGATAGCACACATGGAAAGGGTCAGTCAGGAAACACGCCTTCCGGTGGTGGCCACGCATGCAATGGCGGATATGGTGGTACAGTCGCTGGCGGTGGTTACTACGGGAGTCTGTATTACCCACAAGAGCGAGGTAGTCGAGGTGGTAGTCGCGGCAGTAACAGCCCTGGTGGTAATGGTGGTGGACTCATCCAGCTCAACATCGGTGTCTCACTCTTCATTGACGGCACGTTGAAAGCGAACGGCGGTGACGGCCGCAGCGGTGGAGCGGGTGGAAGTGCTGGCTCCATCAGGGTAACTGCGGCCGCCTTCGAGGGACACGGAAGTCTTCATGCTGTTGGTGGCGCAGGAAGTGCTGGAGGTTCCGCTGGTCGCATCAGCGTCAACATCAGAGGATGGAACCATTTCCACGGGCGCCATGTTGCCACTGGTGGTAAGGGAGCGGACATTAATTCACACGGAGGCCCAGGATCTGTGTACCTACGGGATATACGTTACATGCGCGAGCACACGCAACTCTTGCTGGATGGTGGCGGTGCCACATGGGACTTGTACTACACGTTAGATGAACCTTCTATGGAGAACTATACTTTTGATGAACTTCATCTGACAAACAAGGCATCACTGCAAATGAAGTCTGGTGATGACGTTTCTCGTAGTCTCACTGCAGTGAAGATATATGGTGACAAGACAGGCCGTATTCATTTGCACGCGAATCACATAGGCTTTCTTGAGAAGGCGGCCACATTGCAAACAACAATGAAAACACCGGCTAACATCTGGATCGATGAAGGGGCGAAGGCATACATGGCTACACTGGTGTACATTCTTGCCCGTGGAGAAATAGCGCTCAAGGTGTGTTCATATCCATTGCGATTGCTTATAATAGTATATTAACTTCTGAATGCAAATCAACATACTTGTGTTGTATTTTAAGAACAAAGTCTCACAAACTGATAAGCTGGGTTTAAGTGTAGGCACTACTTGTGATTTGATCTGCTTGACGCTTCTATTTGAATGTTGCTTCGCTGTAAATGAATATTTACGATTAGGCACATTAGTAAGTAGAACGAATGGGGCGTGTTTAATAGGCATAATGAATGTGGTATTGCTTGTTTGCTAATAAGAATGCCATACATGCAAATTAATGTGTTACTTTCTGTTTTGCCATGTCTGTTTCTGTAACATGTCTCTCCGAATATTAAATGTACGTCCTACTCTTACAGTGGGAAGGTGAAATCATCGGCATGCAGCATCTGAGGATTGTCCCTGACCGTAACATAGCAATCGGAGGCAATGCACTGACAAGTTCACTCATGGACGACGTATACAAGGCAGGCACGCCTGGCAAGTTCCAGTTCTCAAGTTTTGAACTAGGAGCGGATTCAAAGCTGGTGTTTCCAGCTCCAATGGGGTTGGACTTCACAGTTGGGTATCTGGTAAGTGTTCGGACAAGCGTAAAAAAACATTGACGTGATATTGAGTACATACAATAAATATAATGATGGTAATTATATAACATGGATATATCGTACACACACGCACATATGCACGCACACACACGCATACATACATACATACACACGCACACACGCACACACGCACACACGCACACACGCACACACGCACACACGCACACACGCACACATATACACACACACACACACACACACACACACACATATACACACAGAAACATACGTACACAAACATATAAAAGTATTAATTTGATTTGCCTGAATAGGTAATTAATATTGGCACACAGCTCACAATAGTTATTTCTATTGTATCCAATGATATAGTTTTTATTCTTGAACTATTCTTGAACTATTTTTATTCGTGAGTTATTGTTTGTAGGACATCAAATACAAAGCTAAAGTGACTGCAGAGTTCTTTAACGTGGCAGCGGCAAATTTCATTCTTGAACCGAGCGCTGAACTGACCAGTAAAGGTCGTGGACATGTAGACGCTGGACACGGCGCTGGTCAACGTATTGGAGCTGGAGCAGGACACGCCAGCAAAGGGGGCAATGGTAGGTCGTGAGATTGTAGTAGCAACCGTGTTGTTTACACATGCTTACCGGAGAGAACACAACACTGCCTCTTAAAATAAACCATTTTACAACATATCCAATAATTAAGTTATTGCTGCGGTGAAAAAACAATATTGTAAACATTATATACATTGTATGCATTAGTTTAAACCAAGTATTTTGTTGTACGTTGCTCGCATAACACGGACTTTAAAGCACTGTTAGTACTTAGAACGTCTTTTCAAGGTTAAATTAGTTGGGGATTCGCGATCATGTAGTGTTAGCACATTCTCAGACCCGTTACGTATGCACTGTCTTAATTTTGGACGTAAAAGAACCACTGAACCTCAAACACCCTGGCAGTGACCATACACAGGGCGAGAATAGACAAGTCGGCTTGGCGATTGCTGGAAATAAAAACTGGGAGGAGGGGAAGGGAGACAAGAAGGGAAGGAGGAGGGAAACACTGGTTTATGCGGACACAGTCAAACAATGAACATGTTAATACAAAAGTTAATTGAAGTTCATGAGCACAATAATAGGGTGGTCTATTGTCATAAATATGAACCAGTATAAATAACTGACTGTGCTAATTGCTCTTACAGACCCAATAATTATGTTATTGCTGCAGCGAAAAACAATATTGTACACATTATATACATTAGTTTAAACCAAGTAAAAGAACAACCGAGGACAACAAACACCCTGACAGTGACCAAACACAGGGCGAGAATAGACTAGTTGGCTTGGCGATTGCTGGAAATAAAAACTAGGAGGAAGAGGAGGGGGAGAGGAATAGAAGCAGGAGAAGGAGGAGGAGGAGGAGGAGGGAGAAAAGAAGGGAATGAGGAGGAAGAGGCAGAGAAGAAGGGAAGGAGGAGGGCACGACTGGTTTATGCGGACACAGTCATACAAAGAATACGTTAATACAAAAGTTCATTGAAGTTCATTAACACAATAAAAGGGTGGTCTATTGCCATAAATAAGAACCAGTATGAATAACTCAGTCATACCTGTGCTAATTGCTCTTACAGACCCCACTGGACTTGCGGGAGGCGACTACTACGGGTCACTTTACGAGCCAGTGCATCTGGGAAGTCGTGGTGGGAGGGATACATCCAACAACCCTGGTGGTCGGGGTGGAGGACGCGTCCACATCGTCACGCAAGGGTTGCTCATCCTCGATGGCACAATCAACGTTGATGGAGTCTCTGGGTCACGTGACAGTGGAGGTGGCAGTGGTGGCTCCACCTGGATTGTTGCTGGTAAGTAAACATGCATCTTTTTCAATTTTCTTCTATGAAACATGTAAATAATGTGTAGTATTCCTGAAATATTACAATACAATAAAACTATTATCCCGTAAGGGAAATTTATATGCAGCGTTCATAAAATACATAAATAAAATAGTAGAATAAAATACATGTAAATGCATTATTATGAAACATGTCGGCCTTTCTAGCAAATAGTTGAATGTGTTGAATTTAAAGTATGATATAATTTTAAAGGATATCAAGAGTAGAAGTAAATAAATTGAGCAACGATTGTTTCAGGTGACCTTCGAGGGCACGGTACAGTCTCAGCCCGTGGCGGGGAAGGGGGTGGCAACGCCGGCGCCGGCAGCGGCGGCCGAATAGCGATGCATTCCAAGTACGACACTCAGTTCCGTGGACGTCTGTTGGCATATGGCCGCGCGGGCACACAGGGTGGCGACATGGGAGGCCCTGGGACTGTCTTCATGGAGGACACCGTCACGTGGAACGAGAAGTGGGAGAACAGACTGTACGTGGACGGCAGAGGCGCTGACCAGCAGAAGCCTTGCGTCATCTACGAGAGAAATCCACGTGTGGTCAAGCTTAGTTTGACACACGACAACAACGCTGATGTCTCGTTTGACCATGTCCTACTCGCAAACAAGGCAAGTATTACATTCAGCGGTGTATTGGAAATATCTGCTAAGGGTCGTCAGTTAAATTCCTTTCGAAACCAATTTCTTATTTGTCGGCATAAATATTTAAGTTACATATAATTATGTCAGTGTTAAGAGACTGTGAATCAAAAACAATGTTTGGCAGTGACAGCATTATTGCTATTGACAGAAACTGCAGCTCACTACATATATTGTCCAGTTTAGTTATCTTGACAACAATATAGAAATTGAGGATTAGCCATACTAATATAGTGTTGTATGTCTCACAGTAAAACGTTCAGTATAACTGAACAATACCACTTATGGGATATTCCAGACAAATTTATTTATGGAAATATACTATCATGTAGCCAAATAAGGAATGAGGTCACATCCATGCATTTACACAATGTATGTAAAATAAATGTTTAATTAACTATTTACCAGAATGTTTACAATTCCTTAATATTGCACAACATAATCATGAAAGTATTGATGCAAACAGCAACTAGTCTGTGATTATGTATTCTGTCATTCATGTCACCGTCCAATTAAATGTAGCTTGTTTGAAAAAGTATACTTATGGACGTTATTAAGTTTCAAATTAAATTAATGAACCATTCAATGAATATGACATTCTACAAGGCAAATAAGTGGAATGACATACTAAATATAATACGTTATGGCACTTTGTATACATACTATTATGTAGGCCCTAAGTTACTTACAGTTAAATAATATTAATAGTAAAATATATTTATAACAAATTTGCTTTCGTCCTTTCGGTTTTTTTTGGAAATTATTACTATGTTATACTTTTCGTACCGGGGATGACGTTCGCAAAATCATAAATAATATCCGAGTGTGGACATATTTTGTCTACATATTCCCCATATTATGTATGCTTGAAATTAATCAAGAACGGTTAGTGTCAACAACAATATAATTTTTTTAATTTATAAACGCGTTTTATTTTAAATTTGTGGATATAGTTGCTGGGATTTATTTGTATAATAACTGCGGCATTAAAACCGGGTAACATCATGTTCAATAACCCACGTTTTCTCAATATTCCGTGTTCAGTTAACGGTTTAACAGTCGTCTTGTTTCAGGCATTGTTGGAGATTGATAACAGCGAAGACAGTTCCATCAGTTCTCTCAATATCGGCCTGATGCTGGGAGACATGACAGGCACGTTACATATGCGGTCGACACAGAAATTCTACGTTGAATTTGAGCCATTGTTGCCAAAGCGGTCTTCACCGCCGTGCAACTTCATCATCGACTATGGCGGTGAGATTTGGCTGTCACATGACTTCCGGGTGATCGGCCGTGCTGACGTGGCGATGCAGCTAGACGGTCACATGTCTGGTGTGTTCAACGTCACACTTGAAGACGGCCGCAAGATGCTGCTGGGAGTGAACGCGTCAAACTTACGATACGTCGAGGGCGAATATGTATTGTCACCTCAAGGTGGGTTGGACAGGATGTGATGATGTTGTGTTCTTTGCGGCTGAAGATGTGTCACAAGCGTATTTATTCAGTGTTTCCCCTGAGTCAAATTATATGCAAGGTGGTAGGATGGGCTGAGGAAGCACCGAAGGCGTGATGCGATACTATGTGGATACGGGGCATATATTGATGTGTATCACTTGCGTATTTCTCATTTGCAATATCAAATGTACTATATATTAGTATTAATATTAATTTTAATTGTTCTATTTATTTAATTTATCTTTTCATATTCATTTTATAAATAATTGATATATATATATATATATATATATATATATATATATATATATATATATATATTTGACATATATATATATATATATAGAGAGAGAGAGAGAGAGAGAGGCAGGCAGGCAGGCAGGCAGGCAGGCAGGCAGGCAGGCAGGCAGGCAGGCAGGCAGGCAGGCAGGCAGGCAGGCAGGCAGGCAGGCAGGCAGGCAGGCAGGCAGGCAGACAGACAGACAGAGATGGTGCTGAGTAATGTCTGATGATTTGAGGCCAACTGACAGTTGTTATTGTGCTTCAGGAGTGATGATGCTGAGTGATGTCTCACTTGAGGCCAACTGATTATAGTTGTTATTGTGCTTCAGGGGTGATTGTGCTGAGTAGTGTCTCATTTGAGGCAACTGATAGGTTCAGGAGTGATTGTGCTGAGTGATGTCTCACTTGAGGCCAACTGATATTTGTTATTGTGCTTCAGGAGTGATTGTGCTGAGTAATGTCCCACTTGAGACCAACTGATAGTTGTTATTGTGCTTCAGGAGTTATTGTGCTGAGTAATGTCTCATTTGAGGCCAACTGATAGTTGTTATTGTGCTTCAGGAGTGATTGTGCTGAGTAATGTCCCACTTGAGACCAACTGATAGTTGTTATTGTGCTTCAGGTGTGATTGTGCTGAGTAATGTCCCACTTGAGACCAACTGATAATTGTTATTATGCTGCAGGAGAGATGGTTCTGAGTGACGTCACCCTTGAGGCCAACTCCCTCCTCACTCACCCACAACACCTCCACCTGGTGACGTCATCTGTCCTCATGCGGCACGCATCACGACTGGAGGCTCGCGACATCACTCTTGAGGTCGCCCACCTGCATATGGAGGGAGAGGCCGCACTGGACACAAGTGGACGTGGTCCTGTAGCAACTGACCCCACGACTGCAGTGGACCCAAGTGGCCATGGTCTGGGTGGTGGACATGGGGGCTTCGGGGGCGGTTCAGAAGTGGTCAACTTCACAAAGGGTCAGTGTTGTAATTAAAAGGAATTAGCCATTAGCTGACCAGTCATGGCACTTATACAGATCAGTTTCAACCGTGATACGTCACACTGCCAATGTTTTACTATTTAAGGGCTGTTTGTCTTGGGTGGACGGCGATGTTGATGTACAATGACATTTACCTTACTGGACACCTGCCATAACGACAACCTTCATAATGACAACCATCAATGTATCAAATGACTAGTCTACATTGTCTAGACTGTTCATAGTGGAGTTCTATCTGTAACGAACATATGTGCAGTCCCGAAGATATTTTTATGTTGTTATATCTTCGCGCCAGTTCTCTAGGTTTGATAGATCTGCAAGTTTTTGACTATGGTTATAATTAATAAAACCTTTGCCGTCTGATGTTCCTTCCCCTGGTTTGTGTGGCGTTACAGGCTGAACAAGTAAACATTACCAGTCAAAAGTATCTGTCCAATACCTGAAGCGAATATATGATAACAACTTTTGTTGCCATATACCTGACAGACCAGATGCACTGCTTTCTTTATTCCAAGTGTAACTTGAATGGCAGTTATTTCCTGCTAATAAGTTACATGTTATTTACTCTGGCAGAAGCAATCCATTAAAATGCTGAAGCAAATATATTGTATGTTTTGTTTATTCCAGGTGCACCGTTTGGATCCTACATTCTGCCTCACGAACCTGGTACAGCTGGTGGCGGCAGAAAAGGAGGATTCGGGGGTGGAGTGATCAGACTTGAGATTTCACGAGATCTACACCTAGATGGCCTCATCCATTCCCTCGGGTCTGCCGCAACTGATGGCGACAGTGGCGGTGGCAGTGGAGGCAGCGTCCGTGTCGTAGCCACAACCTTCTCAGGGCACGGCGAGGTCAGTGTCGAGGGTGGTGGAGGACATGGACGTGGCTACGGGGGTGCTGGTGGTCGTATTGCTGTGAGGGTGTTATGGAGGAGAGAGTATTCGGGACGTTATGTGGCGTTTGGAGGACATGGCGGAGATGTGCGGTCAACAGATGCCAGAGGTAACGCTGCTGCCGGTACGGTGTATTACACGTCCAGTGCTAGTCTGACATCACGGGAATACATCAACACCACCAGTGGAATCACCTTCAAAGACGACTTCCGCATGCTGTATATTGACAACGACAACCGTAACCACCAACTGCCAACTGTGATTGAGAATGACGACGGCAGCAGCTTATTTGAGTTTGAAGAAGTCCAAGCTCATAATCACGTGGTCCTGGAGATGACCCATCCCAACGCAGAGCTAATTGTCCACAAGTTCAAAGGTGATCGAACTGGATTGTTTCGTCTGCTGAGCGGACAGAAAATACACGTTGAATACGTCGCGTCTGCGCTCGGCTACACGGTGGCGCCTGTGAGTTATGAGATAGCGTCTGGGGCAGAGATCGTTCTGCCGTCCACGGTCTTTCTGTTGGGAACACGCACGGTGATTCGGGGTAAGATTGTCAACGTGCACAATTTGACAGCAGCAGAGGGCGCCAGAAGTGTATTCTACTCGACGGCCCAGACGGCAGTCTTGCAGGATGGGACCTACAGTCATCTAACAGAGCCTGGTAATATCACGTTTGCCGCATTCACTGTCCAACGTGGTTCAGTGTTGGATCTGTCACATATTGGTGGTGAATTAACGTTGCGAATGGACACATTCAGAGTGAAGTATAACGGAGTGGTCAACATAAACCGTGGCCTCATTGAGTCTAATGAGGGAGTCATTGAAAGTGAAGGTTTGATCAATTTGAACGGCACTGGATATGTCGCAGAGACTGGACCTGGTCAAGGTGTGACCTCTGATACTGGTCACGGACACGGGGCATCTCACGGTGGACATGGAGGAACACCAAAGGATATGCCGACAGGTAAGTTGATCTGATGTAAATTTATCTTAAATTTTAATAGGAACTGATATTGGCTGTTGTCCTGAGCCAGTTTCTGATAACTTAAAATCGCAATTCCCATACCATGTATTTTGTAAGGTGGGTAGGTGCTTGAAATGATGCCAAACAATACCCGTTTTGTTTCATTGGACTCATAACTTAGGATGATACATACTAACATATAATAATTATGTTTATCATAGTCTCTATAATAGCAATATGTGGTCAGCTTAACTAATAGATATGACCTGTTCTAACGAAATGAGTCACATGTCAGCAAACTTGATTTCGAGAAAACACCGTATAAAAATTGCTCGGTGATATCTGCCGATTTGGAGTTTTCATCAGCACAGCACACTTTAATGTCTTTTCTACCAATTGGCTATGCATATTTCCCAAATACATTACTATTTAGTACATTTTTAGAAAGGCTATGTAACATTTCACGCATGAATTTCGGAAAACAAAACCGATAAATCGCACTTGTTCGAGTCGCATTCTTCGGGGTTTCCCTCGCTGCATGGCGGACTTGTTTGGTGCTACGGGAAATCCCAGTATATCTACTGTATGAAACTGCTAGAGAAATCCTCTAATGACGTCAACTTTAGCCAAAAGGAGCACTTAACTGAGAGACCTATCTATAGACAAACGTCACCAGTTGCGGGATGCCGCTCATAGTGGTCCCCTGATTGGCTTAAAGCTGCGAGTGCATGCGAGTGTATGCGCAGTTCCAACGTGGAATCGAACGGGCCGCCGCTACCGAAAATTACTAAATAATCAGATTATGTTGCGATAATCGCAATAAACAACTAGCAAGACATATCTTCGACAATGAGCGTGACTTGGAAGGGTTTTTAGAATACATCAAAAGGTGAAATAGAAGCAAAACAGCTGAATTTGGAATGACAACGCACTCGATCATGTGCTTGTGTGACCGCAAACTTCAAATGCGATTTTCTCAGTTTGAAGATTTCTACATTGGGCATGTTCAGCGTCGAATAACTTTGGCTGTGTTTGAGCTAGCTCCATGATTTGTGTACTGTTGGAAAGCTTAATAAATATTCTTTCCAATGGTGTAACTAACTCAATTTATTTTTGATATGCGAATCATTTCGTTAGAACAGGTCACAAATGTATCAATAATTATATTTCATGTTAACCGGAAGTTTACTTTTCCTCATCTAGGGAAGACCTACGGATCCCTGTATGAGTCGACCCACCTGGGAAGTGGAGGAGGGAACGGAGGCGGAACGGGTGGCCAAGGGGGCGGAAAACTCGTTTGGGACAATGGTCAAATGCTCATATTAGATGGGTATTTACTTGCAAAAGGTAATCCCGGACGTGGCAGCAATGCTGGCGGTGGATCTGGAGGCAGCCTCTTTGTGAAGACTCTCAATCTGACAGGGTTTGGTCTGGCTGACGTCAGCGGAGGACATGGTTCTGACACAGGTGCCGGAGGTGGCGGTGCTGGAGGAAGAATGGCCGTGCACATTGCTTTTGCCAACAAGTTCTCAGGGCGGTTCCGCTCCATTGGAGGCACAGGTAGTGGGCAGTTGCCAGGTGGTGCTGCCGGTACAGTCTACGTCGAGGAGAGTGACCGAGGGCCGCAGTACGATGACATCAAGTACGACCGGAAACACAACCGCACGTATGTCACAGCACAACATCGTCGGCTCGAGATTGACAACGAAGACATCGATGCCGAGTTGTTCACAGACCACACAGAACCATGGCTGTATACGACGCTCAGCGAAGGCGACAAGACCTTGTATACATTTGATGAAACCTTTCTCACAAGACACGGTAATATGCTGATTGACTACCCCGATGGAGGCTTCCAAGTTGTTGTCAAGATTCACAAGTTTCTTGGGGACAGGACAGGTCTGGTTCGCCTGCGTCAAAACCAGACATTGTTTGTGGAATACGAGCAGTCAGTGATGAATGAGACGCGTGCGCCATGCAGTTTTCGCATTGATGCCGACTCGGAGATTTATCTGCCAGAGACCGTTGACATGCTTGGAACACGCACGGTTCTTGCTGGCCGGATCACGGGTGTGGAGAATCTGTACATCACATATGGGGCTGACATCGTCTTTCTATCAACTGCGCAGACGGCGCTTGTTGAGAACGGATCCTACGTGATGCTGACAACACCGGGGAACTTTTCGTTCTCAACCATCTATGTAGAGCGGGGGTCAAAGGCAGAGTTCAGTCAGATCACTACGGTACTGAGCATAGACTGTGCCCTGTTGAGGGTGAAATATCAAGGCCAGCTAGTGATGAACGATGCACAGATCTTCTCCACCAATGCCATCGTTGAGAGTGAAGGGGTGTTCCACCTGGACGGAAGAGGGTGGCCAGCTGAGAGCGGTGACGGACATGGAGTGACCCTTGACGGAGTGGGCACTGGCGGAGGTCACGGAGGTTGGGGTGGTGCCCCAGATTATGTCATGGGAGGAATGCCGTATGATTCTGTCTACGGTCCAAAGCAGATCGGCAGTGGCGGAGGTTTGTACGATTCTCTCATAATGTCCCGTTTATTATGCTGAGTGAACAGTATTATATTACATATAATATTATATATATTATGAGATAGCGATAACTGCTTATATTACAATACTTAATAAGTATTTCTAAATTATATGTGTATGTGTGTATGTTTGTGCGTGCGTGCTTATATGCATATGTGTATGCAGGTGTATGTGTGTTTGTATGTATGCATTTATATATGTACATGCATACGTCTATATATATATATATATATATATATATATATATATATATATATATATATATATATATCAGATACGTTTGTATATATATATATATATATATATATATGATGTATGTAATCAATCATGTATGTACCTGTACATGGTATGTGCGTACCTATATATGTCTGAGCATATGCCAGGCAATTCCGTATATACCGTATGCGACTAGCTGTTTACTATATTTACGCATGAATAATTTCTAGTGTTTTGGTTTACCATTCAACAAAACGAATGTAAACCTTTCCTAAAATATGTTACGCACATGAGTCAACGTGATGTCTAGTTATGTACTTTGACTGCACATATTTGACATATTTGTAGACAAGTCTGACAATGATGTGTTGCAGGTAATGCAGGGGGCGAGGGTGGTGCCGGCGGTGGCGTCCTCTACTGGGAGGTAGCCGAACTGATGGAATTGGATGGTTCACTGTCTCTGCGTGGCACGAGCGGTACAGGTGGCAATGCAGGTGGTGGAAGCGGTGGCGCCTTGCTATTAAAGACAACCAATATGACTGGTCACGGTCTGGTGGCTGTCGACGGTGGTGCTGGCGTAGGCTCTGGTTGCGGTGGTTCTGGCGGTCGTGTTGGTATCCACTGCAGGTGGCGCTATCAATTTGGTGGACAATTTGACAACTTCGGCGGCGACGGTGGGCCAAGCTATACAAGCACTCACGCTGGTGCATCTGGGACGACATACAAGCAGGAGAACATGCGAGAGTTGGAATACAGATTGAAGAAGTACGACAAAGTCCACAACACAACCTTCCTTGCTGTCGACCACACTTATATGCACTCAGACAACGCTGGAAAACATAGTCCGGCAGCCACACTGATTATGGAGGATAGACGTGATGATTATGAACTGGATGAACTGGAGCTGACTGGCACGGCACGCTTGCTTCTGTTCCACCCTAAAGACGTGCCACGCATCACAATCACGGTTCACAAGTTCATTGGGGATCGCACCGGCCAGCTGCATCTAAAGACACGACAGGTTGCTTACGTTGAAGTGGTCGAATCTGAGAACAACCGCACAGAAGCACCATGCAGCTATATCATCGATGACGGAGCTGAGATCGTGCTACCGTCTGAGACTCATATTCACGGCACAAATAGTACTCTGGCAGGTCTCATCACTGGGGTTCCATATTTGTTCATCGAAGACGGAGCCAACATTGAGTTTATGTCCACTGGTCAAACAGCACTCCTTAAAAACGGCACACGTGTTGACATAACGCAACCTGGACATTTCTCATTTGACACTTTTACTGTAAAGGTGGGTGGTAATGGTCAGTTTACAAACATCACTGACTTGATTTACCTTCAAGTGAGTGAGATCCATGTGAAATACAGAGGAACACTTTACATGAATCACGCAGAGATATCATCATCATTTGCGTGGATTGAGAGTCAAGGGACACTCCGATTGGACGGGAAGGGGCATGCAGCCGAGGAAGGTCACGGAAAGGGTTTTACCCTCAACAGTATAGGGTATGGAGCAGGACACGGTGGTTTCGGTGGCGTGGTCAGTAGTGAGACAGACGCTGCTGGACCTCATGATTCTGTTTACACACCCAACGACGCAGGAAGCGGAGGAGGAAATGGTCGTGGGACCGGCGGGGCTGGAGGGGGAAAGTTGCTTTGGAGGGTTGGACAGAATATTGAGATAAATGGTCGACTGATGCTAAATGGAATAGATGGAAGCGGTACTGATGCAGGAGGTGGTAGCGGTGGCAGTGTCATTATATACACAACTGACATCACAGGACATGGGGTGATTGATGTCGTCGGAGGCAGTGGGACGGGAAAGGGTACAGGTGGTGCTGGAGGGCGTGCTGCAATTCACTGTAGGTGGCGGTACTGGTACGGAGGCCAGTTCAAAGACCGAGGCGGCGGTGGTGGCTCAAGCTGGGATCTCGAGCGTGGTGCAGCCGCTGGCACAGTGTACGTGGAGAACAACTTCAGACCTCTGGAATACCGTATACTGAAATATATGCCTGGCAACAACGACACCTACTTTGAGGTTGATCATAAGTACGTGCACATTGACAACGAAAACAGAAAGGTGCCAGTGGCTACAATGGTAATGGAACCTCAGACAACTACGTATGAGTTTGACGAGATGGAGTTAACCGGGGATTCACGCCTCGTGTTTTACCACGTACCCGGCTCACTGGTCAACGTGACGGTTCATCGATTCATTGGTGACAAAACTGGGCGGGTTCACATCCGGGATCACCAGAAGCTGTTTAGCGAATTTGTTGAATCAATATCAAACGTAACGGAGGCACCTTGCAGCTACGTGATTGACTCTGGGGCTGAACTACTGTTGCCAACGGAGGTACGTCTGCATGGTACAAACACGGAGCTAGACGGCATGATAACCGGCGTTCATCATCTATATATCGAGGCAGGGTCTAAAGTAACTGTCAGCTCAACTGCACAGACAGCACTGATGGAAGATGAGGAATACGTGGATGTCTCGACGAAGGGGAATATTTCACTAGCAACGGTCAACCTGAGAAAAGACGGGTTGCTGCAACTGAGAAAGATACAATCTGATCTGATATTGACAACCGGTTTTCTTGAAGTGAAATATAAAGGGGTGATTCAAATGAATCATGGATACTTGGATTCGGGTGATGCTGATGTAGAGACGGAGGGTATAATTGATTTGAAGGGGCGAGGGTATACGGCGGGACATGGCGAGGGTGTAGGGTCGTCAGGTTGTGGGGGTAGTTACGGAGGTCGTGCTGGTGGGGGTGGTTCAGGCACATGTCCTGAGCTCTCATATGGGTCCACATTCCGCCCCACAGACCTCGGCAGTGGCGGCAGTGGCTCGGAAGGTGGGTCTGGCGGAGGTCATGTCAATATCAGAGTTGGACGGATGTTTAGCCTCGATGGATTGGTGACTGTTGCGGGCAGTGACGCTACCGACGGGGGCGGTGGTAGCGGGGGCACGCTACTCATAGAAGCTTATAACATGTCTGGACATGGGGTGTTTAATGCAAGTGGTGGCTCCGGCCGTGGAGACGGGGGAGGGGGCAGTGGGGGTAGAATAGCAGTCCACATCACTTTCAGTAACTTGTACGGTGGTAACTATGTTGCGAGTGGAGGGCAGGGTGGTAGCACGTGCTGTGATGATAACACGTGCTACAAGCCAACATGTATCGGAGGTCCAGGGACCATCTACAAGTACGAGTCTAACCATGGGCCACAATACCGTGAATTGAAGTACAACCCCAGACTCAACGAAACCTTGGTGAAGCCAGAACACTCAAAGTTGACCGTTGACAATCGTGACCTGATCACAGACAATCCTGCAGTGATCATGGAGACCAACACCATCTACTACGATTTTGACGAGGTTCAGGTTGAGGGTCATTCGTACGTTCATTTCTACCAGCCAAATACCACGGCCATCGTGAACGTTGTCATCCATGAACTGACAGGCAACAAAAAGGGATTTGTCCGTGTCCAACATAGACAACGTGTTATCATCAACTTTGTGGAGTCGACCCATACCTACTTAGATGCACCATGCGGCTTCCACGTCGACCGTGGCGGTGTCGTCGTCTTGCCGACGAAG
Organism: Oasisia sp. SBJ-2009; assembly: GCA_964017155.1. Taxonomy (NCBI): domain Eukaryota; kingdom Metazoa; phylum Annelida; class Polychaeta; order Sabellida; family Siboglinidae; genus Oasisia; species Oasisia sp. SBJ-2009. The sequence goes on along the minus strand of OZ024860.1, from coordinate 23,836,434 downwards.
GTCGTCATTCTCGCTGAGAAGGTTATCCTCGAAGGTCGCATGACAGGAGTCGATGAACTGATCATAGAGCGACAGGGAGAATTTGTGATTTCTGGTAACGCCCACACCGGCTCGCTGCCAGATCTAATCCTGTGGTACGTGGACAACAAAGATGACCAGTACACATCTGGTCATGTTCAACTCCAGATCTTATATATTCAAAACGGTGGACAGTTATCTTCTGATATGGGGTCGTTGAAGCCAGTTGTGGACGCAGGTGATATTGTGGTCAAAGCGGGCGGCTTGTTGGCATTACACTGCCCAGCCACTCAACTGAACTGTACCATGCTTGAAGTGGAGAAGACGGGCAGGATTGACGGAACGGGCCATGGCTTCCCAGGAGGACTGGGACCGGGACGGGGAACCGCAGCTACCTACGAGGCGTCGGGTGGAGGCCACGGCGGTAGAGGTAAGAACATAGCCAAACTGTGCATGATTGCAATGTTTTATTTATTTAGTTAGTTGTGTTTGTTTTCTCTTACAAACACTGTATGCTGTCGAATGGGTGTGGCGCTCAACACAATAAACATTATTAGTATTGTGTGTTTATTTTTGTGTGTGTTTGTATATGTTGAGTGTGTGTGTTGTGTATGTGTTGTGTATATTGTGATTGCTGTGTGTGTTTGTGCTAGTGTGTGTTCGTGTTGTGATCATACGTCATTAATGACTATTTGTAGGTGGCAACTCAAACAAGAACAATGCTGTCGGCGGTGCTGCTGTTGGTTTGATACATCACTCTGTGGAGCCAGGTAGTGGCGGCGGCAGCGGCGGCGGCGTCGGCACACGAGGTGGTGCCGGTGGTGCACATCTTCACGTCACTGCTGCGCAAGTGAGTTTATTTCTATTAGCCAGACGACGTCTAGACCTTCTTCACTGCGCTGTTAACTGTGTCTTTCTGAACAAAAACCAACGAATTATTTTACAAATACCTATGCAGTGTGGATACATGCATTGATAACATTTCGATGCGAAATAGAATCGTTTATAAATATACTTAATTGGGCTTGGTTAAAGACGAACAACACATACATTCCAGCTTTTGACATTTCTAGTGATCTTGGTCGGCTGCTTTTGGCGCTACTCAAACTAATTAGATTGCGCTTTAACGAGTCGTTTTATATGTAGAGGACACCGGGGCTAGTTGTAACACGGGTACGTTGTAACAGAGGGCTTGCAGAGACCACAACATGTTCATCAATATTATATTTGAGCATGTCGGGTGTAATATCACGTGAATCCATCAAGACGCTATGAAGTTACAACATTTTAAAAGAAAAAAGGTACTACCGTACCGGGGTAACTTGTAACACCTTACTACACCTCATGTAACTCTTTATGCCACAAGTATGTAATAAGCTATGCATGTAATTATGCATCAGTTATCTGCGGAAGACATATGGGGAACCTTTGGCATGACAACTGTTTCGACCGATTAAGAACCTCACCCGCAATCCGGAAGTGGTTTATTGTTGTTACGCACCGGGGTAATTTGTAACACTTTAGGACACCTCATATAACTCATTGTGCCACAAATATGTAATAAACCAGGTATTTAATTATGCACCAGTTATATTCTGGAGATACGTGGGGAACCTTTGGCATGGAAACAGTTTTGATCGGTTAAGAAACCTACCCGCAATCAATCAATCAATCAATCAATCAATCAATCAATCAATCAATCAATCAATCAATTGCGTTTTAACGAGTCGTTTTATACATATATACACTGAGGCTAGGCTTAGGTTCATTAATAAATGCGTGCGTAATAGCTATGTTACATTCCCTTGCTGTAGAGACTGACTGTGGACGGAGAGATTACACTGGATGGACGTCCAGGCCAGAACAACGCTGTCAGTGGCGGCGGGGCTGGAGGCAGTGTCCTCGTGCGGACACTTCATCTCCGTGGCTACGGCAGTGTTCACGCTAATGGAGGACGGGCGTTTGACAACCGCTATAGTAGCAATCCTGTACTCTACTCCGGTAAGTTAAAAACGGTATTTCAGTGTTAGAATCAACTTTGTAAACTGATGTTATCATATGTTTGCGTGACGTTGGAAGTATTAGCTAGACAGTTTATAAATATAAATATTATCAACCTTGTTTCGTATTGTCAAATAAAAATGCAGTAGTTATGAATATATTCGTTGCGTTGATAGGTAATGGAGGCGGTGGTGGAGGTCGCATTGCAGTCTACCTCGGACAGCGGTCAGTCTTCCATGGCCGTGTACAAGCAGTTGGTGGACGTGGAGGTGACCACGGGGGTCATCCGGGCAGTCCAGGCACTGTCTTCATTGAGACGGCCAACGGAGAAGATGTGCACCGACAACTACACATCGACGGTGCTGACTTCGGCAGTGAGACTAAATGTGACTACCCTAGCGACCTGACAACTGATAACACAGTTGACACCATAAGTGACGTGTATCTCACTCACAGGGCATGCATGGCTGTGAAAGTGGTAGGCTTATTTCGTTATTTTTCATTAAGTTGTCAATGTGTATTTTATAACAGGATAACCGTAACATCTCATTACTTTATTGCATAGTTTACATGTGCCATGTTGACAATTAGTATTTAACACACTAAATTTACGATTGGGCAATGTTTGCTATAGGCCTATGTATTTAATGCTTTAAGTGTATTCATGTTATTGAATAATAACACAGACGGTGTAACCGGTAATTAGAAAGGAGATTGGTGTGACATGCGATCTTAGGATGGATACTCAGTGCCTGTTATGTTTACAGGATACCCTCCATCTTGGCCGCCTTATCGGGGATGGAACTGGTCTGATGGAGATTCAAGATGGCCACAGTGTGACAATCGCCAGTAGTGACTTGAGAACACACGTAAAGGCCCACACACGAGTATACGCAGGAGCTACTTTGACCCTTCCCGATATCACCTACTTTGAGTGGGTGACTGTCATTCAGGGCATGGTGAGCGGAGTTCACGTCCTCTTTATCCGTGGCCACACTACGCTGTCCAGTACTGGCTCCATGACTTGTGGTACTGGAGCAACTGGTGGTCACTTCTGGCTCACGGAGATCGCCGTTCTCAAAGGTGGCCATCTGGAAGTGATTGCTCCGAGTGCGACCGACCTCAGCGGTGGTATTCACCTCCAGACTGAGGTGTTTGACGTTGAGTACGGCGGCAAGGTTACCATCAATGGCGCATTCGCAATATCCGCTGCAAGAGTGGACATTGAGAAGGACGCGATTGTAGATGGTACTGCCGCTGGTTATGCGGCATCAACTGGTCCTGGACAAGGGTGCGACAGCACATCCGCTCATGGAAACGGTCAGTCGGGGGGCAGTGGCGCTGGATACGGGGGTAGAGGTGGGAAAAGTGGCGGCAACACATGTACCTCTACAACCCCACCCTGTTGTGGAGGAGGGGTGACGTACGGTGACAAGAACCTGCCTAAAGAGAAAGGAAGTGGCGGCGGAAACTGCCTGACATACAAAGGAGGGAATGGAGGAGCCGTTTTAGGATTCGCTGTCAGCGAACTGATGTCACTCGAGGGGTGGCTGAAGATGAACGGGGATGCCGGGACACCAGGGGCAGGAGGAGGGAGCGGGGGTGCCGTGTGGCTTGATGCTTCCTATTTAGAGGGGTGGGGTAAATTTAATGCAGATGGCGGGGCTGCTACGAGGGTGTGCGTCAAAACTTGTTGGGGTAGTTGCTGTGACTATTGTGACGGCGGTGGTGGCGGAGGTGGCCGTGTAAGGGCTGTCACGTCACACTACGGCAACAAAGTGGTCCTCCACCATCACAGTCTCACAGGCGGCACTGGCGTGGTTCAACACGGAAGCGCTGGAACGTGGACAGTTGACCCAGCACACAAATGCTCTGGTCACGGGCAGTGGAACGTCACGTCATGTGACTGTGACACTGGTCACGTGGGAGACGACTGTCAGTATCCGTGTGATGCTGACGTGACTTGCGGTGGTCACGGCACGTGTGGTGACCACGGTCAGTGTGTATGTGTCAGTGGTCGAGTCGGGTACCACTGTGAACACGTGTGTGACCCGGTCACCACCTGCGGCGGCCACGGTCAGTGCTCTCCGTGTGGCACTTGTGTCTGTGATGCCTGTTTCCATGGCGACGACTGCTCCCACGAGTGTCATGCTGGCGGACAATGTGTTGCTGATCGCTGTGTCTGTGACAGTTGTCACTTGGGGATGTACTGCGAGTCGACGTGCAATGATCACGGAGAGTGTGTTGATGCTGGCAACAACTCAAGTCGGTGTAGTTGTGACGCCACGTGGAGAGGAGACTTGTGCACGCGGCCAGGTTGTCCCGGCGACACGGAAGACTGCAGTGGACAAGGCGTGTGCAACGCAGCTGACCACGTCTGCTACTGCAATCCTGGCTGGTCAGGTATGTCACATACATCTGTCCCTTATCCTCTTATATCAATGGCAATTTATTTGTAAAATGTTCAATTACAGCAATAGAGACGTGGTTGTCGTACGTATGTCCATTCGTATTCTCTAGTTGCACTTTAAATATAATGTATTTTCCTTTATCCCACTTCTGCTAACGCGTGCCATTGTATTGCAGGTGACGATTGCTCCAAGTCGGACTGTCCTGGAGATCCGGGCTGCAGTGGGCGTGGCTTCTGTGACGTCTCCACAGACCCCCCGCGATGTTCCCGCTGTGATGCTGGCTGGTACGGCGAGAGTTGCTCTGACCCGTGCGTTATGGGCGCTCACAACGAGGACAACACAGCGTGCGTGTGCAATGTCACGTGTTACCACGGTCGCGGCTGTGACATCGAGTGCTCCAACTTGGGACACTGTGACACTCAAGGCAAGTGTGTGTGCGATATCAAGGCTCGGGGGACGTGGTGTGAAGTTCCAACTTGCCCGTGGAGTGAACGGTATGAAGGCGTGTGTTCATCCCACGGCGTGTGTAACTACGACACGCACGACTGCACATGTGACGCCGGATGGATGGGTCCGGCTTGTGACGTTGGTGATTGTCCGGGAGAGCCGAGCTGTTACAATCGAGGTCACTGCAATGTCACGTTTGATCCACCCCGCTGCACGGACTGTGTCGGACCTTGGATGGGACACGGTTGTAATGAGCCGTGTGTCCGTGGGACAGACACGCCAAAGGACTCTGGGAACTGTGTTTGCGATCCTGGCTGGGTGGGAGTTGGATGCGACTCAGAATGTTCTGGTCATGGGTCATTTATTGGAATCAAATGTGTATGTGACTACGACTCGGGCTATAAAGGAAAGTTCTGTGACATCAAGGGGTGTCCTGGATTGTACGAACTCGACTGTAGTGGAAGAGGTAAATGTAAAAGAATGTCTTACTCGATTACATATTACGTGTCATTCTTCATTTCTCATCATAAACAATAAATGCGTAACACTACACAATATCTCTTCAACAAACCACACACACATACATACATACATACATACATACATACATACACACACACACACACACACACACACACACACACACACACACACACACACACACACACACACACACACACACACACACACACACACGCACACACACACACACACACACAAATCTACCTTAATTACTGTTTCCCATCGCGTTCAAAGTCGATAATGCTAGATTGTAGAGCATGGCAAAGTAAAGTAATTTTTGTAGACGATTCGGTCAAATAGTGCGTTTGTTTGTTAAAATATTCCTTTTAAAATAAAAGCTACTAAATGGGTTAAGTAATTACGCATCTACACATGTATTTTCATTGGTGATAATATAAAAATGTATGTTTGTGGGATAATAGAGTTCCTGTAAGTTATGCTTTATGTCTGACATTTGTTGACATTTGCCAGGTGGTTGCGACAGTGCGACAACGGAATGTAGCTGTGACGCCGGCTGGTCAGGACGAGGCTGTGAGATTGCCGACTGCGCTGGAACACCAGACTGTAACGAACATGGCTACTGTAACGCAACGTTGGCGACACCCGTATGTGAGTGTTACGATGGCTGGATTGGTCACGCGTGTGAGCTACAGTGTCTTCATGGTGACAAGCAGCCTCCAGGCAGTAACAACTGCGTGTGTCACGCTGGTTGGACGACGATCGAATGCAACGTGGAGTGTTCAATGCACGGTCACATCGACAACAACGTCTGCATCTGCAACACTGGCTGGAGGGGTCAGTTGTGTGACATACCCGGATGTCCCGGTGAGTTGTTGATAGAACCAGAAACTGTACAACGCGATGGCGGACTGAGCTATGTTTCAAATATCGGTTCCTGTACATGTTCATTTCTTTGTAAATTGATCTTTAGCAACTACAGGGTTTGGCCAATATAAAATAATGCGAGATAAATGTTTATACAAAGAATGTCTTTTTTTCAGGAGACGAACTTGACTGTTCGGGCCACGGCACATGCAACGCTGCTATCCACGAGTGCACGTGTCACCCGGGTTGGATGTCCGAGGCTTGTGACGTCCCCGATTGTCCCAGTCTCAACTGCAGTGGACATGGGGTATGCAACGCCACCCTTGACCCCCCACGGTGTACCGATTGTGTCCATGGGTGGATGGGCAAGGGATGTGACGAGCCGTGTGTCAATGGTACACAGACTCCTCCAGACAGTGGCTTCTGTCAATGTCACCCATGCTTTGCCGGTAAAGGGTGTGACAGTGAATGTTCTGGACACGGCACATGTGACGGAGTGACATGCAAGTGTGACGCTGGATACCGAGGTGACAAATGTCAGTTTGATGGTTGTCCTGGCAATGAGCATGACTGTTCTCTGCACGGCTCCTGCAACAGTGTCACGCATGACTGCATTTGTCTGCCAGGTTAGTATGTGTAACCAACAGTATACCTTGTTGCAACAGTGTGTGTATTGTGTATGTGTGTGTGTCTGCGCGCTTGCGTGTGTATGTGCGTGCGTGCGTGTGTATGCGTGCGTTTGTGTGTGCGTGTGTGTGTATTTGTTGCGTGTGTCTGTAGTGTTTGTGTGTGTGTGTGTGTGTGTGTGTGTGTGTGTGTGTGTGTGTGTGTGTGGGTGTGGGTGTGTGGGTGTGGGTGTGTGGGTGTGTGGGTGTGGTGTAATACATAACTACAATATGCATACAAATATACATTACAAATCCACGTTGTCACCACAATTGCCTGCTTGTGAAAGCAAACGAGGTGTGGATACACGTATTTACATCAACTATGCTATTACTGTGCAGGGGAGATCATTTGAAAACTTGTAATGCTGAGTTATTTTGCAAAACCTTAAGCATTTAAATACTGGATGTGTATTATGTGCATTTAGGGTGGCGAGGCGACGCCTGCGACATTCCAAGTTGTCCTAATTCCTGTTCCGGACGAGGGTATTGCAACAGCAGCGTAGGCGAAGTTCCTAAATGTCAATGTCAGGTTAGTGTCGTTCCTGGTCACCCTTTGTCGTCAACTTAAGGTTAGTGTCGTTTCTGGTCACTCTTTGTCAAAGTGATGCAACACAGTTATTAATCATCCCATACGTATGTTGAACAAATGTACTATCATACTTCCTTCGGCATCAATACAAGGTAAGAAGTTGGTCAAGATTTGCTGATGAAACAACTTATCGAAATATGTGTTTATGGCATTAGTATATACGTAGAACGTTTATTTCTTCAAGTTGTTAGTATCTGCGTAAACATTTGGGATTTTTTTGTATATGGTTGTGTGTATGTTTGTTATATATATATATATATATATATATATATATATATATATATATATATTATATGTTATGTAATATATATATATATATATATATATATGTTTTATGTAATATATAAATATATAATATATGTTTTGTGTAATATATATATTATGTATTAATAATATATGTGTGGGCCTGCGTGCGTGCCTACGTGTGTGTGCTACGTGGGCATATAATTAGCCGGATGTGCTTGCTGCAAACACATTGTTGCGACTGTTTGCTCGGACAAGAATTGACTGTCACTTCGAAATCACAGAAGCCTCATCGCGCTCGCGTACGGCGCTTACCTTCTTTAGCTAATGGTCTCTGATATGTCGGGTATGTTCCAGAATTCGTACGGTTACGACTGCAGTAAAGGATGTGAACATGGCGAGGTGGTGAATAACGAGTGTATCTGTCACGACTGCTACTCCTCTGCCTGGTGCGACATAGAATGCTCAGGCATTGGATATTGTACTAATAAATCATGCGATTGTGGCGGCGACACAGTGAATGGTAAGATACGAGTGATATAACGTTGCTTTGTTTGATGCTCAAGTAATGAGATAACAAATGTAATAGTGCGTGTATTCTGTTCAGGGGTGCGTAATTTTCAACCATAAATGAAATTATGTTGTTTATTAATGATGGGGCTTATATCATATTTGTTCACTGCGCCGTATGCTTAACAGCATTTATGATTGGTAAATATATCTCGCCAGATTATGTTTAACCCTTCATTTAGCTCACTCGGTGATATAAGTATTCGCACAGGAAATTGCGCGAACTATTCTGTGAACAAACCGACTGTGATTTTTTTCGATCAAATGAACTTGACGCAATAATAATTTCGACATGATAGCCCATTCACCTTGTTTTTTCGCGATCGACCTAAGTGCATGCTGTCAAGCTGCATTTGACAGTTTGATCAGCACTGGCACGCATCTCTTGTTTTGGTCAGTTTGCATACAATAGTGGTCTGTCTTGTCTGGATTGGATTGGTGTACATTCCAAATCCAGACAGACCACTTATTTTCTACTTGTTCTTGTAGGTAATTCGTTTATAGGAAAACTGTGTGAAAGAAGTTCTTGTCCATATGTTGGAATCGACAAGAAAGTGTGCAACAACAAAGGAACGTGTGCTGACGGTGTCTGTCTGTGTGACCCCGGCTACAGCGGAAAGGCATGTGACCTCCCTGACTGCCCTGGAGACCCGGAGTGTGGAGGTCGGTTTACACAATATAGTTTCACTTTCACTTTGGAAAATATATATTTGTAATAACGAATCGCAGCACTACATGGCCTATTAATAACGCTTTTACATGTCCCCTTTTCGACACCACAGACATGCCAGTGGATTTATATATTCATTTAACAATACATTGGGCAACCACATGTTCATAAACCTTGAATGTAAACGGTTGCTTGGATATGTCTCAATGTGATGTTGTTCCCTAGCTCCATATTGTAAATATTCTAAAGTAGTAAATGTGTGTTGCAGTGAAAAATCGCATAAAACCCCGCGTAAAACAGTCACATCTTAAAACCAGGCACGCATGCATGTATGCATATGTGTATGGAAAAAGGCAAGTCTTATGTAGCGCTGTATGCAGTTCTCAGGACGTTTCAAATTACTTTATACTTTGCTTCCATGGCAGACTTGTTCAATCAACCACCATCTTGGCTTCTCTTGGAAGCATCCAGCCATATGCTACAATTAATGCGCGAAGGCTGATCATACACATATCCACTACTGTACTCATTTATGCAACTGAGTAAACTGGAGCAATGTGGAGTGAAAATACTAGCCCAAGGTTTTAACACCGAAGCACAGGATTCGAACCCTACACCTGAGCCACTGCGTTCTACCGATCGCGTTGTGTGCGCTTCCAGGCATGACATTGTATGCGATTATGTTTATGTATTTCCTTTGGCGGCGTGTAGATAAGGCGATACATGTTCTGAGATAATCTATGACCATACAAGTATAACATGATTTTCTGGGTTTTTGTGTGGAATAACTCATATATGTAAAGCTATTTCCCACTTGTAAAGGTAAATCCATTGTTTGCAATTTAAAACATAAAGTAATGCAATAGCAGTAGGACTATCATAAGTCAAATATACAATATATTATCTAATGCCTATGTCGATGAAAGTACTGAGTATTGCGCGACGCAGTTGTCTGAAATTGTCACATACAGATCGCGTTATGATGTTTGTTTTACGACGCCTTATGTTCTATAACATTTGGTAACTATCGCTAACACAACTATCACATTTTTATTACAAATACAGTCAGGGGTGGGCATTTTTGCTAGTAAGTGCAATTTGTGACGTGTTTGAGACGAAGGTGATACCCCATTGTTGTACGCCCTGCGTATAAATAGTGCGTTTGTGTCTGGTTGATTATTATAGGCCCAGCGCATGGTAGCTGCGTTTTTGGAGGGGAATGCCTTTGTCGTGAGAACTGGGTTGGAGACCGTTGTGAAATTCCATGCGTCCATGGGAAGAATGAAGGTGGAACATGCAAGTGCGATAAGCCTTGTTACCACGGCGTCGGCTGTCACCTCGAGTGCTCTGGCCACGGCGTGTGCGGTGAGAGCGGGACATGCAGGTGTAACTACAATGATACTTATGGCGGGGAACACTGCAACGTCAAGTCATGTCCCGGATGGCCGACTGTGTGTGAGGGACGCGGAGAATGTCTGTCCACGGGCGTGTGTTCATGCCGACCAGGTTTCCGTGGCAATGCCTGTCAGACACCCGACTGTCCCGGCGATCCAGATTGTCAAGGACTTGAAGGAGCCACGTGCAGTGTCATAGGTGATGAAGACAGTCCACGATGCAGTTGTCCGTCACAGTATATGGGGGACGGATGCGAATTCAAGTAAGAATTTACGTATGCATAATCATAGTTCATTTCAACATACAGTCGTTGTGTTGCTGGACAGGGTTTTGTCAAAATACTCTGAAGGTTGCTAATAATAAACAAAATATCACTGATGTTATTTGGTTTGTGACATGTTATCGTCTAGTTAAACGTTTAGTTTTACAGTATCCGGTCCGTAAACGGATTAAAACGCATCACTCTTTACACCCTGGGAATTCTACATCACCTCGACATGTGTGGATATCATCCAGGAACTGTGACAAAGCTGTTGAAAGACTATTCGTACACACACACATTTATCAGTGTATATACATACAGTTAATGAAGCATATACAACCAGCGCAAACTGGAAGAACTAGCCCATGATTCAAAACAATATATACCGATAGTTGGCCATGCGACCTGTCATCTATATGGCATCCCCGTCCCGATTGCTTCATCAAAACGCTGCAACAAGAACAAAATACTGCAAAGTACAACGAATTACTCATGTGTTCGGCTACAAACAATTATTCATATGTAGGTCATCTCGCAGCCGATGCTGCGTCATAACATTTCTGGTTTCTGCTCAACGAGTGAGGAATGCAATTCCAAGATAATAGATAATATCTAGCCTTGTAACTAGATGACGTTGGAAAGCCCATGCTTCCGTGGTGCCTACATAAAACTATAACTGTTAGTTTGATTGTTGTTGTAGTTCTTATAGTGCAATACTAATCAGTAGTATTATACAGTACTTTAGTAATATTTTATATTTTGCATGACACAAATGCTATTCATACAGTTACTCCTTGTAAAGTATATGTGTTGTCTTTATTTACCAGGTGTATTCATGGAACTGCTGTCCGCTTGACCAGTGGTCACTGGCAGTGCAACTGTAACGATTGCTACAACGGCGACAGCTGCGACCAGCTGTGCTCCAGTCACGGTCAGTGCGACCACAAGCGATGTGTCTGTGAGTCAGGCTCGACTGGTGACTACTGTCAGATGGCCACCTGTCCAGGCTTGCCTGTCGCCTGCTCTGGACACGGGGACTGTGGAGCCAACCAGCGATGTTTCTGCTATGAAGGCTGGTCTGACTTGGACTGTAGCCGGCCAGTGTGTCCACACGCCTGTCACAGTCGTGGCAATTGTACCGCCAAGAGTGACTCGATAGACACTTACTGCCAGTGTGAAGAAGGCTACTTCGGCGACGCGTGTCAATTCGAGTGTTTTCACGGCAGTGTTATAGATGGCAAGTGCATCTGTCAGGACTGCTACAGTCGCCAGCGATGTGACAGCATGTGTGGGAACACCGGAAAATGCAACGCTCACGGAACTTGTGACTGTGGTTTTAAGGGTGGACGTGGTAAATACTGCACTGAACCGGGATGTCCTGGCTTGTACAACACTGACTGCAGTGGGCACGGTAAGTGTCTGACGTACGCCACAGCTATCTTGGGAACGTGCATGTGCTATCAGGGTTGGCAAGGAATAGGCTGTGAAGCGCCTGACTGTCCACAAAACTGTAGCAATCGTGGCGTCTGTGACACGCAGTTTGCCATCCCCCAGTGCCGCAACTGCAGCAAAGGATGGATGGGAGAGGCATGTGAGGAACCTTGTCTCGGCACTCAGTACCCCATGGACAGTGGCCTGTGTGTGTGCAATGACAACTGCACACACGGCCTCCATTGTGAGTCAGTGTGCAACAACAACATCGGGATGTGCATCAATGACCACTGTGACTGCTTCAATACAACTACAAGCGTCAATCCCGGCTATTACGGGAAGTATTGCGAACAAGAAGGTTGTCCTGGAATGTTTGATCGTGAATGTAATAACCACGGTCAGTGCAACACGAAGGCGAAGACATGCGTGTGTGACGACGGCTGGTATGGGGTGAGGTGTGAGAACATGGACTGTCCGGGGGAGCCAGACTGCAGCAACAACGGTCAGTCATATATCAATACGCTAACGTTTCACAGTAGTAAGTGCATGTCCTTCAAGGCGCCGAGGTCGACTCTCCATCTTGATATGTTCATTAAGCAGTTGGTTTCTACAAAAAAAACAATGATATTTGTTTATCGGTGGTCTTCTGCAGAGATAACTGTTAGAGATATCACATTTGAAACGTAGCATCCAGTTACGCAGGTTGTCATCCGTTTTATCAGTTCATTGTGAGTACATGTATGTTACCAATTTTAAAGGGAAGTCACATCAAGGGGTATTGTTAGTTTGGAACTTTGTTATTAGATGTAAGAACATTTTGCTAAACATGTTGAATCCGGTGATGAAAATGTAATTATGCTCGTATGTTTTAAACAATTAATGACATTGTTCATGCGTATTCAGATTTCACATACACATTGTATATTGTAGATTAACATGTATATAACTAATTCAACAATACAACGAAGCATAAGCATGCTCCCGTATGCAAGTTATTACAGTAACACCGTTATATACGTTTCATTGTAGGTGTTTGTAATGGTTCCGGTGTTGTGCCCGTCTGTAATTGTTTCAACGACTGGATGGGTCCCGAATGTGATCTACCATGTGTGCATGGTACGAAGTTACCAGACCTGTCATGTGACTGTCATGGCTGCTACACGGGAACCGGATGTAATGACACATGTGGAGGACATGGAGATTGTGTGGACGATAAATGTGTCTGCAGATCAACGGATGGGTTTTGGGGTGAGGTCTCGGTGCATTTCTGAAATGTCTAATATTATTGGCTGTTCGGAGTAGGTTGTAATTAATTAATTAATTAATTAACTGTTGTATTACCAAAATACTGCTACACTCATATATTACATGATGAATGTGTATCCCATTTAGGAAGTTACACATCATCTAGATAATAATGCGCTGACTTTGGTGTCTGCCTGAATTAGTACCTTCTTATCTACCATTGGCAATAGTTATTTAGAGTTAATTACTGGCTTGCAATAGTTTAATGTTTGTCTTCAGGATTTGTCTCCTACTTGAAGTATATCTAGGAGGTGATTACGTTTTCAGATGGCGTCACTTTAACGAGTGGCATAAAGCACAGTG